>LNAC01000670.1:316120-328187 GCA_002007465.1 Ailurus styani | reverse complement strand
AGAGCCCGATGCGGGCCTCGATCCCAGGACCCTGAGATCATGACCTGAGCCGAAGGCAGAGGCTTTAACCCACTGAGCCACCCAGGCGCCCCACAGTCAGTCATTCTAATGCTATTTACTAGTCCTATAAAAGAGAGCCATTTCCTCCCTGCCTTTGAGAAATGTGCTGATCCTATGGTTAGAGAATTCTTTCTATTGCAGGAGTCCTATTCCTCCAACTGAAATAGCCCTCCTTCTCCTTATTGCAATAATCTTTCTGAATAAAATGCCTCCTTACCAAAAGGGGATTTGTTTATTTGACAATATTTATTACAAGTACTTTTTGAATATCCTTTTTGGTATTTTGTTTCTGGCTTTGCTTGTGGGTATTTTTCTGTATACCGTGTAGGCTATTATGTGAATTTAATGGAATCCTCTTTTCTAGTAGTTAGACATTATCCTATTTCTGTTTTCTCCCTTACTTCAGTAAAATTACTATTATAGTAATAGTAAAATTACTATTGTTTAAAAAAATAGCTCAGTCAGGTGTGGAAGGACCTCTTCTGGACGGAAATGTGGATATCAAGCTAACAAACCATAGGTAAGAGCTCTACCAGGTATTTTTAGGAATTGGGGGTTTTGGAGAGAAAGGAAAGAAGGCAGCAGGAAATTAGAATTTGTAGCAGAGGTTTCAAGAACACATTTCAAAGCAAAGGAGGTTAGAACTTTCCAGTAATGAACAAAGGACCTATGCACAGAAATGTGTAATTATTAATGTTTTTCTTTCTTAAGTGGAAACTATGCTTATGAAGTATCTCAGTGAAGTCTGATTCAGTCAAATAATTCTGTTTGTGGGGCAGTGAATTAGGGAGAGAGGCAGAGAAGGAAATTGCAATCTCCTTTTTACTCATTAGAGCCTATGTAGAAATCACAGATTTATACTGTGAAAGGTGAAAAGCAATATGCAGGAATTCCTGGCAGTGATGGGCTGGGGTGAAGGTGGGGGGCTAGTAGTAAATAGAGATATAAGGAAATTAAAATCTAATAGGAGAAATAAAATATTACTACTAGACAAATTATTAGTAAAAAAAATTATTAGTAAAAAAAGTTACTACTAGACAAATAATTGTAGGGGAAGGAAAGCACTTTGTCCTCTATCATTTTAGGTTCTTAGTTGAAATCGCTTTGTAATAAAAGACAAATAAACAAGATAAAAACGAAAGTTTATCAGCATATATACCTTCTATATACATGGGAAATACCCAGGAAAACTGAGTAACTCCCCGGAATGGCCCAAGCCACCACGTCTTAAACACCATCTCAGCTACAGACAAAAGATATCCTGGAGGGGAGGCCAGTTATAGGAGGTTACCAAGGAAAGTACTGGCAAATTTCTAGAGATTTATCTTCCTCCTCCCGGGATAGCTAGAGGGACGCCTTTACAAATGGAGATTTCCCTAATAAATATACATGTCTCTTACAAAAGGGTAACTTCTTAGTTTACAGAACTCTCCTGTTTTTTTTGTTTGTTTGTTTGTTTGTTTGTTTTTCCCTTGGGGTGGGGGAGGTTAAATAATCAGCTCAAAATAATCCTTATTCCAAAGAGGTATATTTTTGGGGAGGTATATTTTATTCCTGCTAAAAAAGAAAACCACAGTTCCAAAATGAAGTCAATAAGGCTACTTTGGCCAAATTACCAAAACGGGGCTTACTATCTAAATGAATTGCCATTTCAACCTTCCCCAGAAATGAGTCCTAATAGGTCAGTCAGGAATTTTCTGGTCAACACCAATGAAGTAATTTGCTGCAGGGGCCCTCTTCAGTCTCTGAAGGAAGATGAGGTAGAGACTCATGGGTGGCTCAGTTGGTTAAGCCTCCAACTCTTGATTTCAGCTAAGGTCATGATGTCAGGATAGTGATATCAAGCCCAGTGTGGGTCTCTGGGCTAAGCATGAAGCCTGCTTAAGATTTTCTGCCCTCCCCCTCCATTTCTAAAAAACAAACAAACAAAGGAAGTTGAGGTAATTCATTCACCTAATAAGACCACTAAAACCCTCTGCTCTTACCCCTAAAGGAAGATAATCTTGCCTGGAATAACCCTTTGCTTTCTTTGATTGCTAATTATCCTGCCCTGTTTCTGCCTATAAAATCCTTTCATTTTGTAAAACTCTAGAGTTCCCCTTTACTTGCTAGATGAGATGCTGCCTTATTCATGAATGAGTTAATAAAGCCAATTAGATCTTTAAAATTTACTGGGCTGAATTTGTGTTATTTAACACTCCTGTTCATGAGTGTAGACAAGGAAAAGTACTTAGTGACTAATTCTTTAAAAAAAAATTTACCAAACATTAAAAAGTTTAATTTTTTTCTAGTTGTTCTGAATTATTTTGCTTACAATGTTTATGGTTTTATATGATTTTATTAAAATTATTTTAAAAAATTTTAAATGAAACATAAAATAAAAATATAAATACAAATATTTTTATTACATATTTTATTACAATTTATATATATAAATATATATAACATCATCAGATAAATAATGTATAAGAATATTTAGAAAGTGCAAAAGTTACTAATTATTAACTTTTGTCTGTATTATTCCAAATAGGATGAGAAAATGTGAAGTCTATACTTTTGAAGTGTGAAGATAAAATAAATGTACTTAATGATTAAATAAACAAATAATATCATACTTACTATCTAATCATTGATTCCATCGTAAAAGATCTCATATTCTCTAATGTATAGTATTCTTATTTTAAATTATAAAAATACTGCTGTTATCAACTATTAAGCTACAAAAATAATAATATTCTAAATGGGTGCCTGGGTGGCTCAGTGGGTTAAAGCCTCTGCCTTCGGCTCAGGTCATGATCCCAGGGTCCTGGGATCGAGGCCCGCATCGGGCTCTCTGCTCAGCAGGGAGCCTGCTTCCTCCTCTCTCTGTCTGCCTACTTGTAATCTCTCTCTGTCAAATAAATAAATAAAATCTTTAAAAAAAATAATAATAATAATAATATTCTAAAAATATTATATAAACAACTAATGTAATATGATCACAGTGAGTTCAGAATTTTCTGATAAAAGCTACTTATAGAATTAAATGAAATCCTTTCATCATTTGTGGTTCTCTACCATAGGTTCTATGTAGCTAATTTGAAGCTAAATTCTATAAACTCATTTTACTGAATTAAATTATCAATTATGACATTTTCTGCAATCATTAAATTATGGGAATATGAAAAACTAGAACTATTCAAAACTTTTAATGGAGTTAAGTCATTTTATAATAACCATAAACTCAGCACAGTACCTCTTGAAAAGATAATGTGGATTTTTATAATTAAGTTTTTACGGTGACAGGGAACTCTTCAGTAGAAGTCCCCACGACTCTACAGTCTGTACCTCTGTCCCCAGTCCATTTCCCAAAAATGTAGTATCTGTTTGATTTCATGCACTTGGCTCTACCTCTTGTCCATGATTCAACTCCTGCCAATTTGGACATGATGATTCACATCTATGCTTTCCCACATGAATCTCACTTTAATTTTCTTTAGCTGCTGTATAGTATAGGATTTCTTGAATATTAAACCAACTCTAAGCAGCTCTTCTTCAGAATCTTGCTCTGGACACAAATACACAGCCAATCCTCTTAAAACCTGCTCAAAGACATACACAGTTTTATGCCTGAGGAAGGAAGTGCTCTTGATGTTCTGTAGCAGATACTCCTGAACTAATAGACCTTGAAATAATAACCTGGGCCTAATGATTGGTCTAGGAGGGGAGGTATTAACTAAAACTAGTTCCGAGAAGTAAAGCCACATCACAAAATGCCATGGAGAGAGCTGGAGATCCTGAGAGTTTCCATTATAAAATATCTTAAAATATTTTTACTTTACTTTGTTGTGCTCTCTATATAGCAAACAGCAACCTGAGGCCCAGTCTGGGTCCCTGTATATTCTGGTGGATAAAGTTTTACCAGAGTACATACTTGCTTCACTCATTTACTTCAGTCTGCGGCTGCTTTTGTGACAAAGGCATAGTTGAGTTGTTCTTTTTATTATCATTATTATTTTGTTTTTCTTGAGTTGTTCTTATAGACGTCTCATCTACCTTATTCCCAGGGC
The DNA here is from genome assembly GCA_002007465.1 of Ailurus styani. Lineage (NCBI taxonomy): Eukaryota > Metazoa > Chordata > Mammalia > Carnivora > Ailuridae > Ailurus > Ailurus styani. The sequence goes on along the minus strand of LNAC01000670.1, from coordinate 324,078 downwards.
TGTTTTCATGAGCAAGTGAGCACAGCAGTCTGTCCCTCAGGGTCCACAAACAGAAGGGCTTGCATTTGAGGTTTGATTCTCTATAATCACAGTCTTGAAATTCTTGAAAAATTTATCTTTGAGTTACTGTTTTGTTGAGTCTGTTGGAGTGTCAGAGAAGGGCAAGGGGGTGACCTTACAGCCTAGGCTGGCAGTGCCACGATGCATTTGGTATGTGCCTAGGCAGGGGCTTCTAATCCATCCCATCCTGGTATGGAGAACTTACGGCTTTGGGTTTGAAATCTCTGGGGGTCACACTTTTACATCAGTTGGAGCGGAGGGTCTCTGGGTCGGGAAGATCATTTCCTCACCTCCAGCAGGGGCTCAATATTTTCATTTTTCACTAAGTCCTACAAATTATGTAGCTGGACCTATTTTTCTCCTAGACTGTCAAAAATATAGATCTGACTCTCAATGACCTCTTCCTGATCAGGCATAACCTCAGGCAAAAGTGGATTCAGATTCCAGACCTAACCTCTATCCGCTTATCTTCCATAGCATCTCAAACTTACCCTATTTTGCTACTTTCTGTTGTCTTTTAAAAGATTGTTTTTACATTTTGGGGGAACTTTTTCAGTAGCCCTAAGTAAAAGGGCCCTAACATTGGGAAAAGTAAAATTCTATTAAGTATAAATTTAAGACTTTACATTGTTCTCTTAATTAAGTCATTAAAACATTTTAACAGCTGATCCCTTTTCAAATCATGTAATAATTATACTTCACATAAAAGAAAAATTAGCTTGATGATTCATATTACCTTAAATAATTTTAATTGCAATTTTCTTTTTAAACTCTACATGGGGTGCCTGGGTGGCTCAGTGGGTTAAAGCCTCTGCCTTAGGCTCAGGTCATGATCTCAGGGTCCTGGGATTGAGGCCCCCCATCAGGCTCTCTGCTCGAAAGAGAGCTTGCTTCCTCCTGCCTGCCTCTCTGCCTACTTGTGATCTCTCTCTCTCTCTGTCAAATAAAGAAATAAAATCTTAAAAAAAAAATAAAAAAAATAAACTCTACGTGAAGTATCAATATAGTAGGTAACATTTAAAGGTCTGCAGACTTTCTCATATATCCAAAATAAAAACATACATACAGATGATGCTGAAGAAATAGTCTGAAATATTTAATTCAATAATCACATGGAGACACATCCTATCTGGCAACTTAATTTATTTAACACTCTAGAAGTGCTGGATAGAATCTAGGAGATTGTTAAGTGTCATATAAATTGGAATTTAGGGGTTCTTTCTCATAAGGGGCTCAAACATTTTTTTAAAATTTAAATTATTCCCAAACTGCAATAACTAATATAATTATATTTTGTATCTTACCTAACATTGAAAATAAAAGCAGTAACCAAAATTCCTAAGCATGTATATTCATAAGATACAGAATAGCCAGAACATCTGAGCCACAAATTTAATACAGATAAAGGCCTCTCAATTGTAAGGTGCTTATTTAAGGAAATGAAGTCAGATATTGAGGAAGCGGCCCTATTAAAAATATTTCAACATTTTTTGTTTGTTTTAAACAAAGAATTAACTTAAGTCAGCCCTCTGGCTTGAGAAATGTAATAGTGAAATTAGAATCTCATCTGAATTTGCATAATGCAAGTGAAGAGAGATAAATTCATTGTTTTAAAGTTCTATGCCCATAGCTCTACTGAAGACATTCTGACAGGAATCATCAGAAAAATATAAAATTGTTCCTATAGTCCTACCTTCCCCAAATAATTACCTGATAGGTATTTTTTACTAAATGAATTCATCTGAAACAATATATAAGTAGTATGAAGGGAATTCAGTAATCAGAACTAGTTTAGAAATGTCACTGTGGGCAATAAAAAGCAAGAGAAATATACTACTTTGAGGTTCTTTTCATGGGATACTAGATAGATCATAATGTTTTTGCTCTATGAAGAGAAACTTTAAAATAGTACAGAATCATGAAAGCTAAGTGATGAATGAAAGGGTATTTAAAACAAGAATTTGGATTAGACTCTCGTCAGTGTTTTTGTTTAAAATGAGGCCAGAGATTTCAATAGTTTATATCTTGAAATGATACTAACTTGTTGTGAAAAATCATATTAATGGAAAACATAGTTTACCTACAAGTTTTTGCAGCATTTGATTGATAAAAATTTACCTATTTCCTTCATTAATTAGATCTATGCATTAGAAATCTTGCTTTTAAGAGCAAATTAAAAGAAAACAAAAATCTCTCTAAAATGTTGTAATCAACGTTTATGAGTTAGTTATGATGAATTATGTATAGTTGAATTCTGTCAATGGATTGGCACAGGTGATATTCCCTGCCTTTGAGAAACTGATAATGTCCAAATCTTAAACCGATTTTTATATTTAGTTTATGCAAAGTAAATTGTTATAAAAAACCCATATGACTTAATCAAAAAACATAAACCTCTGAAAAATATATGTTGATGGATAGGTACCTACTCTTTTCTTCCCCACGTGATTCAGTGTCCAAAGGGTATTCAGTAAAATCTTCGTCCCCCACCTAGGAATTATTTTACTGTATCTTTACTACTGCATTTTTGAATGTGCAATTCAACAAACCCTTTCCCAAACTTCCATCCCCTTTACTCCTTCTTTATTTCTCGGCCTATCTAAAATCAGCCAAGATGTGCCCCCTTTCCTTTGGGGATCCTTCCCTAACTCATCTTGTTTGGGTGAATGCTTTTCCTCCAAACTCCCTCTATTACAGCTTCCACAGCTTTGCCACATGATGTCATATTTTCCTATTTATCTATCTGTCTTCCTTACTAATTACAGTGGTTTTTTTTCATCTTCTCTGACCTATTCACCATATTCTCTCTGGTATTTAACTCAGTACCTGATCTGGCCTATTGGTGTTTCTCAATTACCTGTTGAACAAATGTATGAAGTTCCTAGTTAAAACAGCAATCTTCTACCTAAAAGATTATCAAGTAGGTAAGAGTTGACTGTTCTCTGATTTATAAGTATAAATGATAAATACAGACACCAATATAAGCTGGAAAGAAACAGAAGACTTTAAAGACAACTCAGAGAGCACTATAGTCAAACTTGGAAATATTCCAGTTTTGTCTGGAGTCAGTCCTGATCTTGGCAAATATGTCACATTAAACCTCTCTAATTTGCACACTTACACATTAATATGTTGTTTTCCATTTCTGCTTGGTCATAAAAATATTGATTTTAATTTCTAACTTTGCAAAAAACAAAATGAAACAAAACAAAAAAGATTAAATTCAAATTGCACTAGTATAATTATATTCCAAAGACAGGTACAAAGCAAATTTCAGAACACTAGCCCAAGATAGTCATCAGACAATAGAATTTGATGGTTATAGTCACTATCAATCAAAAGTAATAGAAGTAATTTCTGACTGAATAGTAAAATTTATGTTTTCATTATCTTTATGGTACACCTAAAATGACCATGAAATAAACTAATTCATTTTCCTTTATGGAATAAACTGAATTTATTTCACACACCATCACTAGCAATTCCACTTAAATAGATTTATAAATTGCTAAATAACATTCCTGAAAATGTATTCAGAAATAAATTTACCACCTAAGGTTTTATTTCTTCTCTTACCTTGCCATGCCTATTATTGCTTAAATGTTTTATTTGTCTGTTTATTTTGTAAAAGTCTTTAAGAATATATTAATTTATAACAATGAGCAATATATTTCTCATTCTCATAATTGAAAAACAAATGATGTTTATGTATTTTTCACTTTAGCTAAAACTACATTTGATATTTTTTAAAAGGACCTACATTGTAATTTAAAGTAGTTAACCTTTGAACTTGTAATTATCTACAGAAGCTGTTCAAATATTTCCCATTTGATCTTAAAATATTAATATTATATTGTCTTGCCAACTCTTATTAAATTAATAACTATTTCATATTTTTGTAGTTTGTGTAAAACATTTTTAATTGAGGAAATCTCTATATTGCAACATTATAACAAAATAGTTATAATAAAATAAAAATAACTATAATAAAATAAAAACTTTCTGAAAAAATCTTAGTAATATTAATCCTTTTGGCATTACACATTTCAACACTATCAAAATTTCCTCTTACTATCTCTCTAATTTTATCAGATATTTCTTAACCTGTTTTGGCAAAAATCACTTGAAGCTACTGCTATTTTGATCTTTTATATTCTCACTCTTTTTATATGAATTCTGTATAACTTAATAAATGTAAATCTTTAGAGTATTTTAAGTTTGTGTCTAATATTACATATACTTAATTAAGGAATTGGGAAGATGATTTGAATAATGAAAGCAAAATAGAAATAGTACATTTTAGTACTATAACAATATGTGATAACAATAAAGGCCATATATCTGTCTTCTATACACCAAGACCTGTTAGTTGCTAAAAACACAGACAGAATAGTTCTCACTATGATGAATGGTAAGGTCCCAAAGTAATTTATAAGAAGAATAAAAATATCCATATTTAGCACAAAGAATGAGACTGAAAGAGATTATCTTTCTATTTGACCACAAGATGCACTGCCTGGTCATTCTTGAAAATGCATCAGGCTGGCCTATGTTTGAAGAACAGATGGGAGATAATTCTAGAGATGTCAAATCTAGGTTAGACTACTACTATGTTTTGCTCCATAATTCTAGAAAAGTCACAACTTCCTTATATCAAATTCTTCCTATGTATAGTTAAGGGTCTTCCAATTCTACAAATGTCATAATTCTGCAAAATCTGTTAAGGAACATCAAAAGCTAATATTAAACAAAGTCCAGAATACTTGAAATAGAGTAAAGGGGAAAGGGGTAAAAAATAAAAAAACCTGGGCATAAAAACAATCTTCCCTTTCCACCCACTCCCAAAAGATTTTCTACTGAACTACTGGATCATATTTTCTGTGTATATGAAAACGACAGTCACATTTTCACTCCAAGACTAGGCTGTAATGCATTTTGTGTACACAGCTTTTCATCTCTGCACCTTAATATCTCATTCCCAAACAGAGGAAGAACTTAATCACATTTGACTACTGACCAAACAAATTAGTATTATGGTTTTAGTATATTTTTAAGATTTATTTATTTATTTGAAAGAGAGAGAGAGAGAGTGCACAAGCAGGAAGGGCAGAGGGAGAGGGAGAGATAGAATCTCAAGCAGAGCCCCTCGCTAAGCAAGGAGCCCAACTCAGGGCTCAATCCCAGGACACCTAGATCACAACCTGAGCCAAAACCAAGAGTTGGACGCTTAATAGACTCTCCCACCCAGCCACCCTGGTTTTAGTGTGTTTTATACAATCAAAGAAAGTATACATTTAAGGAAATTGAACACCATGTGTAATTAAAATTTATCTCCATATACTTTGATAGACAATTAAAGTAGTTTTATACTTTTTTCAATAATTCAAATAATTTTTCAATTATACTTGTTTCAATAATTGTTTCCAATTTTTAAATTTATGATACCCCAAAATACTTTTTCTAACTTTTAAATGTAATTTTAGTTTGTACATTTTGAGCTTTCAAATACTTTTCAAAATAGCTTTTCGAAAACATTTCAAATACTTTCATGGCATTTTATCAAATAACATCAAAGAATGCATTTCAATTTTATGTTTGACCAAATTACTTATAATGATGATCTCCTATGTTATCTCTAAAGTTACCAGACACTTTGAAAGATAAACTGTAATCTGCATTCAGTGTAATTCTTCCAAAGATTTTATTAATCACTACCATAACACTTGATAATCACAGGAAATTATAACATGTATATGTTTGTAGGAACCAAAAAATGTTAGACTCTTCTTCGTGTCCATGGTTTTAAAATTTCCACCTTAGAGGTGTGTGTGTATTTAAACAAAACATTTTAACCATTACATAGAGGATACTGTTCAATATGCACTGAAAGTTATAATTCTTTTATCTCTTTCACATTTCTGAATCTCAAGAATCTGAAAACCTACAACATTATGGCAAAAGGGCATAAAATGAATATATATGTGGATATATAAAAAAGGGCATGATGAATATATATTCGTATTTTTATATATAAATATAAATATAAATATTATATACATGTATATATATAAACTGGGTCCCCTATCTAGATCTTTCTGATTTGGGGTATGTATTCTTGATATTCTATTTTTCAAAGCTTCCAAGGGATTCTAAGTGCAGCCAGATTTGAGAAGCACAGGTCTAGCATGGTATTCAAGCCAGAAGAGTCTTCTTAAAAAATCTATTAGCCCTTGTGGGTTTTTATTATTTTACTATTATGTTATTATTATTATTATTATTATTATTATTATTATTATAACTGTCTCTCATTTGGATGGTTGCTAAACTTAGACAATTCATAAACATTCTCAGATTAGAAGATGCTTTTACTATGGGATTCACTGTTAGTCTTGCAGACAATATTAATCAAAAATGTTTCAGAAAGGCTTACTGCATCACTATTCTTTGCTATTCTTTGCTGTTAAGGTCGCTGATCACCTTCTCCCACCTTTAGCATGAATTTTCCCACAGGCAAGTTGGAGCCAACTAGCAGCTTAAATTCCCACCCACAGGCCATAGTTATTTATAACTATATTGGACATTTTAATGTAAATTGCATTATTAGCACTGTACAGGCTATAATCCAAAGTTTGCATAGGCAAACTATTCTCATTCACCAATAAACTTTTAATGTTCCCAACTAACAGAAGAGATTTCTAGATTCACTATTTTATTCTCTTTCACAGTTTCCTCCTTATTTTGTCACTTGAGGACATAGCTTCATTATTTCTTACATACTTGTTGATCCAGATGTTACCTCCCAGCTGTATCACGTTCATGCGAATTGTTTTGCATTTCTAAATGTATAATGGTATGAATTATTATTTTTTTCTATTAACACCGAATATTTTATTACCAGGGTTTTTTTTTTAATTAACATATAATGTATTATTTGCTTCAGGGGTACAGGTTTGTGAATCATCAGTCTTACACAATTCACAGCATTCACCATAGCACATACCCTCCCCAATGTCCATCACCCAGCCAACCTATCCCTGCCCCCCCCACCCCAGCAGCCCTCAGTTTGTTTCCTGAGATTAAGGGTCTTTTATGATTTGTCTCCCTCCCAGGTGCCATCTTGTTTAATTTTTACCCTCCCTACCCCCATGACCCACCACCCTGACTCTCAAATTCCTCATATCAGAGAGATCTATGAATTAAATGATTATGTTTTTGATATGTTCAAAAAATAATATAAGTTTTATATTAAAATATCAATGTTTACAATGTTTTGGGAATTATTTACCTTTAAAATATTTAATCTAGTAAGAAACTTTGGATGGCATCTTGAAATAGTGTAGGGTTATGCATAGCTTTCAAAATACTTTTGGAGGTTAGAAATGCAAAAACAATTAAAGATCTCTAATTCTATCTTAAATCTACTAAAATGCATGTTTTTATAATCTTCAAAGTGCTAAACCATACCATAAACACTACTTATTTTTTCATCTTATTTTAACAGTTGTATTGAGATATAATTCACATACCATGAAATTCAACCTTTTGAAGTATAAAATTCAGTGGTTTTAAATATATCACAATATTGAGCAACCATCAGCCCTATCTAATTCCAGATCAATTTCAGCACCCAAAAAATCATTCTATTGTTTCAGACTGATACTATTAAAATGGAAACAGAACCTTCTCAGTTTTCTCCTCAAAGTACCTTACTTTACCAAGCATTAGTAAACAGAATTTTATATGATACATTGGTACCATTGTCATAGAAAATAATTTCTCAAATTATTTATTAAAATAACCATGCAGGGCGCCTGGGTGGCTCAGTGGGTTAAAGCCTCTGCTTTCGGCTCAGGTCATGATCTCAGGGTCCTGGGATCGAGGCCCGCATCGGGCTCTCT
>LNAC01000670.1:155028-314897 GCA_002007465.1 Ailurus styani | reverse complement strand
TTTAAAAAAAAAAAAAAAAAAAAAAAAAAAAATAACCATGCAAAATAGAGGTTTGGTTTTCTAACCAAAATTTCTCATCATATTTTTTTCTATGTTTTCCAAGGCATATTAAATCCTTTCAGAAAATATACAAAAAATAATTATATACATCTGCATGCATGTTTATTTTTTTAATTGATTTTTTATTTTTTAAAGGTTTTATTTATTTATTTGTGAGAGAGAGAGAGGGGTAGTGGGCAGGGGCAAAAGTAAAGAGAAAGAGAGAGAAGCAGACTTCCCTGCAAGCAGGAAGCCCAGCTGCATCCTGGGATCCTGAGATTATGACCTGAGTCAATGGCAGATGCTTAATAGACTGAGCCACCCAGGCGTCCTTGCATGCATGTTTAGTTGAGACAAAAGAATTATTAATCTACTAACTGACCACTGAGCTCCCCTGGAAGAAGCTTTTTTTTTTTTTTTTAAGATTTTATTTATTTATTTGACAGAGAGAGACACACAGAGAGGGAGAAGCAGACCTTCAGCTGAGCAGGGAGCCCAATGTGGGTCTCAATCCCAGGACCCTGGGGTCATGACCTGAGCTGAAGGCAGATGCCTAATGACTGAGCCACCCAGGTGCCCCAGAAGAAGCTATGTTCGTTACCTAGATAATTTCTTTGGCATTCTGTATTTGTAACAAGTTCTCAGTGAACATCAGAAATGAACAGGAGATATGAAAGTTTGCTAGAAAGAGAACAGAAAATGTTGAATCAGAATAAGGCAGCTTGACAGTACATCTCACAGTAGAATAAAATATGACCCATTGGGGGTCATAGCCAAGGACTTCAAAGAGGAAGAGTTAATATATTTTAATTATTACCTGTAAATTATTGCAGCACATTCCATACTGTTGCCTAAAATTTTTACTAAATGGGAAGGCAAAGTGAAAAGGATGAAATAACTGGAAGAACTGATACATTAGAAATATCCAAAGTTCAGTAGGTAATGGGAATCCTGAATTAAGCACACCATACTTTCTCACATCCCTACAGAAAGACTATCTGGAAATATCTGATTGGGGTTCTCAATTTCTCAATATATATCTGGTTGAAGTTTGGGCCTATTTTATTTTAAATTTCAAGGGACAGACAACTCTCAGCAGATATGACTTAAAGCATAATTTGAATGAAATGAGATGGAATAAATTCTATGTTAATTAAGTTACTGTTATTTCTATAGTCAGTTATATAATTTTCCTTTGGTAACTGTTAAAAATAAAGTGTGTTGTGATTTTAACAATCCTCTGCATGAAGTAGAGTTTAAATACTTAACTTTGTAAAAATGTGATATTAATTGGCTAAGATTGCCAAGGCAATTATAGTATCTGTGGGTGGTTTGAGGCTTATGCTGATCATTGACGGTTCATCAAGCTTAATAAAATGACACTGGTTTTTGTTTGTTTGTTGTTTCTCTGAATGAGTTCTAAGCAAATGAACCATGTAGTACCACTATTTTGACAACACTTATTAAAGTCTTACTATGTTAGTTCTGGAAAGACTTAAGTATTCTTTAATCTACCTCCTTTACTTTATTAATAAAGAAACTGTGGTCTGGAGAATTTAAATAACTTATTCGAGTATTACTATAACAAGCCCTGGCTTGTGAGAGGGAATTGAATTTGTGTCTTCAGCTTCCTGGTTTAATCCATACTCCTTTCATCACTAAATGCTGCCTAAGATTTGGTGGAAAAAAATACCAGCAATTCATTACTAACTTTACCACTAGACAGAATTGAATCTGTAAAATAGTACTGTAGTAATCTTATTTGGAAAATGCTTTATATCTCAGAAACTCAATAGAATATCCAATAAGTATTAATTTGTTCATTCACTAAATATATAAATTATAGGATATTTGTAGGAGAAAGGTTATTTGAAAATTATGTATATTTCATTTTTTCAATAAATACAATGCCTAAATTGTCACCTAGACTTTCATGTATGACTCAAAATTTATTTTTTATAGATCGCTTGATTTTAGGAATATTTCATAAAGCACAAAGTATCTCTTTTTGAAATATGCAACAAAATGAAGACTATCTCAAAAAGTTAATATCCTCTAAAGAAAATACTATTTTTAAATAGATTTTCATAACATTGTACATGAGGAATATGGAAATTAAGTTAATTAATACATACCATTTAAAATTGTGAATCAGATTCAAGCTTGGCAAATTAAAAAGAATAGACTATTTTTAAAATGACCTCCGGGTTTTAGATTATCATAGACTGACACTATAATCTTAAAACACTACTTAAGCTGTTGGGGTTTAAATTTCGTCATACCCTTGAAAGAGAGAATTACACATAATGATTCCAGAATTTCCTTATTTTCTAAATTTATATGATTTAATACATTAAAAGATCATATCCACAGATTTACTTTAGAAATGAACATATGAGAGGTCATTTGTCTTTCTCTGATTTATTTCACTTACACTCGAGGTCTATCTATGTTGTTCTAAATGGCAAAATGTCATTAGTTTTTCTAGCTGATGAACAGTCCACTGAATATATCTACCACAACTTCTTTATCCATTCATCCATTGAAGAACACTTAGGTGGCTTCCATCTCTTGGCCTTTGTAAATAATGCAGTAATGAAAATGAGGGTGTGTATATTGTTTCAAATTAGTGTTTTCATTTTCTTTCGATAAATATCCAGAAGTGGAATTGCTGGATCACACAATAGTTCTATGTTTAATTTTTAAGAACCTCCACACTGTTTTCCAGTGTCCAACTCTCATTCTCACCAACAGCTCACAGGGGTCCCTTTTCTCCACATCCTCACATCTCTTCTTCCTTTTCTAGTTCTTTTAGATGTAAATTCAGACTGTTTATCTGAGATTGGTTTCTGGAGGTAGGCATTTATCGCTTTGAACTTCCCTCTTAAAACTGTTAGTGCTGTATCCAACAAGTTTTGGTATATTTCCAATCTTGTTTGAGTCAGGTATTTTTTTTAATTTTTGTTTTGCTTTTTTCTTTAACCCATTGCTTGTCCAGTAGCAGTTGTTTAAACTCCATTAATTTGTCATTTTCTAATTTTTTAAATGCAATTTCTCGTTTCATACCACTGTATTTGAAAAAGATGAATGATATAACTTCAATTCTCTTAAATTTTATTAAGACCTGGTTTGTGGCCTAATGCATGATCTATCTTGGAAAATGTGTGTTGTGCCCTTAAGCAGAATGCATATTCTACTGATTTTTGATGGACTGTCCTATGCATTTTTTTTATTTTTTTTATTTTTTATTTTTTTTAAGATTTTATTTATTTATTTGACACAGAGAGAGAGAGAGCGATCACAAGTAGGCAGAGAGGCAGGCAGAGAGAGAGAGGAGGAAGCAGGCTCCCTGCTGAGCAGAGAGCCCAATGCGGGCCTCGATCCCAGGATGCTGAGATCATGACCTGAGCCGAAAGCAGAGGCTTTAACCCACTGAGCCACCCAGGCGCCCTGTCCTATGCATTTTGATGGAATGTTCTGTTAGGTCCATCTGGTCTAATGTGTCATTGGTTTTCTATCTGAATGATCTATCCATTGAGGTAACAGTGGTATTAACTTCCCCTACTATTATTGTATTGCTGTCTGTTTTCCCTTTCAGGTCTGTTAATATTTGCTTCATATATGTACGTGATCCTACGTTGGGCGCATAAATATTTACTAATGTTATAATCTCCTTTTGGATTGATTCTTCTAACATCATGCAACACCCAACTTTGTTTCTTATTACACTCTTAGTTTTAAAGTCTACTTTGCCTGATGTAAATATAGCTACTCCAGTACTTTTGTTGTTGTTGTTGTTGTTTCCATTTGCAAGGAACATCTTTTATCTTCCCTACACTTTCAGTCTCTGTGTGTCTTTGTATCTAAAGTGAGTCCCTTGTTGTCAGCTTATTGACATATCTTATTTTTTATCCACTTAGCCACTCTATGTCTTTTTAGTGAAGAATTCAGTAAATAGAATAGTAAGTAGAATATAATAAAGTGAAAGAATAAACACTTTAAATTTTAAATAGATGTTTCTAAAAAAATAAATAGATTTTTCTTAAATACGTGTGTATGGATTAGCCAATATCCCACTTAAACTTTATAATTAGTGTGGAAAAAAGATAAGTAATAGCTGTTATTAAATTATGCACCATTTAAAATAAGGCCAAAGTATAGCTTCATGTTTTCCTATATTGTACTGAAACACTGCTTATTAAAAGGACCAGTGAGGGGTACTTGGCTCAGTCAGTTGAGTGTTAGCCTTCAGTTCAGGTTATGCTTTCAGGACCCTTGGATATAGCAGAATCTAGCATCCCATCTGGCTCCCTGCTAAGTGGGGAGTCTGCTTCTCCTTCTCCCTCTGCCTGCCACTCTCCCTGCTTGTGAACTTCTGCTATGTCAAATAAATAGATAAAATCTTTAAAAGTAAATAAATAAAATGAAAAATAAAAGTGCCATTTATTTAAGTTGATGGGAGACATATTTTTGATTTTGATATTTTTTATTTACTGAGGCTTCAGACTCGGTGAAGTTGTTACCTTCTAGATTCAGAACAAATTAAATTGAATTCTATTCAGTAAAAAAGACACCCCAGACGGGGCAAAATGTTCTACATGGCTTTAATATTTAACCTAGCTATCTTATTCTAATATTCTTTTTGAATATTATCCATAAATTTCTGGTCCCTCAAGTGATCTCAGAACTAGCTGGTTCCCTCATTAATTAATGAATGGAATAACCTCTTTGATAAGTTAATGTTTTAAATTTTTGAATATTTATACTTTGGAAAAATATAGAAGATGACAACAACAATAGCAACAAAATTGAGCGTGATCATTCAATGGAAAAATTGGGTAGGCTAATTTCTATGTGGTCATATCTTCTAAGGTGCTTTTATTTTGTATATGGTTCATCTATTTTTTTGTTTTCTAAGGAAAAAGGTTGAGAAATAGTGTTGTATATTGCAGACAATCTTTTCTCATTGTTGATCATATTTCTTATGCTTGACAAAAGTTAGTTGGTGATTCATCTCAAGAACACTGAGTTGGAAAAATGTGGACAAAAATGATTTAGAGGAATTTGACTCAAAGTCATGGGTAACAATCTATTTTGCTTGTATTTTCCCTTTTATATACGTAAGTGTGATTGTGATAAAACTATGTCTAAATTTCCCTAAAATTGATTTTAATAAGTATAAATAAACATTCTAAATGGCAAAAAAAAATACTGAGTTGAAGAATTAGAGACAAACGTATGGATATAAAACATTGGCTTTGGATGTGTGAGGACAAAGACATTTGGGAGAGGCAAGAGAAGTCAGGAATGGAACACAGATACAAATACACTAAGGGTCAAACATTATTCTGACCTCAATGCATGGTATGTTTTAATCACTGAAAAAAACAGTTGTTTTCCTTAAGGAAAGAAACTAAAAAGGATTTAAGAGGATGGGTTTTCTTCTCCAATTCTGCATATATAGTTGAGATTATTGAACAATTTCCCTACCAGCTAAGTGAAATGTGGAACAAATGAGCAGAATCTAGACCTTTCTTAAAAGTGGCAATGAATTGGCATGATGCTTTATAAATGACCTATGCAGAAAGCATGCTAAATTATGCTTAGCAAATAGTTTTTCCATACCCTTCAATGATTTACTAGGGCCTTTTTTTTGGGAACTCATCAGCAAGTCATTTTAAAGTTATCATGCTGTGATTAACTGCTGTGCCATTTCTCCCCCTCAAAATTCATGAAAAATGCAGACTTACTCTCTATTTCACCCATTGTATGAGCTTTACAACTGATTTTATCATGATCTCTCATGCTGGGTTTATAGATTGCTTGAGCTGGGGGTGAGAACTCCTGCTGATACTGTCACAGAGCAATCTAGTCAGGTTCTTCTAAGTGGATCTGTTAAAACTGTCAACAAGTAATAGCCGTTAACTTTGAAGATAAACAGAGATGGACTCTTTCTTTAATATATCCAGAAATGGAAGCTGAAAAATAAGGTCTCAAGTATGATAGAGAAGAGTTCTATTTGTTTTGTTTCCTTTCCTTTGTTATCATTGTTCAGATTGCCCCTGGAAACTTAAGCCTCAGGAGTCTAGTGATCACTGCGTTTTAGTATGAATGTCTTCAATAGATTACTAGGAGTTAATTGAAGATGGTCAAGATATCCTTTTACTTGTTTCTTTGCTCCTTTCTTAAAGGAATTTGCTTTGGAGACAACATATTTTAAGGAACCAATTACACACATACAGTTGATTCTCATTCACAGCAGTTATGTTCTATAAAACTGCCACAAACACTGCATTAATAAATACTGAAAACTGCTCTTGGTGGGGAGTATATATAAATAGGTTATAAAGATTAAAAAATCCTAGATTATGAAAGATTTTATTTTATAAATCCTAAAAACAACTCATCCTGTTAGATTCTAATTTCTTTATTTTACAAGAGAAAAACGGGTTTCAGAAGTGTTAACTTGCCTGAGGCTGCCCCACTGAGAGGTACCAGGATTGGGATTCATACCCTATCCAGTGGTCCTAACCAGAGCTCTTTGTACCACACAGAGCTGCTGTCCACTATCTCTCTCTCCTCTGGTCATCTCTGTATGCGAACTGAAACAAGAAGGCAGAGGGGCACTTTGTTCAGCTTCAGCTGGGAACATGCATGTAGGACTGAGCATTTGTTCATTGCTCTATGCATCTCTGCAAGTGACCATGAAAGCACCACAAGTATTGAGTTAGGGGTTACAAATAAACGTTAGCAAGTAGGTGAATTTGCAAATGAGGAATCTGCCAGTAATGAGGATTAGCTATAGTCTGTCTAGATGGTTCAGAAAAAATATACATACATACATACACTAATATATACACTAATATAATGTATATATACATACACTAATGAAATAGTATTGTTTGTATTCCTAGAATGTGAATTACCTAAGGTCAGGGAAGATGACGTATGAAAGTCTGAACACAGTGCCTATCACAATGATAGGATTGTCTGTAATTCAATTTAAAATTCTGCAGCATAGACAGCAGTATGTGTGTGTTGGGGGGGTATGAGAAAGAGAGACAGAGTTTTACTCTATATCATATGGCAGTGCTGTAACTGAGAATACAAAATCCAGGGTTGCTTGGATAGCATTTTAAAAACTCAAATCAAATCCCATAATCCAAATGTGATTATTACAAGTGTTGTGGCTATATTTAGTTCTGTTAAACATCAGTTTGTTAATTAACATGATAAATAGAAGAAATAATTTTGCATTTGTGAGACAGAGTTCAAAGCACACAAATACACTAGAGATACTCTATCAGCAAAACTGGTTTTCATTAACAAGTTTTTATATTGGTCCCTTAGATTTAGGATTTTGACTAGTTTTATGCACAGCTGCACATCAAATCATTTTGTTGCCTGGATCTGAATGGAACTTTAGGTAATTCCTACCTTTAAAACAGTGTCAATAGGGGTGCCTGGGTGGCTCAGTGGGTTAAAGCCTCTGCCTCTGCCTTTGGCTCAGGTCATGACCTCAGGGTCCTCCAGCCCCACATTAGGCTCCCTGCTTAGCAGGGAGCCTGCTTCCTCCTCTCTCTCTCTCTGCCTGCCTCTCTGCTTACTTGTAATCTCTCTGTCAAATAAATAAATAAAATCTTAAAAAAAAAACTGTCAATAAGTCAAATATATATTTCAGAAAAATTGATATCAAGATACATAAAAAGAGAAGTTATGGGAATTTTTTAGCTTTGCATTTGGGTCATCAACCCCAAAACATTTTATCCAAATATATTCTCCAAGTATTTAGTTTGCCTTTCATATTTAGTAACACTCTTCTGAAGAGCAAAAGTTTTGTTTTTATTTTTTAAAAAGTCATTTTTTTAAGTTTATAATCTTGGGGTCATATTTTTTTAAAGATTTTATTTATTTATTTGACACAGAGAGAGATCACAAGTGGGCAGAGAGGCAGGCAGAGGGAGAGGAGGAAGCAGGCTCCCTGCTGAGCAGAGAGCCCGATGATGTGGGTCTTGATCCCAGGACCCTGAGATCATGACCTGAGCCGAAGGCAGAGGCTTTAACCCACTGAGCCACCCAGGTGCCCAGGGTCATATTTTTAAAACACTTGTCAAAATTATCAAAATGTAAAAATTACGAAGTAAAATTCCAGAAAATTATAAAAAGAGAGGTTGTGGTAGAGAAAAAGGAGTTGGATGAAGGAATAAAAGCAAGCTAAAAATTTTGTCATATTTGGGAAGAGGTTCTAGATATAGCATAATTCTGTACATTACTGGAAGAAAAGATAGTACTGAAGATGACTCTGTGTGTGTGTGTGTGTGTGTGTGTGTGTGTGTGTGTGTGTGTGTGTGAGTGACAGAGCGTATGTGTGTCCTATCCTCATGCTGAGAGTTTAACGAAACTACTCCATAACACTGCTGCCTCAGCATCCTCTTTGTGTGGCCAAGACACCTGCAGGGGCCTTGAACTGATCCTAGCTCCTTCCATGATCACAGGCCCTAGAAAACAGCCCACAGATTCACAAGCAAATATAAGTTCCTGATATGACCGATTCTCTCAAAGATCCTTGTGAAAATCAGTCTTCCCCACCTTCCAGTGTCTTCTGCTTGTATGCCCCAAAGCTAACCAAAACCCTGTTTTGTTTTGTTTTGTTTTGTTTTGTTTTGTTTGAATTGACGAATATGGCCTTAGCCTGGGAATCCCAAAGCACTCCACCTGTGACACTAATAAAACTGTGTGCTTTAGGTCCGCAACATTCTCTCTACCTGCAACGTGCCTTGACCTCCTTATGTGGCCATTCAAGGTCTGTTTTGTACATGCTTCAGGGCCTGTGACTAAAAAACCTCTATAAGACCACTTTGATATTTTTTTAAAGATTTTATGTCTATTCCAAGTTTTTTTTAAACAGATAAATTTAGAAATGTCTTTAAAAATGCCTTGGGATTTAGACTGGGGTTCCACATAGATCAATATGGGGATAATTGACATCTAAAGAATTTGAGTATTCCAATCCATATACATGGTGGACAAATAATTTAGGTCTTTCTTAATTTCTCTAAGCACTATTACATAGTTTTCAGTGAAGAGATTGACCTTTTTTGATGTTTATTCTTACATAATTTGTTTGTTAATACTTATATAAATAGATATTTTTGGATGCTACTCAAATCTTATTTGACTCCATAGATAAACCAAAAACAAATACAATTAATGTTTGGATAAACAAATTAATAAGTCTATCATCAAATATTTGTCACAGTAACTAGGAAAAAAGGCAGTTAGTTGATGGTAAAACACTATCACACTGATACATGTAGAAATACTTCAATGACTCAAAAGTGTCAAGTGTACATTTAAGTTTACTGTAAATAGATATTCAAATTTCATTTTCTAGTGGTTCACTACTAATATCTAGAAATAAAAACAATTTTTATATATTGATTTTGTATCTTATGACCTTGTTAATTTTACTTACTATATCTAAGTTGTTTTCTAGATTACTCATGATATTTTAGTAAACAATTACCGGTTCAAATAAAGGCAATTTTACTTCACTATTTCCCAAATTTGCTTTTTATTTATATTAATATTGTCCTTCTTATAGTAGATACCACATCCAGTGCAATGCTGAATAATAGTGCCAACAGATATTCTTGCCTTACTCTCAGTCTTAGCTGGAAAACATTCACTAATTTGTCATTGAATGTGATGTTAAAGTTTGGTTTTACTAGTTCAACCACTAATCTAGTTTCAAATAAATAATCTTAGAGCAATATATGAAAAATTAAAATTGTTCTACTATGTCAACTGTGCCTCAGAACAAGCTTCAATAATATGTATAGGAGTAATTAAAAAATCATTATTCATCAAAGTAAATTCACAGTGCCTATCATTCAATCCAAATTACCAATCATGCAAAGAAATAGAAAAATAAAGCCCAAATACATGTATTGGTAACAATCAAGAACTGAGCCACACAGATACAAAAAAAAAAAATTAATAGTTAAGGACAGTAAGAGTCTGTAACTATATTCCCTATGTTCAAAAATCTAAAGGAAAGATTGAATGATAAAAAGACTACAGTAAAACTCAAGTAAGTGCTCAGAGTGTTAAATTTAAGGAGGCACTCATTTTCAAGACTCAGGTAAGAGCAGGATCAGCACTTGAAAGTGAATTCCCCTTTAAGTTTTGCACCCTTGGTACCTTACCTACTCTAGACTTTCACTAACTCTGGGGTTCATGCAGAGCAATCACCACAAATACATATGCCTGAGAGTGAGTGCCTCCTTTGCTATTGACTGCTTTACTCTCAAATAAGAAAATAAGAATTTTGTATGCCAGCATTTTTAACTAAAGCATAAATAAAAGTTATGACAATAATTGTACAAAAGTTGAGGTGCAGCCTTCTGTGCTTACTTTTTTTTTTTAACTTTTTTTTTTTTTTATTTGACACAGAGAGAGAGATTACATGTAGGCAGAGAGGCAGGCAGAGAGAGAAGAGGAAGCAGGCTCCCCACTGAGCAGAGAGCCTATGCGGGCCTCCATCCCAGGACGCTGAGATCATGACCTGAGCGGAAAGCAGAGGCTTTAACCCACTGAGCCACCCAGGCGCCCTGTGCTTACTTTTCTAAAATCAAGCCATACCCAATGTTATAAACTTCTCTTCCTTCTTTATTCAAACATTTTGGGGTTATCTGTTACAAAAAGAATGAGAGAAAATATTCTGGGTGAACATGTTAGTCATTAAGTTTTCTGACTTTCTCTTGTGCTGTCAGAAAGGACACTGGGTAGAGGCAATATGATCAGCCAGAAAGAACAAAGACCCTCCTACTGAGTTCCTGATTCTTAGGAGGTATAGAAGTTAGATCTCATCTAATTTTCCACACCTCAGAGCTGTAGTTGTAGATGGTAGGCAAGAGTGGTAGATGCAGGCTTGCCGGGAACTACCACACATTAGGGTGAAAAGAAGTATATCACACAGCACCCACACCCTAGATGATATGCTTGGATGGGTCAGACCTGTAAGGTCTGTTGGAGGCAGAACTCAGCCATTCCATGTCTATAGATGATTAATTGAATCTGCTATGAAAAGTGAAACAACATTGGCGCAAGCAGACATGGAATATCTTTGGGAAAAGGAGCAATGAAGTACACGTGTAAATCACAATCCAAACAGCACAAGCCACTGCTACTCTCTTAAAGGGGTAGTTGAAGGGTATACAAGTAGAGCTTTTAATAACATATGACACTGATATTTTAAAATAAATGGGACTGTATCCTGAAAACAGAAAAAAAGACTATTTTAATATCCAAGCATCTAAAAAGTTATGAAACTGAATGACATTTTATAAGGGGAGAGAGTCAAATGAATTTCAGTAGAGCATAGTCCTATCACTTTTTGAAAAAGAAATTGAAATTATTCTGTCAAATATAGGCTTTATAAATGATAACAGGAAATAATACTATTTTTAAGTACCCATTACTAGGATTTTTAAACTATTTCTGTATTTTAGAGTGGAAAATAAAATTTGCATTTGAGGCACTGCTTCTTTGCTGTGAGGGACTACTTCTGCCTCAGTTATTCAAACAGATGTCTTTGGGACTTCAAATAGAAGAAAATATTATATAGTTTCTGCTTCATTGTTTTATTTAGATGAGTTCAATGACATCTATTCAGAATTAGCATCATGATAAACATCATAATCAAATGTTACATGTGAAAGCTTTGTTATTACTTTGTTTCAAGGCAAAAGCTAATATACAGTATATATTATGCATAAGTTACATGTATATAAAATATAAGTCAAGCTTTAAAATATAAGATTTTTTTTAATTTCAGCAAGAAATCACAGGTAATAATTATTTTCTTCTAAGTCAGTTATATCGTGTCAAACTTAAAATGATTGTTCTGTTTTTATGCTTTTCCTTAAGTGAGCTAAATTTCCTCACAATGGAGTAATCATTATTCTTAATGTGAAAACGTTAACAAATAGAGAGCCAATCCAAGGACAATAATATTCTCAGTAAACCTCTCTAAGGGCTATATGTAAAAAGGCTTCAGTTATCAGGGATGCAGCTAACCAGGGAATTGACAGGTCAAATAGTATTCTTCTTAAAATAGATTGTGCAAATTCATAATATCAGATTTCATTTAAAATAGTGCTATTTTGAATATTATCTTAAAATACTACTTTATTTAATAATGAAATGTATGTCAATGTGGTCTTCAAATACAGTATCATAAATAATACTATGAATTCTTTAAACATAGGAAGGATAACAAGTGCCTAGATTATGCTTATGCTATGATGTCCAAAGATTACACAATAAGACCTTCTTACAATGAAACTTATGTATGTATATAAGTTACACATATAAAAACTTATACATATATAAGACCTTATAGAGAAAACAAGTTTGGAAAAATAGGGTATACATAAAATTATTTCAAAACACTTAAATATATCTATATTGACAAAAACCATTTACATACAAAAGAAGATACAAATATTTTACATATGTTATTTATTCCTGATTTTCACTGTGGCTTATTTATATTAAGATTCAGATACTGAAAACATTTTTTCATGATCTATAATCTCTAATAATGGCAATAATAACAGCTATAACACAGAAAGAAAATATTTTCAGCGTAAAGATTCATGTGAGCCTTCTTTTTTCATATTTTAATGGATTTTCACATTCAGATTAGTCAACATTTCATTCTAAAAATAGGGCCTTTGGTAGGCTAATTAATTATTGCTTAAAGAACATGACAGATGATCACATGAAATAGAAAGTATTTTTCTCCATAATGATTTATCACCTCCTAAGACTTCATTGTACCCATTTATCATCCTGATATATCAGGCAACTCTTATCTGAAAGTTTGCTCTTAATGTATAATTATGAAGTAAATTTAGCTACTATCTTGATTGTTTTTAGAACAATATAGAAGAGTGGGCTTAATTAATATATCCTGAAGATTGATTCCGTATAGAAGAATGTGTTCCCTTGAAGTAAATTATAAAATATTTGAACTGCTGATCTTGCCACTTAGTAAGTTTGCTATATGATGCATCAATTTTCAGTGTTGGCATTTTTCTGCAGTTTCTATCCTGTCTGGCATTTGTTGGCATTTTTCTGTAGTTTCTATCCTTTCTGTGGCAGTGGAATGACTTCTCACATGTCCTTCAGCAAGAAAAGGCAAGTCTCACTTGGATATGGAGCCTAAAATTCCAAATATCCAATGCTTGATGGCAGGAAGTTCCAATTTGTTCATGCCTTTTCCACACATTCAAAAAATGTCCCCAAATTCCCAGTAGATGGTTTCCTCTTCTACCTCACAGAGAAAATAAAAACCATCAGATGATAACTCCATCAATTTCCTGCTACCAAAGACTAATATTCTCTCGTCTCCTCATGCTTCTTTATTATAGTTGAAGAAGTGTCCTCTGAATCCCAAGTTCTCATTCTGCCTCAGGAACGTCATTTTTCCAATAATTCTTGCTCTTTTCCCATCCTCAACATTTAAACATGCTCATGTCTCTCTTATATCTTTGCATTTCCTGTTTTGACCTCATATTCACTATAGTTCTCTTCTTTACTTCATGATTAAATATCGAGTCTTCTGATTTACCATCTGCTTCCTTCACAGTGCTGCACCAACAATTTGGCACTTTTCATGCCAATGCCATTTTTACCTTTCTGCTCTAAATTCAATGCTTATCTCTTTATCCTTAACTGATCTTATTACAGCATTCTCTCCATTGTTCATGCACTTTTTTGTGAATGTTCTGTTATCTGCCAAGACACATTCTCCTGAACTTTCTCCTACTAATTTGCCTGCTATTTCTCACTTAGTATTTCCAGGCTTTACTTTGTCCAGCTCTTTTTTAAATATTGAGATTTCCTAGATTTAGGTCCTATCCCACTGCTGTTCTCATTTGACAAATTTACTTTGGGTGATCCTGCTTACTCCCATGACTTCAGTTATTATCCACATACTTTTGTGACTATTAATTCTAATTCTCCAATGCAAATTGTATTTCTAAATTTGTGATCACCATAACTAATTGCCTCTGAAAAGCTCTACCTGCTTGAATTACAGGTATTTACAGTTTACCATCTCCAAATATCATAAAGCAGCCGTCAATATATAAAGCAAAATAAACAACCCTCCAGAAAACTGAAAACTCAAAATGGTAATGGAAAATTTTGATAGCAGAACAGAATTAAGATGATTTGCCAAGTTTGATTTAAAAAGCACAAAAATATTACAAACTTAAAGGGGGACTAATTATATATTCAGAGAAGGAAAGAGAAAATCATATATAAAATTATATTTTGTGTAAAAATAAAAAACAACACAATTTGCTCAATAAGAAATTTAAAAGCAACAACAAAACCCCAAGTGATCTTATAATTTTCAAAATAAATTGAACCAGTAGTTTTATATTTTATGTCCCACAAAATAATCCCATAGTCATAAATACCATTTTAACATAAGTTTTCCTATCGTCAGGGACATGCTCTAACTCATTTTTATAAAGCTTGCATAAACTTGATTCTAAAAGTAATGAGGACAGTACAAGGAAATTTAAAAACTAAACTATACTTACTGATGGAAAATTCTAAACAAAATATAAATCCAAAAGAATAAAGCAAAATAGATTACCATGAAGTAGGTTTAGGTCAACAATACTGACCTGGTTTAACAACGGAAAATTATTTTTTTGCTTTGATTATATCTGTTATTTGCAAACTTCCAACAAATTAAAGATTCATGGTTAAAAATATTAATCCTACATCCTTCCAGCTTTAAGAAGTTGCTCTTACTAATAGGACTTTTTAGCAGGCTTGTCATTTTTCTTTCCACTTTTATTGAGGCATAATTGAAAAAAAACCTTATTTTTGATGCAAAATAATATCAGTATTACTACAAAGGCAAAGCACTTATTTTTAGAGTTTAGCATCTATTAAATAGTATATAATTCTATATGTTATATGTGTAAATCTGGGTAATCTGGGAATAGAAGGGAATTCTCTTAACTGGATAAAGGTTATCAGCAAGAATCCCACAGCAATATCACTTTACATGGTGAAATATTTCAAAATAGTAACATTAAATCAGGAATAATATAACAGAAACTGCTATCATCACTTCACTTCAAAATTTTATTTCATGACCAATCCAATTATAAAGAGAATGAGAGAAGAAAGTTTTGAGGACTATCAAGAAGGTAAGCATATGGTTTGATCCTCTATTTTAAATACCAAAGAAGTCGGGGCACCTGTGTGGCTCAGTGGGTTAAAGCCTCTGCCTTCAGCTCAGGTCCCGATCTCAGAGTCCTGGGATTGAGCCCCACATCGGGCTCTCTGCTCAGCAGGAAGCCTGCTTCCTCCTCCCTCTCTGCCTGCCTCTCTGACTACTTGTAATCTCTCTCTCTCTGTCAAATAAATAAAAAATCTTTAAAAATAAATAAATAGGGGTGCCTGGGTGGCTCAGTGGGTTAAGCCTCTGCCTTCGGCTCAGGTCATGATCTCAGGGTTCTGGGATCAAGCCCCGCATCAGGCTCTCTGTTCAGCAGAGACCTGCTTCCCCCCTCTCTCTCTGCCTGCCTCTCTGCCTACTTGTGATATCTCTCTCTGTCAAATAAATAAATAAAATCTTTAAAAATAAATAAATAAATACCAAGGAAGTAAATATATATATATTATATACACACGTAAATATATATATACACACATATAGTATTATAGCTTAGAGCTAAAGGAGTTTAGCTAGCATTATTGGTACAATTCAATACGTTTAGACCAATTGCCCTTCTACACATCAAGAATAGCTGGATAGTAGAAATTTTCACATTCTTGAGAAGAATGTTTAAATACAAATGTGTTCAAGACTTTTATGGAAAAATAAAAACTAAGGGAAATAGTGAAGAAGACCTAAATCAATGGAAACATATGCACACTAAAAGATTGGAAGACTCATGATATTAAAGATAAAAATTATCTCTAAACTGATATATTGATTCTAAAAATTGCCAATAAAATTTTCAACAGGTATTTTGTAGAATTTGAAAAGCATGTAATGAAATATATATGGAAAGGTAAATGCTCAAGATTAGAAAAAATGAATGATTTTTTAAAAAATAATTATCTGAGATGAACAAGGAAAATCTGCCCCAGCAAATATCAAAACATTAAAAAAAAGCTATGTATGTAAGATACTGTGATACTACTTCAGGAGTTTTTTTTAAAGAACTAGGAACAGAACAAAGCTCTAATTACTGAATGAATAAGAAGGGCAGATTAGTAGGAAAATTACAGAATATTTAATAAGTCATGCTGGAGTAACTGTATCCACACAGTTATAAAATGATATAGAAGTCTTTCACATTCAAAAATAGATTCTTGGGCACCTGGGTGGCTCAGTCCTTAAGCGTCTGCCTTTGGCTCAGGTCATGATCCCAGGATCCTGGGATTGAGCCCAGAGTAGGGCTCCGGGCTCTGCGGGAAAGCCTGCTTCTCCCTCTCCCACTCCCCCTGCTGGCGTTCCCTCTCTCGCTGTGTCTCTCTCTGTCAAATAAATAAAATCTTAAAAAAAAAAGGATTCTTGGTAAATTAAATATGTATATGTGAAATGAAATACATAAGTTAAACATCTTTTAAAAGATAGGTCTTAGTTCTAGATTCTAGATAGCATATTTCTTTAAAAAGATACAATAACCAAAAAAACCACAATAACCAAAAAGAATAAAAAACAAAGTTGTTACATGGTGATGCATAAAAATCAAGGCACAGCTAGAGAAAATTTAAATGGCAGTTGTCAAATTGGTAGAAGATAATTTTTACTCACATATGACCAATGGGGGTGGGGAAAGACAAATTATATTTATTTTAATTTATTTAGTCATATATGTGGGAAATAAGGAAATTTAAAAATTTATTTATTTATTTATTTATCCCCTATTAGTTTTAAGTTTTATACATAACACTCTATGGAAAATTGGCAAAGCACATGAATAGGATTTTCAAAAATGGTATCCATGTACGGTCCATAAAAAAAATTAAAATCTGCATTTTTCGCCAGGGAACTCATAACTACTGTTTTGGTAGGTGCTAGCAAGCACCGATGGATAATTAATTCAATAAGCTGAGGAAAGAAGTTTGTAGATCTTGAAGATCTGATATGTGTGTTCCTGGCACACATACAACTTAGCTCTTATGGTTGTTTTAACATAGGCATTAAAGATCAAGAACTTAGATTGAAATCCTACACATTTAATTTGACTTTTCTAACAACAGAAGCTCATTATAAATTTAAGAGTATAAATATTTAATCTTCTGTGGGGTCTTCTTGCATATTGTCCATGCTTGTCATTAAAAAATCAAACGTATAGCAACATATTTTATTTCCCTTTCATCATACAGCATTCAGCTGACTGATTAAACTATTTATTTCTGTGTCTCTCTTTCAAATAATTTTCTAAAGCTATGCAAATAAGTCCAGCACAATAAATTTATACTCTCAGTTTCTCTTATACTAGACTAGCTGGAATACATTTTCATCAAATATGGCTGTCATCTAATCATGACAAATTCAACCTTGACTAATCAGAATTTGGGGGCCATTATTCTTTTGATTATATATGTTGTTTCTTGTTGTGCCTTCCTTCCCTATTTAAACACAAGAAGTATTATATACTAAATGTTTATGTCCAAAATTCATGTTGAAGTTCCAGTCCTCAAAGTGAGTGAAATCCGAGATAGGGCCTGGAGAAGATGATAAAAGCTAAATAAGGTCATAAGGTTGAGGCCCCTAATCCAATAGGGCTGGGGCCCTTGTGATAAGGGGAAGAAACACCAGAGCTCTCACCTTTGTGTGAGAACACAGTGAAAAGGAGGCCATCTAGCAGCCAGGAAGAGTCCTCACTAGGCACAGAATTAGCTAACACCCTGATCTTGAACTTCCCAGCTTCTAGATTTGTGAAAAATAACTTCCTGTTATTTAAGATATCCAACCTATGGTATTTTGTTATGACAGCCCAAGCAGACAAATATAATGAGTACTTAATTGTTTTTCTTTTTTTTTTTTTTAAGATTTTATTTACTTACTTGAGAGAGAGCACAGAGTAGGGAGAGGAGCAAAGACAGAGGGAGAAGCAGATTCCCTGTTGAGCAGGGAGCCCCACGTGAGGCTCGATCCCAGGACTCTGAGATCATGAACTGATCTGAAGACAGAGGCTTCACAGACTGAGCCACTCAGGTGCCCCACAAGTACTTAATTTTTTTTTAAAAAAAGGAATAGGTCAGTTATAAGTATCTACAGAGAGATATAACTTATAATCATTCCAGTAACTTGAAATAAAAATAAGACAACTTTATATGTATTAAAAAGCTTTCCAAAGTACAATTTTAGGAGGAAAAAATAGGGAATGGAAAACAATGTGTTGATATTTGCATAGAAAATTAATACACATTTTCATACTATGTCCCTGGAAGGATATCCAAAAACAGTTCCTGTCTCCAGGGAGAGAATCTGCATAGCCAAGAGACAAAGAATGGAGAAGTTCTCACTCTCTACTCGTCTCTCGTATTTCTTTTTCATGTGAATACAGAATTCACTCAAAAAGGTAAAGTTAAATGCAATTAAAAGGATTTTTTTGTATAGACACAACCATGTAAATGTTACATATAGCTATCACTATGACATTTTACAAATAAGCCAAAATATAATTAATTCAATAACTTCACCTCACAGGCATAAAGCATATGTATCTAACCTTCATAGGTCCTGGAGAATCAAGCACACTAGAAAATCTGTGTTCTCAGGAAAAAAACAGTCCAATAGAAAATTATTCAAAAGCCAATAAGTAAATCCCAATTATTAATTCAGCAGATATGGAATATATGTGGTAAGACTTTAAATACTCTGGAAAAAAGTACTGGTATGAAATAAAAATGAATTTTACCTCAAAGAAAACCATAAATATTAAATATACAATCAATGCAGTTGTTTAAAATATGGCTGAGGATGCACTTATCAAAGATTTAGTATCCAAACAAAACTCGCTGTGTCTATTAACTGTACTAGTCTGAGGTCAATGGAATTTATGGGAAAAAAATTATAAAAGTCATTAAGAGATTCATAAGATTCAAGATGATGAATGTATGAAATCCTCTTTTCTTTGAAAGCCTAATTCTATAATATTTTTAAAATGAAACCATAGAGTGGTAGGAAAATTTTTAAACAAATACTGTTTCTAAAGTCTTTACATTGTATCCTCTAAAGCAATCAAATAAAATCTGATCCTGTTCTGTTGTTTGAATGTTATAGTTTTGTACTAAATGTGATATAGTCCACACAAAAAGGTATAACAAATGGTCAAATACAAATTTAACCTTGATTCCATTATGTTATATAGAGCTACTATTTCAAATTAATGCTAATGCATTGAGAAATTTATAGTATTACATACTTCAGCCTAAGATTTTAAGTGTCATGTCTCTCCCCAATAGAGATATTAGAGACCATTTTTATCCTGAGGTAAGCCTGAACTACAGATAATATATTAATATACCAATATTTCAACCTGTAAGCATTAAAATGTCATCTAATGAATTTTGTGGTTAAATATAATTGGACATATTTTAATCTTTTCAATTGCAATGAGTAATTTTGGTACTTTATTCCAAATTTTTAAAAAGTGAATTTTTCATGATAGATTACCAAGGAATCATCTATCAACATAATTATAAATTAATATATGTTATTAGTAGCTTAATCAAAAGGATAGTAAATTGATATGGGACTTCTTTGCAACTTCAATGTGGATCTAATCAACAATATTTAGCCACTGCCTTCTCCTACTCCATCCCTCATATGTGTATGTATGTATATATATATATGTGTGTGTGTATGTATGTATGTGAAGTAGCTCATGTGAACTAGGACTGATTCAGGAAGAGTTTTAGGGACATGTGATTGTAAAGGTGCTATAGAAGGAAAGACATAAAAGGAGAATCTCTGAGTTTACAGCAATTATTGTACTACAAGTTACTTGCAACTTAACCAATTCAAACAAAAATCAAGGCTATACTAGTCCTGTTTCTAATAAATAAAGATCTTCAAACTATATTGGCCAGAATTATTCTTAGTAGGTATCAGAAAAGTCAGAGTAAAGTTCTGCCAAGGAAAGATAATAATTACCAACCTGCAATGCTACATGTGCCAGTCAATGAGGGGACACACTGATGTTGTTTCACAAAGCTTTCTTGGAATCTTTAATGTTATTAATCACTTTGCATAAATTCTATGAACTTGGTTCTTTAGGGATGCTCCAATTAACCAAAATTATTACTTTTTATTTATACAAGTAAATAATAATTATTTTCACTTAGACAAAAGACTGTACATATTAGGCTCTTATTAGTAAAGTTAGAAGAATGTTAAAATATTAAAAATAAGATAAAATGAATTAAAGTACTTTTATTAGCCAAGCACACCAGTCATATCTCTATTATCATGTATGTGGTATCACACTTTAATATCAGACTTTTAATGCACTATCTATGCTTCCTTTTGGTGATTTATTTCATAAGGCTTTCAAAATCTAAATCTTGAGAATACTTGCTCTTTTATTAGTATTTCAATGGAAAGTAGCTATGAAATTACTTCATTTGTACAAATACTTTGTTATCTCACAGACTTGTGGAATTATATATTAAGACGTTGCTAATAATGCCTACCAGGGAATTTAATAAACAGCACCTCAGTTTTAAGATTCTCCAATAAATTTTTAAATTCTCCTTCAGCAGTCTATAGAACTTAGGCAGCTTAGATTTCAAAGAAGAAAAACCAAATCTCACATTAACTGCATTCATTTTTGCATACCAATTTGTGCCATAGAAATGTGCAAAACTAATCTCACTTTAAACTGCGAGAGCTAAATGATACTTCCCTATCATTGAAAAGAATACTAAAAATGATCTTTCTCCACCCTCAACAAATGCAAACACAGTTTTCCAGAACCATCAACACACCAGCAAGATTACTTTAGAAAGAAAGGATTCCATTTAGGGTATTCCAACAAAGTGATTTGTCATACTTGGAATATCACAACCAAGTAATTTGGAAGACACCTGTGCAAACAAAGCAGATTACATCTGGAATAAATGGAAGGGAAAGACATTTAGGAAATTTTACATTTATTTTATGGACAAATCTTTCTCTTTTTTTTTAGCTTTTTGAATATGCAGTTATATAAAAATGTGTACTCCTATTTAACTTGTACACTCCAATTATAATAACAGGTCATATGACAATAGTGTACTACTTCATTTTTTTTTTATTTGAGAGAGAGAGAGAGAGTGAGAGAGAGCATGAGAGGGGAGAAGGTCAGAGGGAGAAGCAGACTCCCCATGGAGCTGGGAGCCCGATGTGGGGCTCAATCCAGGGACTCCAGGACCATGACCTGAGCCGAAGGCAGTTGCTTAACCAACTGAGCCACCCAGGCTCCCCTACTACTTCATTTAAACACGATACTAGCTAAAGGACTGTATTATTGATCCCCATGTTAGAGTTACAAAAATGAAAGAATACTGAGTTTACATAGCTTTTATAAAAAATTATTTATTTATTTGAGAGAGAACAGAAGTGGGGAATGGGGGAAGGGGTAGGACCCTGAGATCATGACCTGAGCCAAAGTCAGATGCTTAACCAACTGAACCAGCCAGGCACCCCAAGTTTACACAGCTTTTAAGTAAAAAAAAAAAAAATAGGATCTAAGGTGTCTAACTCAAAAGTGTTTAACTGTTATGGCATACTATCCACAATCCTTTTCATTCTTTTTTGCTTCCCTTTTAGAGGAAAATCTAGTTAAAATACTCTAGGTGTAAAATGGAGGCTCAAGTATATTTATTTTAACATTACTTTCTCTTATGCTAATTTGCTATAAGAGCAATTCTATAAAGGAGTATTAAATATGAAAGTTTAAGGGATAGTTTACATTTGTGATATATTTATGTTATAATTGCAGTAAGGTAACTACTATGCTTCTCCTTCAGTATAGATTATTTTCTACTAATGGTCAATGCTGGCTGTTGTATCACAGTCACCTAAAGGATTCAAAAACCAAAAGAAAAAAGGCAATTCTGATCTAGTGCTCACCTATAAAGCCTCATTAGTTTCTTGACTGCTATTTCACTTGAATAACTTCGGAGTCCTATTTACATTAACCTCTTCACAATTTAAGATTAATAACCACACACAAAAAAAGTGGAACTTCAACTGCCAAAAAATCAATCACTGATACATTAATAACATGAACCCACTGCTGTAATGGCCTTACATGGTCACTCTGTTCAATAATTAATGCAATTGGGTTTTACTATTCTTGTCTTTAAATGAAGAAGTTACTGTTAAGATACAAGTAGATTTCTATTCATAGCCAACCACATAAGTTAACAATATATTTGGTTTTATGTTTTACACAAAAGATAATTTTGACAGATTATTAATATCTCATGAGTATATTACTTAGAAGAAAAGTATAATTTTAGACTGCAGAAGGTAGAAATGGGACAGAAAACTTCTTGATCTTGCTTACATACTAAAAGTAGGAGGTGTATCTCAGCCAGGTGTGCCAAATAGAGAAGAGAAAGATAGAAGAATACCAGCCACTTCTGTTGACTTCTCTGTCTCTAATTAGCTATGTGGATTTAAATAACTTACATAACATCTCTGCATTACAGCCCTACCACCTGGAATGTAAGGTGGTGGTTTTAGATCTTTGGTTCTGTACTAGAACAATTTGCTTCCATGGGACATCTGGCAAGACATTTTTTTGGTATCACAAAAGGGCTGGTATGGGGGGGAGTGGGAGCCACTCACACCTAACAGGTGAAGGCTAGAGATGCTGCTAAAGGTTCTACACTACTCAGGATAGCCTCACACAAAAAAGAATTATCCAGTCTGCTGTTCTGAGATTGAGAGACTCTACGTTAGATGGTATTTGCGATCTCTATATCAAAGATTTTAGGCTGGATTCCCTAAATTCTGCATCAGAGGGTACAGCAAAAGGCTGGCATGACTCTTTACCAATTAGCTGTGTTTTTATAGCTGTTGTTTTGCAAACCAAAGGTTTTCTTCTTTGTCTTAAATTAGCCAACATATAGTACACCATTAGTTTCAGATACAGAGTTCCATAATTTATCAGTTGCATATAACACCCAGTGCTCATCACATCATGTGCCCTCCTTAAATTAAATCAGTGACTTTAAGATCAAAACTTTTTTTTTAAGATTTTATTTATTTATTTGACAGAGAGAGAGAGAGAGAGAGATTATATGTAGTCAGAGAGGCAGGCAGAGAGAGAGGAGGAAGCAGGCTCCCCACTGAGCAGGGAGCCCGATGCGGGCCTTGATCCCAGAACCCTGAGATCATGACCTGAGCCGAAGGCAGAGGCTTTAACCCACTGAGCCACCCAGGCACCCTAAGATCAAAACTTTTCTGCCAGAATCTGTATAAAATAGCTTCCAGTTACTTATTCTTTGAAAGTACTATCTTAAGGCAATGCTTCCACTTTCCAATGTGGAAGGTTGTATTCTTTTTAAATTTTTATGGTATTTATTTATCCAGTCTTATAAAAAATGTGTCTCACATTACCACAGAACTATAATATGAATATTATGGAGAATATGTATTATATGCATCTTTATAATCTGCTTCAAATTATTTCTAAAGTGTGAATAATATGTATATCTTTCACATACACATATACACAAATACCACTTACTTATAAATACATATTAAGAATTAAGCACTGTAGAAAGATACACATATGTATATCTTTGTATACATATGTAAAATATGAAACTATATTTGTTGAGATATACTGACCTATCAGTACCCCTCTGTGGAGATTTTTTACACATAAAAATACATATGTATACACACAATATTTGATTTCGCTCCTTTATCTCTGTCCCCAAAATATGTCGACTTATAATATTCAATAAAAATACAATCTTATTCAATTTAATATTTGTATCTCATGTTTCTGTTCAGCTCTTACAGAATATTTTATAAAATGGAAATGTTGCCTGTTGCTATTTCCTTTACTGAAATTCTAAATTTGAAATAGTCTAAAGACCATCGGGAAAAGGGGAAAAAAGTGCCTCTAATTTCTTAGCAAATGTTTAGAATAAAACATTACTTTCATAATTCAAGAGTGCCAAAATGTAAATATATGAAATGGCTCACAGTGGGAAATAAATGTATAAACACTTACATAAGCCATTGCATTTGATCATTTTCAGTATTTACTGGGGTTATAGCTCTTTTGAATGATTATTACTAATGTATTCATCTCTGACAAAGCACAATTATTTATTTAAATGAATGAACAAAGGAAATAACACAGACTGGCTCATTTTCATGGATGACTGAAGGAATTTAGGACTTGCTTCAAAAATCCTCAGTTCATGAATGTAGGTTGTATAAAACCAGACTGATAATGTCAATAATAAACAACATACATTAGAATATTTATAAAATAGGCAGAATTATTCTTCACATAAAGAATTTGAAGTTAATAATAATGTTAACTATAGAAGTACATAATACAATGAAATTGAGTATTATTTCAATTACAGTTTTTAATGTACTTTTTGAGGCAGAAATATTACCATATCCTTTCTCATAATCAGAGGACAATTTAACATTTTTTTCGGAACATTAAGATTATCTTGCATATGAGACTACATTCACATGGCTGTATATTATTTCAATGATGAATATATGTTACTTAGAAAAAATACTTTATTATACAGGGAGATTTTAATAACACTAAACTACATGAGAATCTTAATACAACTTTTGTTTCAAGAGTTAAAATAAAAGTTTATTTTTATTTTGTACTTCACTTACAGGGGAAAATGTTAAAAGATTTAATAACTACTCAGTATGAATTAGCCTCTTAAAAAATATTCTTCTAGAAGGAGAATTAATGTTTAATTAACAATTCATGGTTATGTTGCCAATCCATTATTTGGGTTTTTTTGTTATTGTTTTTATTTATTTTTTTTTTCAGGCTCTATTTTGGGGAGATCTAGATAGAGTTCCCTAGTTACTCTTCAGTCTGCACTAGAAAGAATTAGAAGAGTCTGGTTGGATCCAGTGTCCCCATCCTGCTTTAATCCAAAGAATTCTTCCTTTAACTTTATACATCCTGAAACTGTGAAGAAGATTTTGACTAAATACATTTAAAGAACAACAAAAAACTGTAGAGAATTTAATATAATGATACGCTCTGCTGTTACACTGATCTCTTGGCAAAGCAATATAAAATAAGTATTAAAAATAAAATTTGTTATTAAATTTTATAATTTCATAAACACAAGAGGCAACTTGCAAAATACTAGAGGTAAAAGTGTTCTGTTTTAAGCAACACAACCAATGTACAATAAAAGGAGTATTCTTCAATGAAGAATATAACTTCATTTCTTTAACCTGTGGTTTTTATCAGGGGTAAAAGTGGTATAAAAGAACTGTGGTACATTTGAACAGAAATGTACACTTCATAGTGATTGGTTGAAACAACTGAAGAAAATGTGTAGGAAAGAATGGTGATTCCTTCTATAGATAAGAACTGCATTTAGGGCGCCTGGGTGGCTCAGTGGGTTAAAGCCTCTGCTTTCAGCTCAGGTCATGATCTCAGGGTCCTGGGATCGAGGCCCGCATCGGGCTCTCTGCTCAGCGGGGAGCCTGCTTCCCCCTTTCTCTCTGCCTGCCTCTCTGCCTCCTTGTGATCTCTCTCCCTCTGTGAAATAAATAAATAAAATCTTAAAAAAAAAAAAGAACTGCATTTAAAAACTTAAGGAAATACAATTTTGATAGAAATTATGTCTTACTAAGGGGAATAAAGAACTTTTAATGTGAAAGATAGATCAACTGCCTATTTGGTACCCTGTGTACATCTGTCAAATTTTATTATTGGAAAGCCTAAATCAAGGCATTACAATTTCTAATATAGGCAGGTTTTTCTTTAGTGAAGATCCTTTTTATTTTATAATAAAACACCTTGGCGATTTAGTACATTTTTTTCCTTATATAATAAGTATCTTTTAAAATTCAAGCTCTGGTGGCGCCTGGGTGGTTCACTCATTAAGTGTCTGCCTTTGGCTCAGGTCATGATCCCAGGGTCCTGGGATCTAGCCCCGTATCAGACTCCCTGCTTGGCGCAAAGCCTGCTTCTCCCTCTCCCATTCCCCCTGCCGGTGTTCCCTCTCTCACTGTGTCTATCTCTGTCAAATAAATAAATAAAATCTTAAAAAAATAATATAAAATAAAATTCAAGTTCTGAATTACTTTAAATACAAGCTTTTCTGTTATTTTCAAAGCCTAGAGGAAATGATTACTAGAATTGGAGTGTTTAAATACAAAATAGATTGAAGTTTACAGATAATATTCGACATTATAGATTACTATTGAGAGGATGATTCCGAGAGCAACATTTGGTACGACTAAGCATGCCATTTATTTACATTGCAGGGCAATACGTGCAGCTATGTGTTACACTATTGGGCTAATTTCACTATTTATTGGAGTGTCCCAAAAAGTTCTAACATGAATTTTAATGTAATGGTTTTAAAGGGCCAAAATAAGCCTTTCTACTGGGACAATGCTATATGGAACTAAGAATTAAAAAGAAGACACAGGAAGGCTAACTATAAACCTTCATTGAGAGGTTTGAATGAAAACTGAGCATATTTTAAATTACACAAACAATTACATCTTTAAAGTGCACTATAAGTTTGTGTCAGGTATAAATAACCCATTACATTTACAGTTTTACAAAATAAGAGATGTGGATAAAGTTCTAACAATTTGAAATTGCTCAGCTTTCATCATCCAAATTAAAGAGGCAGAGTGATGACTTAATCATCTCAAACTTGAAGTGTAAATCATTCAGGGAGTGGTGTCCAGCTGGTTATTTACTTTTCCCCCCACGAAAAGACTGAGAAAGTGGTGTTAAAATTCACTGTTGCAAAGATGTTCAGAGGAATAATTTTGGGATAATGATTAAACCCTGAAAGACCTGATCCAGAAGGGAATTAAAGTTATGAAAGTAGATAATGAAATTTCCTCATGGCATCGTCACATACCATCCACCAAATTGTCTCACCTTATTTTTTCTAAACTGTACATAATTTGGATTGTCACATTAGTTTTTGTTTTCTTTTCACTTATGTCATAAATCTCTATCCAATTCATTCAACATTTTCACTTTTTTGGTCTCACAAATCATTATTCTTATTGTGCCACATACTATAAAATTGAAGATGCTAATGTAAGGAAAATGATGTCACTTTGTCCTTAGAGATAACTCCAGATTTGGGTCTATCCTGTGGCTGAGAAGGTATCTGCTGAGCCTCTCACAGTCCTGGAGAGGGTAAAAGCAGTGTTACGTCTTCGAGGTCCTTGCAAACTGGCATCAATCACACTCACTTGTCTTTTCCTTCGCTGATTTCTTTTAAGCTTTTTTGAAACCTTCCTCCTGTGTCTTGGCATTCAAAATATAGAGTTTCCAGACACTCAGGATTGTCCAAAAAAAAAAAAAAAAGAAAGAAAGAAAAGAAAAGAAAAGAAAAAGAAAGAAACAAAGAAAGAAAGAGAGGGAGGAAGGGAGTGAAGGAAAGAAGGAGGGAGGGAGGGAGGAAGGAAGGAACGAACGAATGAACAAATGAACTACCTGCTAATGAGAAAATAATGAGACTCCATTTCTCAAAGAAAGACTGTTTCTGTATTTCTGGCACAGTGACAAGCTCTTCCAAGAAAGGTTTCTGAAAACTACATTGACATATTTGTATAAAAAGAAACAAAACTGATTTATTATAATTAAGTGTCCTTTGCAGAATTATATAACCCTTAAACCTCACAATCTGCAGATGTCATGTTGAAGTACTAAAGAGGGATCTTACATAACTCTGTTGTTACTGATATATTGATAGGGTATATACATAAACACTAAACTTTAAAGTAAACATATGATCTGGATGGTAAGTAAATTACTTTGTAACTTTAAAAAATCACTAAATTAACTTCTTCTTTTTTCAACCATGTGAGCTTCTCAGATGATACTCATTCTCCCATAAAAGTCTCTACTTCCATTTCCTCACTTCCTGATAAACTTTACTTTCTCTTTTCTCAGATCACTCCAATTTCCAGTAACCTCCTGTTAAGTGGAATGGCCTCTTGTTCTTCGTGCCCTTTGACTTCTAGCAAGGTTTGCTCATATTGACCACCTCTGCACAGAAACTGATCCTTAATTAATTAATCCTTAAATTATAGATGGTATTCCAGGCACACTGTGCACTTTTTCCAACCTTCAATGCACCAGACTTTCTCCCACATGTGTTCTAACCAGAGACTACTGCTTTGAATTCCTCTCATGTGACTCACTGTTCTCAGTGCCCACTCTCAAACTGTCTGCAATTGTTCCTTCCTTCTTTACGTTGAAATCCTATTTCTATTTCAGTATCTAAATACTCTTGTCTTTGACATTTGCCCTCTCACACACTCAAATACACACACCTTTACACCTATCCACACATATGTATGCACAGTCCACATCTTTGGGCAAAAATAGTTGATTCTTGTCTTGAGTTCTGCTTGGATTCTCATAAAGAAATCTGTGTGCTTATGAAGTGTATGTGTATTTATTTATTTGTTATATGTAATACAGTCTGTATATTATATATTGCATATTGTTTACGCTATATATTTGCTACAAATATTACACATATTCCCTGCTGAGCAGGGAGCCGTACACCTGGTACAAGCCCAGAACCCTGAGATCATGACCTGAGCTGAAGGCAGACCCTTAACTGACTGAGCCACCCAGGTGCCCCTGTTTTAATTATCTTTATAAAAAGTACATATCAACTGCTTAACATCTGTTATTTTGTTAAAATGATTTCTTAAATATGCAAAAAGGTACAGCATATAGAATCACTTCATAGAAATGAGCAATTGAAGTTAATGACATGTAAGATATGCTGCTGCTTGCTTAACTTTATCAACAATAGTCACTACGTTTTCTGTCCAAATAAGGAGTGTCATGTGAAACCTTTAGCAAAGGATGTTTAATTGGATTTATTCTGTCGTTATATCTGGATAGCATCCTTCCAGCTGCCCTTGTCTCTTTCATGCTCCTTTCCCACCCCCCCNCCCATCCCAAACTCCTGCCTTGGTCCCTGTCTTTCCCTTTCCCTCTCTCCATTTTCTTTTTCTTAGACTATCTGACTTTAGTTCTGTTGATAATTTCCTGATCAGTCAGAACATCCCAAACATGTCTACTGTGGGATACTAATTTTCTGAGCCCTAAGCCTTATTAATTGTAAAGCTGTAAACTTTTCCTGAAATTTCTCAAAGGTCAGATTAAAAAGAGAATGTTTGGAAATTTTATCGTTTATGGGGCTTTGTTTCCCTCCAAACTGCCATGAAAATTTACACCATTGGAGTTTGCTTATTACTAGGGAATAGTTTTTCTATTTATGTAGCCCAAACAGTATTGTCTCTCTGTATTTTTCTAGGCAACTGCCTGAGTGTTTATCTCAATCATTGATGTGCTTTTTAAAAACACTATTTGAGCTGTACACATGGGGGGAAAAAAAGTTCTAGTTCCTAACTGGGGAATGAAAATGCATTCACCCAAGAAGCAAAAGCATACAGCATGATACACTGTGAGTCACATTATGAATTATCCCATGTCTGTAGGCATTGAGGGATTTTCTTGCGTGATAATTTCCTGCTCTGTCTTGGTTACTCAGGCAGCACTTATGTATCATGTAGAATTTGCATATGAGTTCCAGTCCCGTGACGACCTCTTGTTATTGCTGCCTCTGACTTTTCCTTCTCCCCAACTGTCATCTACCGCTTGAGCAAAGCTACCAGAGCTAACAGACTTTCTTGCATCTGACGTTGATTAATGTCTAAGATATGGAAAAACTAAAACTTTGTAAGCAAACAAACCAAGCTGCAGTTTTACTGTGCTGCCATGTGCTCATGTGTTTACATATCATTAGGAGTAATTTTAATCATCATTTGCAATATTTTAAATTAATGTTTATGATACTTTTTTTTTTTTAAAGATTTTATTTATTTATTTGACACAGAGAGAGAGATTACAAGTAGGCAGAGAGGCAGGCAGAGAGACAGGGAGAGGAGGAAGCAGGCTCCCTGCTGAGCAGAGAGCCCGATGCGGGCCTCGATCCCAGGACCCTGAGATCCTGACTTGAGCTGAAAGCAGGGGCTTTAACCCACTGAGCCACCCAGGCGC
This sequence comes from Ailurus styani, assembly GCA_002007465.1. Taxonomy (NCBI): domain Eukaryota; kingdom Metazoa; phylum Chordata; class Mammalia; order Carnivora; family Ailuridae; genus Ailurus; species Ailurus styani. Next base: position 284,511 of record LNAC01000670.1, on the reverse strand, counting down.
CCTTTATGATACTCTTGAGAAAATATTCAGTATATGTCACTTTCAGTGTCCTTCGGTATATTTATTAACAATACTAAAATTGAAATATTAACCCAACAAGAGTTATGTCACTGTTAAAGCTTTTCTTTTTCTCCCTTTCTTGTCTATTTCTGTTCTGTTGGCATCTATTTCTGTTCTGTTGTTGATAGGTCTTAATATAAACTTACAAATCAAGGATTTGCTTGGCTTCTGAAAAAAGAAGTCAAGATTTTTTCCCAATTATAAATTACTTGTGGATTTATTGTCATATTAAAAGCCCACATTATTATTTTTAGGAATTTACTACTGTTCTAGAATGCTTAAGAAAGTAAACTAGGCGGTATACTATTTATAATTTTTAAATGAAATCTTTGAAAGTACATAATGTTAACATGTCTAATGTATCAGAGAAATATGTTAAATTTTTCTTTGATGATCATGGCCCATCTTTAGACTTTGGTTTGAGGTGGGTTTTTTTGTTGTTTTTTAAATGATGTCACTTTTGGAGTCAGTAATTTTAAATATATCTCATTAGAAATTTTGAAAAGCATATGGCTGAGAAAAAAACATATGGCAAAATGAACTAAAAGTGTGCTGGGAATTTTTCAGTATATAACAAAGAAAAAATTATGTCACCTATAGTAGAGGCTGAGTTCTACTTTTTCCCTTACATTTTCAATTTGCTGTTAAGTGGGTTCATAATAAATGGTTCTGACCAAAGAGCTACAGGCAAACAAGACAAGTGTGAAATTCAGGCAAAAGCAAAAGAAAAGAAGGCTGAAACATTCTGGGTGCCTATTCTTCTGCCACAGCAACCAAGGAAGTAATGTACTGCATATGGTAGAACCTCCGTCAACCTGAGGCAAAATCTACGTACCGCTCACAAAAGACAAGCATGTTCGCAAAGAATCCTTTATTGTGTTTTTACATAGTAAACTGAAGACTGTTTTGATCTACACAATGACATACCACAGATTTTTTTCTTCTTTCAGTCTTGTCAACTGTACCTTCCAAATTTATCTCAAATCTATTATTGTCTCTTAATCAATTATTCCCTCTAAGTGCCCAGCCCTCTGAGCTCCTAATTTACACTGAACTGCATATAATGCAACAAAGAATNATTTTTTTCTTCTTTCAGTCTTGTCAACTGTACCTTCCAAATTTATCTCAAATCTATTATTGTCTCTTAATCAATTATTCCCTCTAAGTGCCCAGCCCTCTGAGCTCCTAATTTACACTGAACTGCATATAATGCAACAAAGAATGAGCATCAAGATTTTTGGAAATAATCATCTTTCTTTTCAAAGAGTAACACTAGAAACAGAATGGCTGGGTAACTATATAACTTATTCCTTTCATTGATGTGAATAGAGTAAGTGTAAGAATAAGTATCAAGATCATCCTTTTATTTATTTATTTATTTATTTTATTTTTAAGATCACCCTTTTGTAAGACAGGGTGTGTATGGCATAATTCTTCCTTTCCAGACATCATTCTCTGCCATATCACATCTTTCCAATGCCTGTCTCCCCTCCCAGTTTTTCCCACAAGGTGGAACTATCAGACCTATGTGGTCCTGTTTCTAATGACTATTTACATCATCTCTGTGTGTGTGTGTGTGTGTGTGTACACATATGTGTGCTTTCCTCATTATAATGCCTTTCCATAAGATGGAGGATCGTATTGGAGGGGTAGTGTTAAACACAAATTGCTGGACCCCACCCATATTTCTGGTTTAGTAGGTTGGTAAAGGGGCCTCAGAATTTGTATATTGGTAAATTCATAGGTGATGCTGTTGCTGTTGGTCCCTGGACCACACTTTGAAAACCGCTATTCTATGAGATATAATACTCTGTTTAGATAGACTAAATCCAGTTCAGGGAGAGATGCATGTCAGTCCTACCTTATCAATATGGTCTGAAAGTGAGCTTTCTCTTAGATGGAAATTTAAGTGTTGATTTAAAGGAAAGAGAAAATGGATGGCAGACAAGCAAGACTAATATCCACTAAAATTCCATCTGGCAAATCTTATTCTGTTTCCTCTCACCAAGCACAACATCATAGTGTTATGCTTCAGTGCTTTATGCTTCTGTTATGAGCATGCCAGGGTTTTCTATCTTGAAGATTTTAATTTTGCCATCTTTTCTGACTAAAATACACTTCCTATCTCTGCATATCAAAATCCCATTTATCTACATACTCCTGTATAGGAAATTCCCCTGTGTTCCCCAAAAGACCATTTCCTGATTCTCTCTGCAGACATTAGAAAGATCATTTGAAACATCTTAATATTTTGTCCTTTACTTTGGGAAATGTTTTTGTCAGGTATTATAGTTATTTTACTTTTATAATTATGGTGAAATAGGGTGCCTGGGTGGCTCAGTGGGTTAAAGCCTCTGCTTTTGGCTCAGGTCATGATCTCAGCGTCCTGGGATCAAGGCCCGCATCTGGCTCTCTGCTCAGCAGGGAGCCTGCTTCCTCCTCTCCCTGTCTCTCTGCCTGCCACTCTGCCTACTTGTAATCTCTCTCTCTGTGTCAAATAAATAAATAAAATCTTTAAAAAAAATTATGGTGAAATAATATTTTACATTAAAAATTAAACACTTAGAATATACCAGGCAGTGTTCTGAGCATTTTTACAAATATTGGCTCTTTAAAGCACTATTAGTGTTGTAATTTTACAAATGAAGAATTTGGAGCATTGTGAAGGTCAAATAACTTGGCCCAAGTAGCAGAGTCTGAATATACAATCTCAGAATACTAAGCTGCTTGGCTAATAACAAGAAAATATAATTAATAGTTTATAACCCTTAGAACAGCTTCAAGCATAGTGAAAGTGTTAGATTATTGTTAGCTATTATCATCAGGATTGTCATTATCACCGTTATTATTTATTATGTGATTACAAGTGTGCTAAGTACTATACTAAGAATTTTAATAGCTGTATAGCTGTATATGCTTTACTTCATTTTATGATCACAAAATTATATTCTCACAGCAGTCCTATGGGATGGGAACACTTGTTATCCTAAACAACCTGTTTTAGTCACCTAGCTGGTACACACGTGAGACTGAGGTCAAACCCATGTTTAGGATCAAGGGTTGTTTCTTATTCATTTTGTGTCTTGTGCAAGATTTAATGTAGTATTTCTCAAACAAGTTCTGAATTGAACTGAATTTGTGTATCTGTCTCAAATTTAATTATGTCACTTTATAGAACTTAAAGGCACATTTATTTTCCATTTCTTTTCATTTGAATTTGTTTTGAATTTGATTTAACATCTCAGCTTGAAGTTATCAAAACAAATCTCAGGTAGTAATCGCTCATGAAAAATGTAAGAGAGAAAACTTGTTCTCTCTTGTTAACAATTTAGCATTGAAACATAACTGTCTTTTCACCAAATACAGAAGGAATATATGTGTGGTAGGCAGTTTCTAGGATGGTCTCCAGTGATTTCTGCCTCCTGATATTCTCACTGTTGTAGAATTCTGTCCTCTTGAATCTGTGCTAGATTTAGAGAATTGCTTTTTTTTTTTTTTTAATTTCAGTATGGTTAACATTACTTTCAATGGTACAATATAGTGGTTCAACCATTTCAGAGACTTGTTTTTAATGAATGGAATATAGCAGAAGTGATAGGCTGTTACTTCGGAGAATAGGTTATAAAAAAAACTGTGGTTTCCTTCTTTGCTGCTCAGTCTGGCTAACACTCTCTGGAACCCTTCCCTCAGTAGAAACAAGCAGCTGTGTTGAGAGCAGCCATGTGAGGAGGCCCATGTTAGAAGCAACTGGTAACTGTCACCTATAGCCAGTAAAGACCTGAGGCTTGGCTGAGTCAAATGAGTAAGTTTGAAAGAGAATCTTCTGAGGCCTACTGTAAGTCCTGTTAGTGAGCTTGGGAGTGGGTTATTCCCTCATAAACTGAGATGACTGCAGCTAATACATTCACTCCAACCTCATGAGAGACCTGGAGGTAGAGGAACCCAGCTGAACTATACCTACAAACTGTGAGATAATAAACGGTCTTTGCTTTTATTAAAACACTCAGTATAGGGACAGCAATAGATAACTATTTATTTATATTTTGGCTATGAAATATATGTAAAATTAATTCTGGAAGCTTAGCATAAACTTCAAATAGGGACTTATACTGCTGAAGTCAAAGAAGAACAAAGACCTATATTACTGAATATTGAAAAAGACTTGATTTTTGTATGAATATCTCATATGTTTAAACAGACAAATATGGTGACCCACCTAAACTCCCAAATTAAAGATAAGTACAGGCACTACAAATGACAGGGTTTGATGTGCAGTGATGTTACCCTCACAAAGGCAATTCTCCAAAGCATAAATCAGGACCTGGTAGAACAGCAATGGGTAGAACAGCAATATTTTTATAACGATGCCTGATAATTTTCCTGTAAATACCACATATGTTAGCTGCTTTTCAATCAAGAATTCAGAAGAGTACCTCACCTTCTTCCCTTTTATTCAGAAAACTAGAAATATTCATTTAAATTTTTCATATTTTAAAACTGATATGGATGAAAGAATATTGCTAAGATCTTATTCTAACTGTTTAGTGAGATGATAAGATTTTGTTTCAGTAGTTCTAATAGGACACAGTCATTAATTAGGGAAATAATAGTCCTTTAAGAACATCATTAGAATGATGAGGTTCTGCTTTCAGCAAAAAGAGAAGTCAGAGAATTGAAGCAATTTAAATTTGATACAGATTCACAAAGGACCTGAAGTTCAAAAATGAAATAACACATATGAACATTATACTAGAAATCATTGTATCCCAAACCAGTATTATACTTAACATGCTATAAATAGGTATAATGTTTTTAAAAACTGGTTTATGCTAAAAAAAATTCTGGTTAGACAGATTTGTTAACAGTAGGGCTCCCTAGTGCTTTAAATTACTAATACATACAATTAATCTCCAAGAAGGAGCCAAAAAACAGCACCCCTGCCCTTCATTTTGGCATTGGGAATTTATGTGAAAGGTAAACAATTAGCCTTGCCCAGAACAATATTCTACAGAACAGTGCATTAGGAATGCTGTTAAATATTTTAAGAAATTCATGGTATGCTCTAAGAGGGTAGAAATCACCTTTACCCACTTCCGTTTTATCCCCCACACTAGCATAGTACCTAGCAAATTACTGAGTGAATAGATGGATAGATAAATACCCCAACAATATAAATTGGGTACATAACACTATAAGTTGTTGAGAAGAATTCAGGACATTCTTGTTCTATCCTATTCCCTTGACAGTTTCTCACCACTTGAACTACTGGCCTCTGGAATACCAGATGCAGTCATCCAATTGCCTGTTGGTATCTATTTCAAAATCAGCATGTCTAAACTGGAAATCAACTCTTCCATGTCCAGAATTTGATGAGCCACAAATCTGGATGTCTGACACGTTCCTCACTTCTCCTTAGCTAACTTAGTTACCTAATCCTGTTCAGTTTTTCCTTCATCACTAACTCTCAAATCTGTTCACTTTTTCCACTTCCTCCACTGCTAAATTTGTGTATAATTTCTTTCTCTGGGCACTTCAGTAGTCTTTAAACTGGTCACCCTAGTTCTACTGCCTTTCTTAGATAGTTTTCCCAGATACCAGAGGGACCTTTCCAAAATGCAAACTAGGATCCTTACTGCTTTAAACCCTGAAATGTTTCATCCAACTAGAAATTAAAATTTAAATAAAATCCTGAATACTCAAAAAAATCAACAACTTGATACTTTCACAGCACATATTATTTTCAATTGTAGTCTTGCTTCAAAAAATGATATTTTCACCAAAAGCAATTTTAATGTAGAATATAGTTAATAATGAGAAGTGAGTTTGTATGAATCTATTAAATGTTATCTATATACATTGTGACTGTTTCTGTCATTTCAAAAATCTTCCAGATGAACAAGAAACTAATAGTTCCAAATGTCAAGAAAATATGTAAAATACCCTTTAAACTTCTTTATGTTCAAACCAAATACAGGGATTTTATGAGATACAGAAAAAATCTGAACAACTCTATTTAAAGAGCAAATTTAAGGAGCAAAGTGGTAAAAAAATATGTATGTTTTATTCATGTTTGAAGAACATTAAGTTTGGTCTTCATTATACATAATTATTTTAATGTCAAAGATCATGTGAAAGGACTCCCAGCTTCTGATCGAGATGTAGAAAGATGGAAAGATCAGCACTCCAACTTAAACAATATTAAGGAAAGCTGAAAAATCTACAAAATCAGAGCTTTAATTGAATCTATCGGAAAGCTAAGTTTACGGACTACTGTATGGCCAAAATTCATAAAAAGGTGCCTCCAAAGAGAGATGAGGCATCAACTCTGATTTCATCTTGTGGGCTTATCACAAAAAACAGAAAAAAACAGGGCCAACATACAAGCCATGGCAAGAAGATTCAGCTAAAATCGTAACAAATTGCTAAAGACTGAATGTGGGCTTGAATAAGAATGTAATACTCCTGGGAACTACAGACACAAGGAGGGTCGTATCTATGGACCCTCACAGTACGCTGTGAAGCAAGAAGCATGCTGTTAATTGATTTGGAGCTTACTTCTGTAAGTGTCAAAATTCAGGGACTTCTAAAGGATCTGGGTCCTGATTTAATCCTATTAGCTTCCATCCTATCACTTCTCAGAGAAGTTCCATATTAGTGACAACTGTGGTCTCTCTCCATCTTTTTGATAGCATCTTAATATGCCATATCAACTGAAGTAACCAGATCAAGTTCGCTTCATTAAGTTTGGAGGATCATGTAACACACAGGATCAAGGGAAGGGTATTTTAGAACAATCTGTCATGATTGCTGCTGCTAGCAACATTAACCAAAATCTTTAGTTTCCTTGAAAGCTCATGTCTATACAAATTTCATTCCCTGTGCAGGGTACTGAAGTCATTACAAAGATTGGCACATGAAATCTCTAAGGCCCAGCAGCCAAGTGTGAAACTTTTCTGCTACCTCCAATAGTTTTGTCACAGGGTGGTGGTCACGGATTCCTTATATTCAGGAGACCGCAAAAATCTCTGTTCTCTCCTGGTATTTAGGAATCTCTTCTTTTCTCCTCTTCCAGGAAAACTGGTATAACACTTTCAATATGTTTAGGATTTTTGAAAGACAGGGAGATAAAATAACATTAGACACTTCTGAAGAATACAATTCAATGATTTCTAACCAATCTTTATACTAGCTAGTATCCCCTGGGTATGGGCCAATAAGATAATATGAACCAGGTAGTCACATAACGTCTACTTTGATGTGCTGCCTACATGCAATAGACCCATCTACCTAACTCACTAAAACATAATTAATATACCCCCTGTTTACTCTTTTAGCCAGCATACCTTATTCCAGAGAAATTTTGAATTATATCTTAGCTATTTCACAGAGTTCCCTTCCCAAATTGCTTCCTAATTTCTGTTCAGTATGTGAGTTTATAGGATTCCCAGTCCATTCTCAAGTGGACCAAGATCTGGAGCAAAATAAATGGTAGTATGGTTGTTAGGACACAGTATCTGGAACAGAAATCCTTAGGCTCAAAGTTCAGCTCTGCCATTTACTGATTCTTTTACCTTGAATGAATTATTTAACCTTTGTAGGTAGGTGTTCAGTGTCTTCATAGTAAAAATGTTTAGTCTCTCAAACATCCTTCTTTCTGTTTGTCTCTCTAAAATAGCGCCTCTTGGTGGGGGGAGGGGCTATCTTATGAGATCTCATGTTGGTGGAGATTTTAAAAAGGGGGGGGAGGGTCAGGAGGTTCTCGAGTGCTTGCTATGTCCACAGCTTCCTACAATTTCCAAATTGTATGTCAAGGCCAGTTACATCTTGCTGACATCTGCTAACAATGACTGTTGATTCTGTATTAGGTATAAATCTCTCACTTAGAAAGAGTGTAAAAGTGATCATGGACTTATTTAGCTTCACCTCAGCTTCACCTACTACTGCCACTGTCATTTAGGACATCTGCTATGATCTTATTTTCCCCTAGCTGGAATGGGTGGATGATTATTTCATAATCTTTTGTGTAAGAAACTCTGACCTCCTACAAGGACCCCATAAGCCTCTTGATGAATTCTGTGTCCTAACTCACTCTGGAACCAAGGGTAGTTCAGAAAAACATTCAATTAATGCCTTTTTTGCCTAACCCTGCTGCCCTGACAGGTAAATATGGCTGACCCCCACCCCCATCACCAGTGGTTCAGGTAAACCTGCAAGGAGATCTTTATCCCAGACTCTTGGATTCTGGGCAAGTTTTCTGCTCACTGATAATCCTTCAATGTATCTAACATACCTCATGGATATAAATGACTCTTACCTTCTTATTTAGTCCTGAACTAAATGTTAACCATTAAGTATTATCTCCAGCAACATCTTTGTATTCTTTTTGTAACTTGGTATGTCATGCCAACTCCATTCCCAAAAAGATGTGCTGCAATAGCACAGGGCATGTGCTCGGAAATGTAAATGATAAAAGCACATAATACCCCCCTCATATATGTGAAGGCCAAGTTCCTGGGAATTTGAAGATCTAGCATCATAAACAAATCTCTATCCCAGAAACGAAGTGGGTACTTGGACATTAGCATCTTAAAATGTTGCATATGAAATTGTCCTCTAACTTAAAAATTAAAGAATAAAATTTATTGGTATTTATATACTTATATTAGTTGCATTATGTATGTTCCTGAAGTAAGACTTAGACAAAATTTAAAAAAAGTATATTAAACAAAACAATAGTGGAAATTCTATCCATATTACTATCCACCAATACAGACTATTCTATTGATAAGCCATCAGAATTTTTGTTTTGCAAAGAAAACAACGATACTGGGATTTCAATATAATTTACGTCACTTAGTTTCCATTTCTATCTGTGTATATAACATCGTGATTTTTTCCAAAACCTTATCATTTAGATATAGTAATAGTAATAAAAACATGTCTAAACACAAGCTGCTTACCATAAATAATAAAGTTACATAATTCAGAAGTTATAAATTCACATCCCAATTTAAAATTGGAAAGCTAATATAATTTATAAGGTTTCACAGAAACAAATATGTGACTGATTACCTCTAAAGCATAGTATAAATAAGATTCAATAACTATTTTTAAAAGTTTTTTTTTATTATTTTTTTGACACAGAGAGAGAGAGAGAGAGAGAAGTAACACAAGCAGGGGGAGAGAAAGAAGGAGAAGCAGGCTTCCCACTGAGCAGGGAGTCCGAAGAGGGGCTGGATTCCAGGACCTTGGGATCATGGTCCTGAGAGCCCTGAGCTGAAGGCAGATGCTTAAGGACTAAGCCACCCAGGTGCCCCAGTAAGATTCAATAACTTAGGAGCACCTGGGTGGCTCAATGGGTTAAAGCCTCTGCCTTCAGCTCAGGTCATGATCTCGGGGTCCTGGGATCCAGCCCCGCATCAGGCTCCCTGCTCAGCAGGAAGCCTGCTTCCTCCTCTCTCTCTGCCTGCCTCTCTGCCTACCTATAATCTCTCTCTCTCTCTCTGCCAAATAAATAAATAAAATCTTAAAAAAAAAGATTCAATAACTTAAAACCAACTCATGATTAGTTTTAATTCCATGGCTGCATACTTGAACCATACATTTTTAGCTTGGCAAAATTATAATGATAGCAACAACAAAAATACTAATAATCTCTATAAAGAAACTATATATCAATAATATGAAACAATGTAGTAAACTGTTTTCAATCTCTGTACAATTGTCTAAATCCCCATGGCTACTAGCAGTCAATTATGCTTTTTTTTTTCCAAAGAGACACTAGTAGTACCAATAATATTACAGTTTGTTTTCCCCTTGCTGTGATTTTTACTAATAACTCAAAATAATAAGAAATGAGCCCTGTCAAAGCATTTCATAGATGGTAATTCCATCTAAAAAAATTTATTAACCTCTTTTCACTGCGAGTCTATCAAATTCATGAGATCTAAAATGGAATAATACCTTGAAATGAATTTCTCCATGAAATAAATATAGAACTAGTTGTTAATCTTCCTTGAAATACAGATTTATAAAACTGCAGCTGGTTTTGAAAAGTGAACATGTGGCTAAATGTCAAGTGTGAGACTTTCTTTCTTGACCAATTAGGAGTAATAACATGTCAACATTGAGAACAATACTGTGGGACATAGTGACAGTTTTTTCAACTTTCTAATTTAGAAATATCAAAACACATCATTATTTTTAAAAACTGGTTAATTAAACACAAATACCTATTTATTTGTTGTATTCTGCTTTCACTGTGGGCTGTATAATGCTAATATGAAGAAAACAGCAATAGCTCTGTTCTTACAGCCTATGAAACAACACATGGCAAGAGCAACTAAATGTCAAATCTTTCATTAGTCTGTCTTTAGCTGGGCGGGTGCATAATTTGGGGTATCAAATTAACTGCATATTCTTAAAGTATATAATTACATCTTTCATGGCGAAGTTCAACAATTTTAAAAATTTTGTCACTGTTTTATTTTTCCATTTCTCCTAAAGCTTAAGTGGCGAGTCACTGATTCAAAAAGACTTGGACAAAAGTATTTCCACTAGTACAAAGTAAAAGAGAAATAATACAGTTTGGAAAACATCCATCATTAAATTAAGTTATAATAGAAACATGCATTTTGCTCATGAAATGCATTTTAAGAGTTTACTAAATTTGATCGGCTATTTATAAGTAAAAATAATCATTAATTAAATAATTCATATCGCAACATATTTTCTGCATATCCACCATATGAATGCTTTGCAAAAACATTCATTCATTCTCTCAACAAATATTTGAGACACTGTTCTAGGAAGGAAGAATGCATAAATAAAAACAGTCTGAAGTTTTGGACCCTTTGGTAGTTATGTTCCTGTGGTTGAATACACCGAACAAGAAAAGCAAGATCATTTTTGTTGTGAAATTTACAGTCCATGGGGAAGGAGACAGTAAACTAGGCAACACACAGTAAGCAGGGTAAATCCAGGTTGGGATAATCTGAATGAAAAGCGGGATGTGATACAAAGTAACAGGTGTACTTCCATAGTAGGGAAGAGAGAGGAAATCCTCTTTGAAGTAAAAACTCTGTGCTGAGACACACTGTTCAGTTTTCCCAGAAAAGTTACATTTTGTAATTGGTGCATTGACATTGTGTCTGAGTAGCCTTTGTCTCACTCGACAAATAATAAGAATGGCTCAGGAAGAAGAAGGAGATCATTTGGAAGCATTAAAATAGGTTAGGCAAGAAATCATTTTCATTGGGTCTAGGGTAATAGCAGACACAGTCAAGGAACGTAGATACAAAAATACAGTAAAGAACTTTCTTTTTGGTCTAAATGTTTAAGCCATTTATCCATTTAAAATTATTAATATTTGAAATTCAAACAATAGAATGATCCACCACTTCCTGCTTCAAGGGTTGCAGCCCACTTGAAAGGGGCAGATGTATAACACCCACATGCAAATCAGAGTTACAGGAATCCCAGGGTAATTGTTATTGGGAAGGTGGACCACAAAAGACAGAGAGGTCAGTTAGTTCTAGCTATGGAGAATAACAAGATTTACAAAGTGACACTAGAGCTTGGATTTAGAAGTAAGTGATAGTCATTAGGGAACAGGGATGATATCTCTGCAGGCTTAGAGTACTTAACATTGGTGAGTAAAATTATAATTTCCCTTCATAAATCACCTACAGAATATTTTCCAGTAGATAAATATTTTCATAATATCACCTATTAACATTTCTTTGAACCTCATTTTACCTGAGAATGTAATCTATTCTGAAATAAAATAATGTGGGTTCTGTGTATTAACCTGGAAACATTTAAATATACATCATACTGAAGACTATCTATTCTATATAAGTAATATTCTGTTAATTTCAAATTAACCTGGGTTTTATTATCTGTTTCTGGTAAACCCGAGGTTTCTCTATGATCATTATTAAAAATATTCCAAATAGGACGTATACATTTTAGATTGTACTTTTCTTTTTTTTTGTCTCAATGTTTTCAAAGTACATTTTTGTTTTTTACTTTTTAAAATAAAATCTGTGTTTATTTTATTAACAGGTTGAAAAGCTGTCACACATAATGTTACCCATAAACTTCATATCTGTTCAGTTTTTAGATTTGTCCTTGCCAAAAATGACACAACAAGGATAAATCTAAAAGCCGAATGAATATAAAGTTCATGGTAATTATAGTAATTATAAGTTGAGATAATTATGTGTGAAGTCTTTTTACACTGTGCTCTTCAAACAACAAATGGAAAAATTGGACTACCAATGCACTCTTTCCTCTTCAACAAATACCAATGGTTGATTAGGATTGGTTCTGTTTTAGTTAGTATTTATAAAAAAAAATGTGCCTCTTTTGGACTTTCTTTAGGATGCAGGGGGGGTATTACAGATGGCACTTATTATTTCCTTCAGCTAAGCAATAAAACAAAAAGAATCTTATTCAACATATGATCATACTAGAATTATAGTTACCAGAAAACAAATAAGTAATTTTACAGCTGTGTACAGATCATTTTAGGGCAGACTTAAAAGGCAGAAAACATAAAAGGGAAAGTTCCATTCAACTAATTACATTTTAAAAATTCATATAGCAAAATACTAAGAATTTAAAAAGAGAAAAGAAAAAGATAAAGACATATGAAATATAAAGGGTTAAAGTCATTACTATAATCTTGCTTAGGTTCTGGTTATAGATTTGCATGTAGTTGTCAAAACTGAACACACACTTAGGTTTGTATATTTCATATAAATTTTAACATTGTAAATTATTTATTTATTTATTTATTTTTAAGATTTTATTTATTTGAGAGAGAGAGCAAGTGAGAGAGAGAGAACACAAGCTATGGGAAGGGTAGAAGGAGAGGGAGAAGCACACTCTCCGCTAAGCAGGGAGCCAGAGGTGTGGCTCAGACCCAGGACCCCAAGATCATGACCTGAGCCAAAGGCAGATGCTTAACTAACTGAGCCACCCAGGTGCCCCTTAACATTGTAATATAAATTAGCATATGGATAGAATAAAGACTATATGTACTCATTTGTGCTATAGCACATTTAGAAAAATGTTAGTGGTAAAATCTAGGTAGTAGATCAACACTGTTCATTATAAAAACCTTTAGCTTTACTGGATTTGAGATTTTCATAATAAATGTTGAAAAAATTCCAAATAATAACCTCTAATAAATATTATAATATAACTGATTCCCAATTTAAATCATTGGTAAAGGGTACCACCAGTAAGAAAAAAACCCACAGAAACACAATGGAAAATAAATACATGAAAAAATAAACAACTTCATTATTAATCAAAAAAATTAAAAAATTAAAATAAATATTAATTTATTCTGTTATCCTAATAAAATATTTTAAGTATAATACACAGTGTTTGTGAAGGTGGGGGTGGTCAGCATTATACCTAATGTTTGTGTACATGTAATTTTGATATAACCTTTTAGAAATACTCCTTTTTGATGTGTCATACAAATTTAATGAGATTACAAATGATTCAGCAATCCAAAGTTTAGAAATGCACTTTAATAAAACAACTGGACACAAAAATATGCATCCATGCCTCTGTGATTATCTAACTGAAAGTATAAATACTAAATACTCAACAAAAAGAGTTTGATCGAATAAATTTGGGGTGCGCCTAGGTAGCTCAGTCAGTTATGGATCTGACTCTTGATGTAGAGTCTCACAACAGGGTTGTGGGATCCAGCCCCGTGTCAGGCTCCACACTGGATGTGAAGCCTGCCTAAGATTCTCTTTCTGCCCCTCTTACTCAGCCCCTCCTTCCTTCTCTCTCTCTCTCTCTCCCCGCTTCATAAACAAATAAACAAATAAATAAATTTTGTACATAAATAAAATTGAAGTTTATAATTGCATTAATAGCATATTTATTTCTAATCATTGACCTGAGAATATACCCATGCTTATTTTTGCATGAAAAAAAAACAAATTAAGAAAAATTATATTGAATATATATACAAATGTGTATGTATATGAGGATATATATAAAGAAATGTCTGAAAATTTAGAGTAAAATAAAATTTGCTTTCTCTGGAATGCTATAGGATTGGCAATGTTTACTTTTTTTTTTTACACTTTTTATGTATTTCAGTATTTTGAAAAATAAACATATAGACAAGAGACAGAAGAAACGTTTCACATAAACGATGATAATATTATTCTAAATAAATACTGAGTCCTTATAATTCAAGGAGAAAACTATTAACATCAATTAACTTCCTCAAAATATTTATTTACATGACAAATGGTAGGTGCTAGAAGAAATAAAGAACAAGAAATATGTAGTTCTTGTCTTGCAGGTGTTTCAAGTCTTGATTGAAAAACAGTTTTTAAAAAAATTCTGAACCACTCTAGGGGCGCCTGGGTGGCTCAGTCAGTTAAATGTCTGCCTTCAGCTCAGGTCATCATCTGAGGGTCTTGGAATCAAGTCCTATCTCTGGCTCTTCGCTCAGCAGGGAGTCTGTTTCTCCCTCTCCCCCTACCTCACTTTCCCTCCCCTCCACAGCTCTTGTGCTCTCTCTCTCTCTCTTTCTGTCTCAAATAAATAAATAAAATCTTTTAAAAAAAAATTCTGAACCATTCTAGAAGATACATTAATTTTCTATAGTTGTAAGTATGAAAGTGATCATAGTGAAGTGAAATTATTTATTGATCTATATTTATATTATTATTCCAAAGTATATTTGAAATTACTTAAAACAGTTATAATAGCCTAAAGGAAGTGTTCAAGTTTATGTAAATAGAATACTATTTTCCCAAAGTCAAATTCTGAGATGAGTTTGTTTAATATCGTTGTGAAAGAGATAACAAATAGCATTTAAGTGATATCATCTATTTGTTCGAAGAAGAAACTCAATCTCCTTTGAATGCAGTGCCATTCTACAGCAATTAGATCAATTTTGGACACTGGGCAGTAGAACTAATTATGTTTAACACTTGGTATGGGATTCCACTCAAAGTACAAAAAAATTAATTTCTAAGATAAACACCCTCCCTGGCTGCACAATTTATGAACGATTTAATGCATTTAAAGATGCTTTGAGTGCATACCATTTTAAGATAATATTGACTCATAATTTTAATCAGCTTAAGACTGCCCGCCTATACCTAAACAGTGTGAGTTAAAGTGATACAAAAGCTAGAAATCTAACTACAGAAATGCATGGATAAAATAGACAAATGTACCTGCTTATTAGTTTCTAATATCTGAATTGAATCAAGAGCCTCTATTTTTTTTTTTAAGATTTTATTTATTTACTTGACACAGAGAGAGAGATTACAAGTAGGCAGAGAGGCAGGCAGAGAGGCAGGGAGAGGAGGAAGCAGGCTCCCTGCTGAGCAGAGAGCCCGACGCGGGCCTCGATCCCAGGACTCTGAGATCATGACCTGAGCCGAAAGCAGAGGCTTCAACCCACTGAGCCACCCAGGCGCCCAAGAGCCTCTATTTTTTTAGCCATTTTGAAACTACTGGTTATTTTAAATGATTGAAGAAGTAATAATGGGATATAATGTTAAAGCAGAAATAACAGGAATTTACAACATTCTGAGAATGGGAGTGAAGTATGATAGATTCATTATGGTGACTGAATAGCTGATAAAAATGATCTCAACAAAGGCAATTATTATAGGTTTTCATTAGTTTAGTATATCATTTAATTCCTGGTGGAACTTTTGAATTAATGTTTTCAGGAAATTTAAAACCTCTCTCAACCACTTGCAATTTAATTAGTTATCAGGCATCAAAGCTGTTCAAACTTGCCTCCAGAATCTCATTTATGAGATTTCACCTTGTATCAGATTTTTAGTTTCTCATGAAAATTGGCAGTCTTTACACAAAATTGTTAAGGTGAAACAGTTGCTTTCCATTACTTCTCTTTTCTATTCATTTTTTAAAACACTGTCACAACTGACAGAAACTACAGTAACTTCTTTCTAAAATTCTTCCTTCTCAACTTTTTTACCCTTTGGGCTCTTGACAACTCTTCTGCAAATTTCATCGAAACAGGTACAACTACTAAGATTCCTCTGTAACTTTCCTCCCTCCTCCCTCCTTTTTCTAATTATTTATGCAGGTATTTCTACAATAATAGGATCACCCACGATATTATTGCATTCCTTTTCATCACCTATTGAAACTTAAAATTTTGATATTTTAGAGGTCAGTTGAATCAAAACTCATCTTAAGTTTATTTTATTTTTCACACCCTAAAATATGCATTTTTCTCTGGGATAATCTGTTTGGAATATAATACAAAAATGTATCCTTTTAATGTTTATATTCTCAGGTTAAAGAATAAAGATAAAAATTAATGATATTTAAAAACACAAATACATCACAAAGTTCTTTCTTAACTTCATAGACTTTGCATGCACAGGAATAAATGTCATTTTTACAGTTCAGTTGGAAATGTAGGTGGAAAATTATATTTTCTTATAGGTCAATCTTTCAAAGGAAAATTGCATAGAAAACAAAAGTAGTATTCCTTGAAATGCGAGAAAGCAGCAAAAGGAAAACATTTTCATATTCATATTTTATATTCCATATTTACTTCCTTAAATATTAAACATTTATTGTACTATTCTTTAAAATATCTTGCTTTTGTGGAAGAAACATATTTTTTAATATTTAGGATAGATATATTCAAGTTAACTAAAAAATCTAATATCAAAATTGTAAAAATTGTATAAAATTGAATTTTAAAATATTATGAATCCTTTAAATAAACAATATTGCTACATTCTTCTGAATGTCTAGTAGAGTTTCCCTTTTATCACATGGAAAAAAATCCCAATTTCCCAGTCATTCTAACAAGAGGTTCTCATTTAGTATAAAATCATTTCATTTATACTGAATATCACATTTCATTTAATCTATTCCATTATCTCACACACTTGGAAAGATCTGAATTGCCACCTGGCAGAGTGTTATAATTTCATATTTTAAAATCACTCTTTATCAGATATCTAATAGGGCGATTCAAGTTCATATTTCTTTGCAGCCAAAAGATTGGTGTCAAAAACTTCTTTAAGAAATCAGTTTTTCTCAGGAGATTCTAACTACATCTCATTTTTCTGAGTCAAATGCGTAATATAAATATGCTAAATTGTTCATAAATAAGTTATTTAAAATTAAACTGTTATGCCAGTAAAAATATAAGCCTTGTATCATGTGTATATATTCAACTTTTTTAATGAATTGCATTTCAAATTTTGAGATATAAGTTCACACAATTATACACAAAAATAGATTCATGTCTTAAAAATTCAAAACTGTTAACACCTCTTTTTTCCTCTTTTTAATTTAAATTCAATTACCAACATATAAGACCTCTTAACGTTTCTGTGTTTTATTAAATATATACATTCACCACAAAATCAGCAATAATGTTAATTTCTATAGTTGTTTAGCTTTTACAATTTCAAAATGCTATCACTAACATTACCACAGTAAATTCTTATGAAAATTCTTTAGTGTAAATTTTCCTATGATTAAATTATATTTTCCCCCAAATCAGTAAATATTTGATAGTGGGAATATAGGTAAAGATAGTGATTTTAAACTGTATGCTTTATGTTTTACAAATAATGGAAATTAAGAATGAAACTTTTAACTTGAAAATTTGTATACTGGATTCTTAAAAATATATTTTTTTACAGAAAATGTTGTCTAGCTTATGGAAAATAGTACAATGATGATATCTGGTGGGTAGCTTTTTGTTTTGTTTTGTTTGAGGGAAGAATGGAGATACAACAAAGGATATTTTGAAACAGAGAGGAAGAAGTTCAGCCAATGTAAGAATCTAAAATGCAGTAAGGAGAGACAAAGTAGCCAAAAGATTAAAGCATACAGGTCAGTGGTTAAACCTCACTTCTTACTAATACCAGTTTTAGGCTCCAGTTACAAGTGCACCTTTTCCTCTTACACATCAAAAACATTATCTCAGGGCCTTTGTACTAGCCTACAAAACATCTTGGTCGGTATGTAGTTTGCTTCCTTACTCTTACTAACTACAGTTTCCCACAGCATAAAAGATAATAAGTGCTCCATAACTAGCTTCTGAACGAATAAATGACTTTTCTCAAAATGGAATCAGGGCCCCAACCGAGGTCTGTCTAGGAAGCCATTTGTTTTTAATGGGAAGATGGCCAAAGTTGCCTACTGATTTGAATTTTGTCCCTTCCCGTTCCACAAAGCATAAGATATGATAAGACTAGGGTGCAGTAGTTTATTGAGAGTTATCACAGAGAGCAGATTGAGTAAGTCAGGGAAGGAGGAAAAGCCAAAGAAAGTCCAACCTCACACAAACGTGTCTACCAAAGTAAAAAATCCACAGAAGGCCAGGGACTGTGGTAGGGATAACTCTTTACCTTCCTCATTTTCTAGATGTATTTTATGTCTTACAGTTAACCCAGAGCAATCTAGAGAAAGGTCTATTTTCTAAATATTAAAACACTCTCCAGCCATAAATTTAAGCTTCCAATTTTTGCACTCTATTTTGTACAGCTATGACATGCTGCTTTTTTCTCCTTATTCATTTATATGAACAAAATTATTCTTACAGTTTGACATCAGTATATTTCATCCGGGCTATGAATAAGTGGATAAACCATCCTATACAAATTGATACTTAGCTATTTGTCACTTCTAACTAAAATCAAATTCAGTTCTTAATATTTAGCTCCTAGAGTTAATTTCATATTTATTTACTAAGTGTCCACCCTGTGTCAGAGACTATGCTCAATCCTAAGGTTCAGCATGAGTTAAACAGGCACCGTTCCAGTTTTCAAGAAACCCAGAGACTATTTCTCTTCATACATAAGAATCTATGCACTCAGTTTTGCAGGAGTGACTTCATTTTTCCAAACACATGTATATACAGCGATTATTTACCTTCATTGGTACTGATTCCAATGTAATCTAAAGTGAGGAGGGCACAGAGACAGACACAAACTGTGTTCAGTTATTTAGATACATTTTCATGTTTATGTTTTCTGGTTATGCAAATTTAAAGTTTCTAGAACTATAAATCCCCAGACCTCTTACCTTCTATCAAGTGGTGCTTTCCATTATAAATTTCCTAACCTATATGCTATTTAATATAGAAGAGTACTATAATATAAAGGAAATCCTTCTGTCTCCCCTGTTACTGACAATATCTTAAAATCTTCCTAACTGTATTTTATTTATAACCTCTGTAACTGTTCTAGTTTTATTAAGGGATTAATTTTCACAAAAATTATTTTGATGGCTGCAATATTCAACTTCCTCATGATCACAGTCAATTCCAATTCTATTTACTCACAAGCATACTAATTACATTTTTAAATATAATGCTTATAATAACCAAAATATCTCCCTGTGTAATTTATTCTTTTTTTTCTAGCAAAAAGCTCATTAGTAGTCATGGGACTCAAGAATGTTAATATTCCCTAGATGAATGATACAAAAGATTCATTATCTTTAAGCCACACTGGAATCATTGAACTGAATCATTTTATATCATTATAATTATCTTTCAAGCAATGTACTCATATAAATTTAACTAAATGCTTAAGTGGCCTATTGACCCAAAGGGCACTATTAGTTTCTAGTTTGATAATTTAATACATAATGCCCAGGAAATAATGCACAATTTTTATTGCAAATTTTTCCCTGTTCTCTTCTGAATCAAATGTGTGGGTATAAGAATTTTGAAAAAAAAATTAAGTTTCCTTTCTTCTTGGCTACTCTCTCTGTGTAGAAAGATAGATAAGGTATCCTTTATTTGTTATAATCAAGAATTGAGATAATTCACTCTATATAAGTCCATTTTCTGTATAATTTCAATTTAACATTGTAAGTTTCATGTTTCCAACCAGTTTTGATGAAACTCTAATAGAAAATATTAAATGGTTTATTTGAAAAGTCATATCAATTTTCATCCTCTAAATGTTGAATATAACCTGTGTACATTAACGAAACTATTTGCTAATTTTCTCATGAAATATTTTATTTTTATGCTAATTTTTCTTTATATGAGGAGATTTCTTGAAGTTCTAAGTCAGGGTAAACAGAGAAATACTGTTTTACTGTTTTAAAAGATTCAGAATAAAAAAAACCATTTTTTTTTGTAAAAAGGACATTGATCAAAAGCAGTTAAATACCGTATTCTCAATACAATAAAAAATGAACAAAAAAACCTTTAAATTCCTTATTAAGACAAAGAAGATCGTGATATCATGGATCACAAGATCTCTATCACCTGTGGACCGTGTTTCTCCGTATTAGTTGCACACAGAAATTACCCATCTTAGGTCTTTAGAAAATACTAATGCACGGGCCCTTATACCCAATAATTCTGATTTGCTTAAGGTGTTGCCTATTCATCAGAATTTTCAGATTCCCTAAATGGTTCTAATGCATAGCCAAGAACCACAAGTGGAAACATCTCAGGTGGTAATATGAAGAGAGGAGAATAGTCTAAACAAATGAAAACTAGACATTTCTTTCAAACTTGTTACATTTATCATAATTCATTGTATGGATGAAGAAAATCTAATAATCATATATGAAACACTTGATAAAGGCCCTGACAAAGCTAACTATCTTAATAATATCACTAATGAAGTCAAAAAGGAATACTCATACTATAAAATATATTGAATTATTTAATGTATCTTCACAGCATTATAAACAGCTAATAGGGCACCTGAGTGGCTCAGTGGGTTAAAGCCTCTGCCTTCGGCTCAGGTCATGATCTCAGGGTCCTGGGATAGAGCCCCGCATCGGGCTCTCTGCTCGGCAAGGCGCCTACTTCCCCCTCTCTCTCTGCCTGCCTCTCTGCCTACTTGTGATCTCTCTCTCTCTGTCAAATAAATAAATAAAATCTTAAAAAAAATAAATGGCTAATAGAATGATAAAATAATAGAATGTCACTGTGTCTGGATTGGCCTGCTTTTTTAAATGTTGCTTAAGCTGTGAGCATATGTATATATGTACATTGTATGTGCATAAACATATATATTTATGTTTTTGCTACCTCAATTTATTTTTAATTTTAAAAATTATTTATTCATTTGAGAGAGAGGGAGAGACAGAGAAAGCACAATCTTGGAGAGAGACAGAGAGAGGGAGAAGCAGACTCACTTATGGGGAGTCTCAACTGACATGGGGCTCAATCCCAGGACTCGAGGATCATGTCCTTAGCTGAAGGCAGATGCTTAACCATTTGAGCCATCCAGGAGCCCCTATTGTTAAATTTTCTGAGTATAATTGAGATATATGTGAAATATAATTATATAGAGTAATACATATAGTTATATATAAATCTTAGATCACTGCAATTTGAATCCAAAGACAGTTTAGAGCTTGATACTGATTCAAATTGTATGGTCCATCTAGCTGATAACTGCTGAAAGGAAAAACAGAGAAATCTGAAATTTACTATGCACTGACTGAATTGACCCCTCAAATTTTTTTAAATAACTGTAGTGGAAAGAAAATATTTCACTCAAATCTCTGACCCCCTACAAAAATAACACTGTAATTTAAATGACTGAATTGATGAGTTAACTAAAAATAACTACATACTCCACAATGTGTTAATATCAGTTAATTAACGTGTTGTGGATAATGATACTACATAATCAATCATCTTTATAGAATTAATCATGAATATTTTGCTTTCCTATATATTACAGGAGGTAATTAATCTTTATTCTTGTGTATTATTCATTAGAATTTAAGATAATGTTAATGATCTCACATAAATTAAAATAGTTTGCTATTTTTGTAAGAAAAAATTGTTCATTGTATTTCTTTTCCTTTTAAATTCTTTTGTTTATTCACTTAACATTGTCTTATTAGAAGAAAAGTTCATCAGTTTTTACCAGAAACATTAGAAATATTTAGATGAGAATTCTTCTTGAGTTTTATGATGTGAACAAGCTCAATTATGTAAAGAAAACAGCAATCTTAAATTATGAAGTTAATTCTAACCATACCAAACTCTCTTTAAATGAAATATATAGGGGTGCCTGGGTGGCTCAGGTAGTTAAGCATCTGCCTTTGGCTCACATCATGATCCTAGGGTACTGGGATTGACTTACACATCAGGCTCCCTGCTCCACAGAGAGTCTGCTTCTCCCTGAATACCACCTCCCAAACTCATGCTTTCTCTCTCTCTCTCAAAAATAAATATAGTCTTTTATAAATAAATAAATAAAATGTAGGCAGTTCAGTTTATGAATAGATTTGGCTTTGAGGACATTAGGCTGTCGGCCATTTACTACTCTCTATCACTTCCAGTTTCTTACCTTTATTATCAATATAATAGTACATATAAGATATTACCTGGCATATAATAGATACTAAAATATGAGTGTATTTATTGAATGAGTTAATTTCATTATTTAATATTGTGGTAACATCTCAATGGATGGTGTTGGGAGACCTCATTGAATATTTTCCCAGCAATCTGATCAATGACTAACCATTCACTATGGTGAGTATAAATATTTCAAATGGAGAAAATATCCATGATGTTGGAAATTTATATTTGAAACATCATTTTAAGTCTGGTGTGCTTGGATGAGATCATCTTGAAGTGGCAAAGTGAGAAAAAAATAAGCCCAAGAAGATTCTGTATACGAGTATTAGCAGGAGTTCAAATGACTGATCTGATTGCTAGACAACAGACGTTATTTAAATCTGTTAAAGGTAAATAGGTTTACATGATTTAGGAAAGTATTTTATAAGCACTACAAAATATTGGATAACTTGTCTTTGACTGTAAGCTGTATATGTACAATGGAATGTAAGGATCTTGGCAATTCTGTTAATTGAGTACTGATTATTTTTTTCTCCAGATCATGATAAACTGATTGAAAAAGACACTAGCTTGGGCCCCACCTAACATACTAATAGATTTTCACTTATAATTTAATTTCCTACTTTTATATCTTTAAATTTATTTTTTGATGTTTGTTGTTCAGATGGGTTATGGTTATTAAGCAAAATTATTTCCTATTAACCTAAATTAGTGAAGTCAGTAACTTTGTGAACATTTTTGATGTAGAAAATTTATTTATTTATTCATTTAATTTTTTTATTTTTATTTTTTTAAAAGATTTTTTATTTATTTATTTGACACAGAGAGAGAGATTACAAGTAGAGAGGTAGGCAGAGAGACAGGGAGAGGAGAAAGCAGGCTCCCTGCTGAGCAGAGCCCGATGCGGGCCTCGATCCCAGGACGCTGAGATCATGACCTGAGCCGAAAGCAGAGGCTTTAACCCACTGAACCACCCAGGCGCCCTTATTCATTTATTTTAAAGATTTTATTTATTTATTTGACAGAGAGAGACACAGCGAGAGAGGGACACAAGCAGAGAGAGTGGGAGAGGGAGAAGCAGGCTTCCCACTGAGCAGGGAGCCCAGTGAGGGGCTCGATCCCAGGACCCTGTGATAATGACCTGAGCTGAAGGCAGCTGCTTAATGACTGAGCCATGCAGGCACCCCTGATGTAGAAAATTTTAAAAAGCAATTTAGTCACTAAAGATGGTGTCACTTGGTAGCCACGATTAGTGCAAATCCAACTGTCAGAAGTGTCAGCCTGCTAGGATATACATTGAGATAAACTTAAAAAAACATCACTTGTTTCAATTTCCATTGTCTTTAGGTTTATTTCATAGATATTACCTACATTTTCACCATTATCTGAAAACCCACCTAAATGTGCATTATGAACTGTTTTGGGAGATTTGGACCTAAAAAACAGACGGTGAGATACTAAAAAATTAGACTACAGTATAAAAAATTGTTCTAGCTATACTTTACTTCACTAAAACACACAAGCCTATCTAAAAATTTCAGTCCAATTAATGAATCTTACTGTCTGGAATAAAAGCCTGCATTCACCTAATTGCTATGTATGTAGTTGGTGAAAATGACAATGTCTAAAAGTATTTCTAGAAAAAATTGCCACCTGGCAATATCTATACCTGTGAAATGATCCAGAATAACTTGTATTTACAAATAATATAGGAATTATTGAAGTCCAATGATTGTCATGACTCACAAGAAGCTATATTAAATCACAGATCATCATTGTCTTAGTACAAATGTATATCTGTGATAAAATGTGTAAAAATAAACTGAGTGTACTTAAAATTGATCCAAATGAGGTTTACTCTACCTAGGAAGAAAAACATTTATATGCTAAGATAGAGTGACCATATCCAATGTAGCAAATATGACATATTTTGTGGGGTTTTTTTGTTTGTTTTGTTTTGTTTGTTTGTTGTTTGTCATTAACTGAAGTCTTCTAGTGGCAAAATGGTTAATGAAATAGTTATGGCACACACTAATATACCAAATACATTAAGTAACCAAGTATTTTGTAGTAATCTTTAAAGATAATCCAGAAAAGTTTAATACAAATATACATGCTCATACACACACTCACACCAGTCTTTGAAAGAGAGAAGAGAATTAGGCACAATGTCTCGCATTGCTCATTATTTATTCAAGGCCACTAGATAAGCTCTGTACTGTGTGAAATCATAAACAAAACTCTAGAATATACTAGAGGTGAAATTCATTCATTTTCCTAGTTATTTCAAAAATATGAAAAGTGTTGCTTAGTAACTAGACTGTAAATAGATATTTTGCTGAATTCAACTAAAATTTTTTAATAAATGCTGGAAAATACTGTCTTTTCATTTTATCCCTACACTATTGATCAATAGCTTGCTTGAGACAAGGTGTACGTTACTATCCAGTTTTCATTTCTTGAGGAGGACTAGCAACTAGTAACTGTTCAATGAATATTAACAAATTTAAATATTTAAATGAATACGCTTACTGAACAAAATAATTTTTTTAGTTAATATTCAAAACTGAGTTTGTGATAAAATTATAGAGAATATATATTCTCTCTCTCTATATATATATATTCTGCACATAAACACAAGTTAAACGGTGTTTTCACTGCCATATTTTTTACTGTCTTTTGGATAATGATTTTTAAATGTGTCCTATAGATCAGATATATTAATTTACTTTTTTAAATCTAATTTTCCTCTAAAATATCCCTACAAATACTTTTCAGATATCATTATTTAGAAAAAACTTGTCCCCAAATAGTATGAACAAAAATTAGTTTCACATTAATTCCTCAACATAAAATTGCTTTGAGTTAAAAAAAAAAAAGACAATGTTAGGGCGCCTGGGTGGCTCAGTGGGTTAAAGCCGCTGCCTTCGGCTCAGGTCATGATCCCGGGGTCCTGGGATCGAGGCCCACATCGGGCTCTCTGCTCAGCAGGGAGCCTGCTTCCTCCTCTCTCCTCTCTCTCTGCCTGCCTCTCTGCCTACTTGTAATCTCTCTCTCTGTGTCAAATGAATAATAAAAAAAAAAAAATCTTTAAAAAAAAAAAAGACAATGTTAATATAGTAGTATCAAGTTTTAAAGATCAACTTTTTTCCAGATGTCAAGCTATATTACAAAGCTAGCTATAATACAAGCTATATTACAAAGTAGTCATCAAAACCGTAGAGTACTGGCACAAAAACAGATACATAGATTGATGGAACAGAATAGAAAACCTGGAAATGGACCCACAACTATATGGTCAACTAATCTTCAACAAAGTAAGAAAGAACACCCAATGGAAAAATGATAGTCTCCTCAACAAATTGTGCTAGAAAAACTTGACAGCAAAATGCAGAAGAATGAAAGTAGACCACTTTCTTATACCATACACAAAAATAAATTCAAAATGGATGAAAGACCTAAATGTGAGACAAGAAACTATCAAAATCCTAGAGAAGAACACAGGCAACAACTTCTCTGACTTTGGCTGTAGGAACTTCTCACTAGATACATCTCCAGAGGCAAGAGAAACAAAAGCAAAAATGAACCATTGGGACTTCATCAAGATAAAAATCTTCTGCCTGATGAAGAAAATGACAAAACTGAAAGACAGCCTATAGATGGGAGAAGATATTTGCAAATGACACATCTGATAAAGGGTTAGTGTCCAAAATCTATAAAGAAGTAATCAAACCCAACACCCAAAAAGCAATCCAGTTAAGAAATGGGCAGAAGACATGAATAAGCATTTTTCCCAAGAAGATATCCAAATGACTAACAGACCCATGAAAAGATGCTCAACATCACTCACCATCAGGGAAATACAAATCAAAACCACTATGAGATACCACCTCAAACCTGTCAGAATGGCTAAAATTGACAACACAGAAAACAACAGATATTGGCAAGGATGTGGAGAAAGGGGAATCCTCTTGCACTGTTAGTGGGAATGCAAACTGGTATAGTCACTCTGGAAAATATTTTAACTAAAAAAGTTAAAAATAGAACTACTCCATGACCCAGCAACTGCACTACTAGGAATTTACCCAAAGGATACAAAAATACTGATTCAAAGGGGCACATGCACCCCAATGTTTACAGCAGCACTATCAACAATAGCCAAATTACGGAAAGAGCCCAAATGTCCATTGACCGATGGATAAAGAAGATGTGGTATGTGCGCGCGCATGCATGCACACACAAACATACACACACACACACACACACTCACACACACACATGAGATGGGTACTACATACTACCCAACCATTAAAAATAATGAAATCTTGCCATTTTCAATAAAGTGGATGGAGCTAGACTGTATTATACTAAGTGGAATAAGTCAGTCAGAGAAAGACAAATACCATATGATTTTACTCATGTGGAATTTAAGAAACAAAACAGATGAACATAGGGGAAGGGGATAAAAAAGAGAGAGATAAGCAAACAATAAAATACTCAATTATAGAGAACAAACTGAGGATTGATGGAAGGGAGATGGGTGGGGATGGGCTAGATGGGTGATGGGTATTAAGGAGGGCACTTGTGTTGAGCACTGGGTGTTATATGTAAGTGATGAATCATGAAATTCTCCTCCTGAAACCAATATTATACTATATGTTAACTAACAAGAATTTCAATAAAAATTTGAAAGAAAAACGATTAACTTTTATGTCATTGCATTTTTAAATAGCCAATTTCATGAAATTTTATCATAGTATAATGGAAGTTTAATATCTAACCTAGAAAGCCAGCTTTTACTCTGTATGTTTTCCTTACTTTTCTAATGTAAGGCAATGGCATTTTTCTGTTGGTAATGATCACATAAAATGTTTGTACTCTCGGGGCACCTGGGTTGCTCAGTTGGTTAAGCATCTACCTTCGGATGCCACATTGGGCTCCCTGCTCCCTGTTCTGGGGTGAGTTTGCTTCTCTTGCTCCCTCTGCCCCTCCTCCTGCTCCTGCTCTCTCTCTCAAATAAATAAAAATAAAATCTTAAAAAAAGTTTGTATTCTGAGTTTATTCGTCAATTAATTTCCATGTTTTAGTCATCTTTGATTTTGTTTTACTTCACTCATTTATTTACTCTCTAGAAATCCATTACTCTTACAAATAATTGACCTAGTATTTAAGGCAACTGATGTGTTAATCAACCTTGTTTGCTTCAAATAATGACGCTACAAGTTAGAACAATTTTAAGACTAACTTTTCTAAGATTCAGAAATTTTGATATAACTTCATTTGCCTCTCTGTGTTTCAACAAATAGTCCTTCATTTTTAATAAAACTAAGGGAAAAGCAGGTGCCTGGGTGGCTCAGTTGGTTAGTGGACTGTTTTAGGCTCAGGTCATGATCCCGGAGTCCCTGGATGGAGTCCCACATTGGGCTCCCAGTTCCATGGAGAGTCTACTTCTCCCTCTAACCTTCTCCCATCTCAGGCGCTCTCTCTCTCTCTCTCTCTCTCTCCCTCTCTCTTTCTCTCTCAAATAAGTAAATAAAATCTTAAAAAAAAGAAAAGAAAAGAAAAGAAAGCTTAAAAAAAAAACTAAAGGAAAAGAAAAATATATTTACCTTAGTTCATATTTTAAATTTAAGTGGTGTCCGACCACAATGACTCAGTAATACCTATAGGCTTCTAAAAATGCTCTTTTTTCATAGGTCTACTTAGAATAATTCAATATTGAACATGCACATAAACATTAAAACAAAAACTAATATAGTTATAAAAATGACTTCTCAAAATAAGTCAATCTGAGAAAGACAATTATCATGTGATCTCACTGATATGAGGAATTTGAGAAAAAAGACAAAGGATCATAAGGGAAGGGAGGGAAAAATGAAACAAGACAAAACCAGAGAGGGAGACAAACCATAAGAGACTCTTAATCTCAGGAAACAAACTGAGTGTTGCTGGAGGGGTGTGGGGAGAGGGATAGGGTGGCTGGGTGATGGACACTGGGGAGGGTCTGTGCTATGGTGAATGCTGTGAATTGTGTAAGACTGATGAATCACAGACCTGTACCTCTGAAACAAATAATGCATTATAGGTTAATTAAAAAAAAAGAAAGAAATGACTTCTAAAATTAGAATATGGGCTTTTTAATGAACAGAGACATTTTTATGCTCTGGCCTTCAGTTTAGGTGATTTGAGTAACTTTAATGAGCTTGATTCTATAGACACTCATTAAACATCAATAGTATTAAAAAACTCTCTGTGGGGTGCCTGGGTGGCTCAGTGGATTAAAGCCTCTGCCTTCGGCTCAGGTCATGATCTCAGGGTCCTGGGATCGAGGCCCACATCGGGCTCTCTGCTCAGCGGGGAGCCTGCTTTCCCCCTCTCTCTGCCTGCCTCTCTGCCTACTTGTGATCTCTCTCCCTCTGTCAAATAAATAAAATCTTTAAAAAACAAACAAAACAAAACAAAACAAAACTCTCTGTGACTCAGAGAGAAAAAGAACTTGTTTTATCACTGATCTAGACTTGACATTAATCCATCAGGCTGATAATATAACTTAAGGACTTAAAAATGAACATACTAATTTCTTTACTTAAAGAACTAAAAATTTTAGCTTGCTATGACACTCAGAAGGCAGAATGAAACAGAATGAAATAAACTGATTTGTTATTATTTCAAGAAATATCCTTAGCACATATCTGTGGGAGAAAAATGGTTAGTGATCTCTGAATTAAAATTATGTAAAATTAGTAGTGCATATGCTATATAAGATCATAGGCTGTTTTTCAGGATTTTCATTTTTAAGTGTTTCCTCAATGTATCTCCTTTATTGAGTTCAAATATTATGAATCACCAAAATATAGATAATCATAGCATTCCATGAAGAGAAGCTCACTGAGTTTAGTCACTAGGTATTTATAAAGCTGTGCTGTTAGACTGCCACTTATCTCCCCTTGTGGCAACTACTGTTGCAAGTTATAGAAGGAATATAAAAAAAGCAAGTAGTTCCTAAGCCTCTAAGTACTAAAGAGAAAGAGGCCTATAAATTTAACTGAACAATTTTTAATGTTGAAATCAGCAATAAAGAGATGTCCAAATTGAGATAAGAATGAAATAGAATTGTTTGTCCTTAGTCAACTCTTTGGGCCTCTCTCTCTTTCGCCAGATGGTTAGTCTATTGTTTTCTTCTTAAAGGTCGGAAACCAACGCAATACCTTTGGAGATGAGAAATTTGTAGTTTATTTTGGCTTTTTTTTTCTTCTTCATTCCTATACTTAAGACTGAAGAGAGTTGCCTTGCATTGTTACCTATAAATTAAGTTTCCAACCTAAAATATCTTGAAATACATCAGCTTTTCATTACTTTCCTGATTTAGAGATTTCAAACTTACTTTTGCTATTATATTCAAGTTTCCTTAAGAATATCTTCTATTATTGGAGCACCTGGGTGGCTCAGTCAGTTAAGCATCTAGCTCTTGGTTTCTGCTCAGGTCATGATCTCAGGATCCTGAGATCCAGCCCCATGTTGGGCTCTGTGTTCAGCATGAATCTACTTGAAATTCTCTGCCTCTGCCTCTCCCTACTCTCTCTCAAATATAAAATTAAATTTACTAAAATGCCTTATATACATGATTTCATTGTAGTATTTTTTTTCACTTAGGTTAAGTACAACAGTTTTATGAGATGATGTTAGAATTACTTTTCTTTGTAACAGTAATGATAAATATTTAAAATGCTTCATTTGAAGAGAAAAATACATTACTCAATAGATGTCTACTATAAGAATGTTTCAGATTTATTGGTATCTTGAGTAAATCAGGAATTAACTGTATTTTTAATGAGTGTCCCTTACTAGTAGGAATCACTGTTCTGTTCTAATACCTTAACTGCGAGATGATAGCCTGGCAAGTAGTGGGACTTATTTCTGATTCTAGAACTGAGAGGAAAGAAAGAGTTTTGAGTTCTGGGAACTTGAGCTGGTGTAACTGACCTACAATCATCCTTTTGGATAATGTCCTAAAATTTAGCTATATTATTCTCTGTCTTTTCTTTTCATAGAAACTTAATAGAAAGCAAGGGGCAGCTGAGTCACTGCTAAGGAGGAAATAATGAGAGACATTTTGTAGTATTATTATTTAAAAATCAATCATGATGATGTTTAAATCCTCCATATGTAAATTAATGTTCAACCCTTGTAACTAGTCACCTTAAATTTTAATGCAGATCTTTCTAGTGCCTCCATAATAATTTGGATAATTTTTCAAGAATTATTTAAAATAAATTCATTTGTCTTGGCAGCTTAACTCAGAGGCATAACTTCCATGAATTGACACTTACAGATTCTCTGTGCCCAGGAGAGAGTCTGAAAAATAACAGGTATTCAGTAAGTACCTTTTGAAAGAAGAGTTGGGAGAGAAAATGGGTTTTGGTACCAAATAGATATCTAATTTAACCTTGGCTTTGCCACTCGATCAGTTTAGGATCTTGAGTCCACTCATTCAATTCATTGTTGACTAAATGTGTGATTATTTGTTTGAGTTAAAAGTAATGTTAAAAAAAGTAATGTATATAAATCTCTTAGAATATGCCTAGCATACAGTAGACAATTAAATATACAATGAATATACATTCCATTTACTTTTGGAGTAGAATGAGATAGAGGAGATCTATCCCTCTTTGTCTACTTCTTGTATAAACTACATAATTCACCTTTCTTGAAAATGAGCTGTTGCTGACTGGAAGCAAAGGAGTGGTAACTTGGAAGTATGTTCTCCATTCAAAAATTAATGCTTACTATCGTTATGATATTAACCACTGATAAACCAGGGATAGAATAGATACAGAGACTGATATTCTATAGGTAGATACTCTAATATAGATAGAAGTTGAAGTAAAAAAATATATATATATAAAATACATATATATATATGTATGTAAATGTCTAATTAAATGCTTCACAGTACAGTTTAAGATTTGAGAAACTCTTCTTTTATAAAATCATAATATTAAGCATACATAGAAGAAAGACAGGTGGCAATATACACATCTCAAACTCATACAAGAGCAAGGAAAGTTCCTTTGAGAGTTGTTACCAATATTTATAACATTATGTTTAATTTAAACCCAAACTGTGTTTTAGAGTGCCTTGTTTGGCATTTGATATGGCCATGAGACAAGGAATGCCTACAGTCTCCAGTGGCTAAGAATGACCCCAGGCCTATAGGCAGTAAGAAAATTGAGACCTCAGCTTTAGACACAATAGACTAATGTCTGCTAACAGTCTGAGAGAACAAGAGATCAGAAAGAAACAGATCCTCTCTTAGATACCCCAGCCAGTAGTACCTTTAATTCCCTAGTGAGACTCAGAGCAGAGAAACCAGCTGAGCCCACCTAACTTCTGACCTATTGAAACAGTGAGATAATAAATTTGTGGGGGTTATTTGCCACTAAATTTGTGGTAAATTTGTTGTGGCAACAACAGAAAACTACTACAGGCCTAATAGAGAATTCAGACAATTACACATTTCTATACTTTTTGTTTGCTTTCTTTCAGATCCTTCCAATATGAAAACAGAAATACATTAATAACTTTGTGCCTTTTCTCAATTAACAAAAGGAAAACTCTGGTGTAAATATGTTAATTTAATACCACATATTTTAAGCCAGAAGAAGTTTTAAAATATTCTCATATAATTATACATATTTCACATTTTTATGTTTACCTCATAAATAAAATTTAAAAAGTTAGAGATAAGTTTTTGAGAATTAGACGCAACTGCTTATAGGCAAATTAAGAATTTGCATCATTATTTGAATGTCTCTATTTTGTTTTAAATTTGAAACTATGCTGACAATGATTTACATTTAACTCTGTAACTATCAAACAAGACAACTTTCTCAAAAAAAAAGTTCTTAATGTAGATCCTGAAAGTTAAATGTGACAATTGTCAATTTAAAACTACACTTAGAATTCTACTTTGCAGTAGCTATTTTTGCAAAGGTGATACCATTTGTCCGTTGCCAAAACTATTTTACAATTATTGAACTTTCTTGGGTATGTTCTAAAATTACTACTTTCAGTACCCTCTAATGCAGATTTCTCAAATGCAGCTTCCAGGTAGTAGCTGGCTTCCCTATTAGCAATCATGATCAAAATCACAGACCTGCACAGTATGTGCTAGTGCCAAGAGAGTTTCATATGTATCATCGCATGTGTGCATTTTGTACCTCCTAAAGCTATCTCATGCAAAGTACTTACAGCTGAGTTGTTCAATTCTGGGAAACCTTCAAGTTCTAAGATCTTTCACAGTGATTCTTGGGCCCTATTATATGTTGCTCAGCAAGTCACACAATTAACCAAATCCTTTGGGAACATCTATTTCTGGCTCCTACAGACCTTGTCATCATTTAGGAATTAAAACAGTGTCACTGCCTAGAGTTTAACTACATCCTAAGGCCAAGATCATACTGTGCTTTTTTTGTTTTTATTTTTTTATCTTCTATATTCATTTAGTAGTCTCTTATCACTTTAAAGTCTAGAAGATACAGAAGCTTAGACAATGTACTGTAAAGAATTCACATGG
The DNA here is from genome assembly GCA_002007465.1 of Ailurus styani. NCBI lineage: Eukaryota > Metazoa > Chordata > Mammalia > Carnivora > Ailuridae > Ailurus > Ailurus styani. Next base: position 251,524 of record LNAC01000670.1, on the reverse strand, counting down.
ATCTTCAACAAGACTGTATATAGGAAGAAACTGAATAAACATAACTGCAATCTAGTCCCTATATACTTGAGTCAGTGTTTAAAAGAACTCCTGTTTCTACAATTCTATCCATATCTCAGTGCTCAAGATAAGGCTACTCTTAAACCCTTTTATCTATTTCATACACCCCCATCCACCTTCCCTCTGGCAATCACCAGTCTGTTCTCTATATTGAAGAGTGTTTTTTGTTTTGTTTTATTTTAAGATTTTATATATTTATTTGACAGAAAGAGACACAGCAAAAGAGGGAACACAAGCAGGGGGAGTGGGAGAGGGAGAAGCAGGCTTCCTGCTGAGCAGGGAGCCCAGATGCAGGGCTCCAACCCAGGACCCTAGGATCATGACCTGAGCTGAAGGCAGACGCTTAACGACTGATCCAGCCAGGCGCCCCAGAGTGTGTTTTTGTCTTTTTTCTTTGTTCATTTGTTTTGTTTCTTAAATTCCATCTATGAGTGAAAACATATGGTATTTGTCTTTCTCTGCCTGACTTATTTCACTTACCATTAAACCCTCTAGGTCGATCCATATTGTTGCAAATGGCAAGAGTTCATTCTTCTTCATGGTTCAGTAATATTTCATTGTGATATATATATATATAAAATATATGTGTAATATACATATATTAAATATATATCACTTCCTTATCCTACTGTACACTTGAAACTAATATAACATGGTATATTAATTACACTTTAATAACAAATTAAATAATATTTAAAAAATAAAATTAATAAAATTATGTATTCATAAAAATAAATACAACAAAAAAATCTATTTTTTTCGAAATCTATTTCCCTACTAAGTATAGAAGTCAAGTGTTTGGATAAAGCTACCATAGGCTAGAGGAATATATAGTCTGAATAAGGACAGGTATGAAGTGATGAAGACACAAGTTCAGTAAAAGTGAGGAATGACTAATTTAGAAAATAATAAATATAACGAAACAATGACAAATATCCCAGCCAAAAGTGAAGTTGACAATAATGGTGGTAATACTACTACTACTACTAATAGATACATATTGACCGTGTATGTCCTCAGTACTGTTCTATGTGCTTTATTGATTTGTGAAAGCAGAGCCTCCAGCTGACTGGCAATGAGCATATAATATAAAGAAAAAAAAAGAAAGAAATAATTAAAGGAAAGGAAAAGAAAGGGAAAAGAAAAAGGAAAACAACCTAGAAATCTTTGTGATTTTTTACAAAAGTTTCCAGGTTGTCTTCCTTTTTCTTTCCTTCCCTCCCTCCCTTCCTTCCCTACTCTCTCTTTCTTTCCTCAGTTTATCCTAATAATAAGTACTGTAAGACATTAGTGTTGCTGTAATAACAATAAAATGAATAAACTTAAGTTAACAAGTGTGAATAACACACTTGAGGGCTGAACAATGAGCAAACAACAAGAGAACTGGAGAATTGGAGGCTGTAAGGATGGCGACTTGTATTATGCATCCGTGAAACACTTGCTTAAACTGTCGCTTGTGGTATTTGGGAAAGCAGAATACATCCTAGTGAGCTTGTAGTGTTAGGCCATAAAGTTGGACAAATTTATACCAAGTTAGGAAGGGCAGTTTGTAATGATTACATTTGTAGTGGTGTTACAGGAAAATAGATGAGAAAGAAAAGAATTGACTGGTTTTTAAACAGAAATATCATGGAATAGTTTGGAATTTTAGGGATGTGTAATGTCGGACAAAGAAACTTTTAACTGCAAACAGCAGAAGATAAAATTAGAAATTATTTGACCAAAGAAAGTCATCTAAAATTCAGGTTCACAATAAAGATAAAATTAAGGGGGTATCTGTCACACTCACTGTTAAAACTACTGAGTAGGTTAGTTGAATAAATGCCTTTGTGAAAAGGGAATGGTGGTGAGGCTATTCTCTAGAAAGGTGGAGGGTCCAAGTTACCAAAAAAAGAATCAAAAGGTAAGTTGTACTATTAAAAAAGAAGAGTAGGTATGATAAGTAGAACTTACTGGAATCACAGAAAAGACTTAAATCTTTAAGGAGGTTAAAAGAGATTGTAACTGTTAGAGATTTATTATGATCCCAATTTTCTGAGGATGTGAAAAAGGCTTTAAAAACAAACTATACAACCTTCACACAAAGGAAAAACCCAAATTTCTTCTTTGATGTTATAAAAAAAAATTTACTGGAAAACTAGGGAACTACAAGAGGTCAAACCCAAGGAGCACAGAGAACAAGGTATTAGAGGTTGCTAATCCCCAGAAGTAGAATCAAGGTCTAGTTAAGGAATTCACTTCAGCTCCAGTTTAAGGGCCCCTTATAACTTCTTCACAGATGGATATCAGAATTGCTACTGACCAAGGACCTTGTATCTCCTTTTCTTGTCATAGCTGAATGTTCATTATGGTTATCCTGATTCTCCTTCATCACTCAGTATTTGACCGGAAAGGGTGTAATTAACCCTTAGATCAAGAGGAATCACATTCACACTTGATATAGAGACCAGAGTCACTAACTAGAGCTCCTGAACTTTGGTTAGATAGTAAGGCTGTTAGAACTTTGCATTATCTTTCTGGTAAGGCAGGGAAAATATACAGTTCTACTTCATGGAACATCTTCCCCATTAACATTTTCCTGATAGACTATCTCTCTCCTTTTATATCCAAAAATGTATAAGATTTATATACTTCTCAGTGTAGTTTTTGACTAATATGTATCTGGAAAAAACTTCAAAAATGTAACAATACAGCATAATTTTAACAAAAAAATAATATATGGGAAAAATCTCAAGTTGTACAACAAATTCAGTTGCTGGAACTTCTAAATTATATGCATATATTCTGAAAACATGTACATTAACAACAAAGAAGATGTCATTCTGAGATGAAATGCATCACAGTGTCGTACCATTTGAAATATTCTCTGTGACTTTGTGCTTGTGTTACACATCTCTGCACATTATTTTCTTTTTTTAAATTATGTTCAGTTATTTTTCATAATAACTATAGCATTTATTTAGTAGACTAAAACAACTACCCCGAAAATGAAGAAAATTCTACATAAGTTTGCAAAGCTACTGAGAAAGACTAGATCAATGGGAGAAAAATGGTACTGAATAAAACACAATTGTTTTCCACAACCATAGAAATTGGTAGTTAGGAAACAAAGTTTTGAGCAGTGTGCATACTAATGCTGTAGTTCATAATTATACTTAACTGCATTTTTGAAAGAGTGTATTTGTTGTAAATATTTGACTGATGTATGATTCATTATAAATTTGCACATTTAATTTATCAAGAAATAGACTGTTAGTGGTTTCATGCATGACTTCTAATTTATAGGAACAAATCACTGTGATGATTTGTAGATCCCTATAAAAAGGAGAGTGAACCAAACATTTGGTGACATTAAAGAGAGATGTGGACATTATTAACATTGTTGACAAATATCCTCTTTCCCACCCCCATTCTGGGCACAGGGTATGACTGCTTTTCCTGATTCCCTGTGGAGGGTGGGGCTATGTGGTGAGTTGCAGTTAGTGAGTGGAGAAATGTACATCATTTTGGACAAAACATTTAATTCCTCTGTGATATACTCTACTGTCCTCTTTTCCTCTGATACCATGACTATAATGTTGTAGACAAGGCTCCTTTTTTAGTTTGGTCCTGAATGGGTATGACGAAAATCCTGGGATAGTGGCCCCAGCTGAACTGTAATAGAGAAATGATCCTTCCTTATTTTACATATTTGAGATTTTTGGACTGCTTATTTCTGCAACATAAACTAGTCTGAGCAGGCTAATCGTAGCCTCAGACCTGTCCTTCCAGTTTTTGGGTGATGGGGAGATAAGCTTTACTTTCAAAATATATTTCAAATATTCCAAAATATTCTGAATTCTACCATTCATTTCCATCTTCATTATGAATGAAAAAGTACAAACATTATCATCTCTGGTATGATTTCCTATAATGGACATATAACTGATTTCTCTCTTTTATTTTTGTTCTCTACCCCAAGAGAAAGTCTCTATTCTACATAGAGAGAGTGAAATTTTATTGATGGTAGAAGTTCTAATACGTGCTTATGCCTTTTAGTATTGGAGTTGAAAGTAAAATTTACTAGTAAAATCTTCAAGGAACAGGGAGGCCAAGGTTTGTAAAGTCCATCATGTGGATATTGGGAATTCCCAGGCATAAAATAGAACAGTGGATGAAAACAAAAGTTATGATTAAGTGAATACTTGCAGTGTGGCAGATACTGTTCAATTCTCACAACATAGGGACTATCCGTACTTCACATATGAAGAATGTAGTCATAAAAAAAGATTATGGCAAGCAACCTGTCCTAGGTCACACAACTATTATGTGATGGGACTCAAGCTCATTTTAAAGTTTCAATACCTAACTCCTACTTCTACTAAAGAAATAAATGAACACCCTGAAAATTCCATCAGCAGGAAAAATAAAAAAGGGGCATGATGACCAGTAAGTCAGTGATAAAGAGAGACTATGAAAGTGCCTGCCACAATGTTGAATATAAAACACATATGTACGTTGTACTTACTTTTCTGGCTTTATAGATACAAGATTTTCTCTGCTTATTCACCAATAGGCAGATGAATGTTCTTGATTTCCACTTCGCAAATTAATGCATTCTGGAAGTATAAATAGTAGAATAAAATTAAAAATCATTATCTCCTAATTTTTTCAATTGCATGAAGGGCTTTCTTGGTACAGGCCAGTACATTATAGTTTATAGTCAATCATATTCCAGATTTTATTTTATGTTGCAAGTTTGCATATCAAATGCTATCCTCAGATTCCACGAGAACTTAGTGTTGCTATTTGCGTCATTTTTTGAGGAAGGAATATGCATTCTGAGTAAAGTGTTAGATATATATTAAATTATTAATTACTTGTTATGTTGTCCAGTGACTATAAGGATATAATATATGTCACCGGTAAATTACTTTTTTTTCTGAAGTAGAAACATAGAACTGAAGAAGTAAAAATATCTTGAGATCTACTTCAACTTCCACATTCTGTAGGTGAAGAAATTGAGTCCCAAATAAGTTAAATAATTTCCCCGGAGTTTTAGAGTAGACTAAGAAATAGGGATAAATTTAGAACCATAAACAAACAAACAAAAAAATAGAACCATAATTGAAGGTCCTTTAGTCCATGTTCTATATGGCTGCATAATTAACAGAATGAAAACATCATTGTTACATAGAAAAGTCTAAGTACAGAAATGCATTAAAAGCATAATAGCAAATGAGAGGCCAAAAGATCTGCAAGCTTCAAGATACCATAAAATGTATTTTTCTTCCAAATTATAATATAAACATTACGTTGTTATAGTTATATCTTTTCTCTGAACTATCCATGACAACCCTTATTTTTCTTATTTTTGCCTTTCCAGTCCTTTATCAGTGAGATCTTTCAATAATTCACATCTGAGTTCACTCTCCTCTCCTTATTTGTCTCATCAGGGTTAGGGTACAAAGGTAACATTTTACCTTCCTGCAGTGTCTTATATTTCATTATGTGATTGTATGAAAAAGATACTTTAAAAAAGGAGGGGGGAAAAAGGCTGAATATACTTAACAGAATGCATTTTATGCCCAGTCTGTATCATATACTTGTGAATACCAAGCAGTTTTCAAAACCATTTTCATTTCATTTCATAACTTCACTTAATGTTTCCACTAATATGTAGAGGTAATCAAGATAAATTTTATTATCTTTGTTTCATTGATGAGAAAACTTGGCATTGTAAGGTTAAGCGACTTGTCCAAGGTCCATATTAAGTGGTGGAGTGAATGTGAAGCTCCCCCCAGAGCTTACCGAGATCATCACACTTACTATGTAGTAACTATTTGGAACATATACTGTACAATAGATAACTATACCGCCCCCCCCAAAAAAAAGCCACACCCAGGCCCTTTTTCCGTTCCTTAAACTTCTATACAACAACCCACAAGACAAATATATTAACATATACATTTATATTACAAATATATACAATTGCAAACAAATATATATATATATATATATATATATATATATATATATATACACACACATACACACACACACACACACAGGCTGTATTTTCATTACAATGGCAGAATTGAATAGCAGGGATAGAAACATCATAGCCCGCCATATTTACTATCTGGCCCTTTGCATTAAAAGTTTTATGACGCCTGCTGAAAAACATGAAAAGCTAAAATACATTCTAGACTCTCTTGCAGCTAATTCCTTAAGAAACTGCAGAAATCTCTGGATAGGCTTCCAGTAAATGATTTTAAAAGGTATAGACTTGACTGGCATGGCTCTTATCTTCTTTCCTATCCTGTACTTCCTTTCCCTACTTGTATTGCACCAGGAGTGGCAGTTAACTACAGTATATACATGAAGTGACAACGTAAGGACAGATGATGGCTGGACAGAAGGAAGAAAAGATGGGTGACTAATAGCATCATGCAGCAAACTCAGCTGCAGCCTTAAACTTCCTGGATATGTAAAGATTTCCCTATGTCTTTAAGACATGGTTAGTAGAGTTGTTTTGTTCCCAGCAAGAAAAACATTTCTAATGGATACATTAACATGTACTGGAATCATAATACTGTGTTAGCTGCTATATTAAGAAAATTTAATACTGAATCACTCTGGAGTTCAGCATCTTTATCCCTCTATGTACACCCACATCACTGGTGATCTTATCTAGTCTCATGAATATAGACCCTATTTATGTGATTAATCTTAAATCTATCATAATCCTAGTCATAAATTCAACTTGCTACTCAGCAACATTATGTGGATGTTCAACAATACACCAAAATTGACAGGTCTAAAATCTGGTCCTTTTAAGGATTCTCCCATTCCAAATAATAATAATTTTATATTTACAGTTGCTTAAGCCAACAATTCTACATTTGTCTCACTTTCACCCCACATTCAGTATGTTAGAGAATATATTTGACACCTACAATATATCCAGAATTTAAGCTCTCCTCAACACTACCACCCTTGTCCAAGCCACCATGTCTTGCCTGGATTATTACAATACCCTCCTAAGTCTGCTTCTACCCTTGTCTTATTCAGTCTATTCTCCATATCACAGCCAGTAAAAAATGAACAAAAAAAATAGATGATGTCACTTTTCTGCTCAAAATATTCTAACGATTTGCTATCCTTCTTAAGTAACAGCCACGGTCTTGACGAAGACCTACAAAGCACTTTGCAATCGACCCCATCTCCTGTCCCAATCCTTACCCTGTTATCTCTCTGACCTCATATTCTACTCTCCCTTACTACACTGGTTTGCTTGCTGCTCTTGCAAAATTTTTCATTTGCTTTCCTGCCTCAGAGTCTTTGTACTGGCTCTTCTCTCTGTTCACACTGCTCTTCATTCCAATGTCATATGGACATCTCCTTGTTTTCTTTGAATTTCTACTCAAATATAATCTCAGTGAAATCTCTCTTAATTATTCTGCATAAAATTGCAAACCATTAACCATACCCTCCACCAGTAGAACTGCCTACCTTCTCTACACCCCTTCCATGCTTTCTTTTTTTCTATCACATGCTTTTTTAATTTAAACCATATATAATTTATATACTATAAAATATCCTACATTTAAGTACTTTCTTCATTTTTATTTCCCTTCTTAGCACTTATTTCTTCTGTAATACCATAAAATTCATTATTATTATCATTATTATTGTTACTGTTATTACTTTTCAATCTCTATGACTTGAATATAAGCTTCATGAAGGGGGAGATTTTTGTTTATTTTATCCATAGAGAATCTCCCAATCTTTGAACAAGTTCCTGGCAAAGAATTTAATGTACATTTTCTCACTCAATTCTCAGGTGCTGGCAAACTAAATAGTTATTATCCTCACTGAAAAAGATAAAAAGTCAAATCTTGTTATATTTAAATTACTTGCTATAGATCACATAGCTAGTGAGTACTTTCTGCCAAGATTTCAACTTAGGAATTATGAATTAACAGGAGAGCCTATTAATAATGATGCTCTACTGTCCTCCCAGCTGTGAATATAATTTAGACAACAAAGAATACAATTCAAGCAACAGACAATGTACCAAAATTGAAATGGAGATTGGTAGGATAGTGAAGCAAGTAGATAGTGAACTATTTTAGAACAATGTTCTCTTAGTTGTTAAATCCAAGAGGAAAATAAATAATCTCATGATAGAATATAGAGAACAAAAAAGCTAAAAAACTTAGTTAATAAAATAAGGTGATAGGAGAAAATACTACATTTAAAATTACTTTTCAGTAGAAGGAGGAGGAGAAAAAAGGAGGAAAAGAAGAACTATATTAAGGGAAGTTGTAGCTAGAATTTCCTAGTTTGGAAAAACAAGAAAAGTTATTCAAGGAAGTACAAAAGGGTCATCCTTTTCCCTTTCTTTTCCTTCCTTCCTTCCTTCCCCGTTTCTTCCTTCCTTTCCTCCTTCCCTCCTTTCTCTTTCTTTTTTCTTTCTGCTTCTTTTATTTTCTTCTTTCCTTCTTTCTTTCTTTCCTTCCCCTTCCTCCCTCTCTTCCTGTCCCTCTTTCCTTCCTTCCTTCCTTCTTCTCTCTTCCTTCCTTTCTTCCTTTCTTTCTCTGTTTCTATTCTAATTCCAGTTAGTTAATATACACTGTTATATTAGTTTTAACTGTACAATATTGAAATTCCACAATTCTATACATTACTCAGTGCTCAGAACAAGTACACTCCTTTTTTTTAATATTTTATTTATTTATTTGACACAGAGAGAGAGATTACAAGCAGGCAGAGAGGCAGACAGAGAGAGAGGAGGAAGCAGGCTTCCTGCTGAGCAGGGAGCCAGATGCAGGCCTCGATCCCAGGACCCTGAGATCATGACCTGAGCCGAAGGCAGAGGCTTTAACCCACTGAGCCACCCAGGCGCCCAACAAGTACACTCTTAATCCCCATCATCTGTTTAACCCATCCCTCTATTCCCCTCCCCTCTGGTAATTATTAGTTTGTTCTCTATAATAAGAGTCTGTTTCTTGGTTTGTCTCACGAAAAAGCCATTTCTAAAGGACAGAACAAACTGTATGTTTGTTTTATTCACTAAAAAACAAACAAACAAATAAAGAAAAACCACATTCAAGTCTTCCACATAGTGAGCATGGATTAGCTAAATGGATCTCTCTTTTTTCCCAAGGCCCTAGTAAAAGTCTGGTGAAGTGACAGTTAACATGAAAACTCAAAGAATTGTGACAACAGCAATTGAGACATTTCAACACATTTTTAGAAGATCGTAAGTGATTGTAGGAAGTGGTAACCATTTAGCAGAGACAAAAACGGTGAGCTGGGATTCTTTAGAGTGCAACACTAATGGACTGTGAAAGGTTCTGAATCAGGAAGCAAAAGTTGCACTGGGAAGCAGGAGATGAAGCAAGATTCTGAAAACACAGAATCTGCTTAGTTCCTCGGGGCCTTTATCCTTATCACAAGGGCACCAGATCCACTTGCTTTCTGAGATCAATGTTTTATTGCTAAACAGATATGAATCAGAGTTTTCAGACTTGAGTACCAAGTACAGCTGAGAATGACACAAAAGGGTAGAAGCAGGGAGGGTTAATGAAAATCGTTTTGTCCTGCTCAGTTTCTTATTATCACTCATCATCTGTCCATATTAATACATCTTATGGAAGAATCTGATCTTCTGCCTCTAAACTAGCAAGTATTCTTCCCTTACCTGTACTTTGATAATTTTTCTGTGTAATAAATGAGAGAAATAACAAATGGAGCAGCAATGAACCTTCAAAATTGGCAGCATAACTTCAAGAAACTCCCTCAAAGCCTTCCATAAAAAAGAAGAAAACAAAACAAAAATCCTAATGACATATAAACATTCTACAAATGAAAGCAAGTGTAAGATCAAATAGTAAAATAGTACATTGCTATTTACAGAATAATGCTTTTCCCCATTCCATTTTAAACATATGAACCCAAATGTCATATTGGAAAGAAATATCAATGAAATCTCAGCAGTTGAAGCACTAATGAAAGGGCTTCAACACTCAGGAATCCCCTAAAATGATATTCAGTTATATTTGCATTTTCACAGTGATAGTTTTCATAAGAGCATCCCTAAACGAATTTTAATAATACCTGCATAAGAGTTAGGATTTTTTAGGAAAGATTTTAATAACACAGGATGTTTATGAGCTAGGTATATGGGTCTAATTGCCATTAAAAATAGGATCAGCTACTTTTGTGTCTGTCTGAAAGTATTTTACTGCAATGTCATTCCCAAGGGATATTTTCAAGACATATGTAATTCAAAATTGAGAGTTTTGCTGTTGTTGTTGTTGTTTTTCTATTTTTTTCCTTTCAGCATATTCAGAATATAATTTCTCTATTTCCTGGTTTTTATTAATGCTATTGACAAGTCACCTTTCAGTTCAATATTTTCCTTTGTGCTATTACAAAGATAATAAGATTTTTCTTTGTGCACTTGAAGAGCTACAATTTCATTATGATGCTCCAAGTTGTGGATTTATTTAAATTTCTTTTTCTTAAAATTACTTATCAACCTTGGTTATGTGAATGTGCCACTGAACATTTGTGTAAAGTACTGGCAATGATCTTTTCAAATATTATCTCTGACCCATTCTTTCCTTCTCTCCTTCTGGGATTTCAATTTAAATCATGTTATATTTTTTCACACTGTCCTCTATAATTTTTATCCTTTTTTTTTTTGTATTTTCCATCTTTTTCTTTGCCACGCTTGTGGTGGCTTTTCACTGTGTAAACTTGATTTAACTAGAACTATGCTTCCTGTGCATGCCTCCCTATATACTTCCGGGTTGTAGCCGACTGAAAGACGAATTTGTACAAGATTTGGAAGGCAGAAAGGAAGCAATGGCCATCATCTCTTGGTTGTTGTGGCTATAAACTGTGAGAAACAGAAATTGCAACTCTCAGAGAAAGAGATTCAACATTGACCACACTTTTCCCCACTCTACATTCACAGCTGTCTTCCACTGACTTTTTGGCCCTGTTGACCAACAGGGACCTCAGGCGCACCCGGATACATAAACAGCACCCTGCTACAGACTTTACAGGGTTCCTTCACTGACTCATTCTGGCAGTCGGCCAGAGCTGGTTTCTGAGATTCTCTGGGAATTCTGATTTGCCTACCTGTGCCAGTGTTTCAGAGAAGAGGCTCTTTTGTTTCTGTCACTGGCGTTGTTTTTCTTAATCCTCTGCCTTACTCATTCTGATCCTTACTTACCCAGTGTGTTCCACACCTGTGTAGTTTTACTGTGACAACAAATATCCTATTCTCTAATATTCATAGTGCTTCTGCTTCCCTAACTGAACCCTCGCTGTCCTGAGCACTATCTTCCTTCATTCTCTGTAACTTCATTAACTTCCCCTTCTGCTATATGTAATTTACTATACGGTCCATTCATTTTTTTTCACTTTATTTATTAAATTCTTGAGATCTTTATGTTCTTTACATTCTTTTTCACATCAGCAATATCATTTTTTTTATATCTTCCTATTCTTACGGATATACTCAACCTTTGTTTTTGATTTAAATCTTTAACCAAAGACACTTAATTGTTTCTATATTGATCTCTTAGGTTCTAATGGCCATTCTGGCCTTGGTTGGGTCCTGTATAAGCTTCTACACATGGAGTAACATCATGAAAAGAGCACAAACTTTAGAGTCTAACACAACTTGACTAGAATTCAAGCTCTGCCCAGTGTTGTCCACTTGAGACCTTGGAACATTTTCTAAATAATAAGTTCTGGTCTGTCTTATCCCACTAAAATGTAAAGTCCTTAAGGAAAATAGGACTGTTTATTTCATCTACCACTCAACTTATAGTGCCTAGAAGAGTTCTGAACATCTAGTAGGTGCTCAGTAAGCATTTGTTCAATAAATAAATGACCCAGAAAAGATAGAGCTATTTTGTCAACTGTACCTGATAATTCCAAGAGGACATATTTCTGGGTCTGTTTCTTTTGTTGCTTCCATTTCTGTTGGTTCATGTTCTTAGTATGCTTTTACTTTGTGGATCTGGCTATCTTTGATGTGCTAAGTATTGCACTTTAAAAATTATGTGTAGGGACAACTTGAGGACTATGATGAAAGAGGACTTTCCTCTAAAGAGAATTTGTGATTGCTTCACTCCTTCATAAGGACATTACCTGTCCTCAGCCACATTAAACACTGTTGAATGCCTCAGGTTACCTAAAGGGCTCAGGTTTTTAAAACTAGACCTTAACTCAGCAAGCAGCTCAGGCCTATTCTTGTTTACCTTTTCCCAGAAGGTACATTCTTTAGTGTAGTTTATTATAGGACATTCTCCTCTTAGATGACTTCCTTCATGTAGTCTGGACTTTGTTTTGTTTTCCATACCCATAGATCTATCAAAATAAATGTTCACATTTTCTGTAATCCATAAGGACCTCTTTTGGTTTCAGTTTTTCCTTTAACTTTAGCTTAGTAATTCTTTCTTTCCTCATTACAGCATCAGTACTTTCAAGAAAATTTTTTTCAACATACCCTTTGTCCATAAGCTTAGAAATTTTGAAAAGAAAGGTTGGTCCTTATAACCTGACCTGCCATTATGGGAAAAACTGAGTCTACAGAAGATAGCTACACGAAAACTTAGATTGTAAAAATTGACATCACTTGCAAGATTCAACATATTCTACAGATTTCCCATTATTCTAGAAAGAGCTTTTTTGAAGATCATAGCATAAATTATGTCCTGAAAATGTGTCTGATCTTAAAACACACACACATATATATGTACACATACACACACAGACTCATACATAATAATCAAAACTAAAAGAAGCGGATTACTAGCAATTATGAACTTTCTTTACTTTTCATCAAACATATAATTATCATCATATATTTACGATTTCATAAGTTAAAACTGATGCCAAGAGACTTAAGGATAATTTGCTAGCTTTTGGCAAATACTTATTTGATTCATGAAAAATTGATACATGCAAACAACTCCATTTGTGATTCCCTCAAAGTAATACCCCATTCTTTTAATTTATACTATTGATGAGTTCAGGTCTTTCTCCTAATTGAAGCCATTTAGTTTGTTTTTGTGAGAGTCTAAGAATTCAGGATGAAGGAATGGTTGTCCTTACTCAAGTTGTTAATAGCTTTCATGTAATGTTGCAGTTGATCCCTAAATAATTTCTATCATTAGTGATAATAAGACAAAAGAAGTGAACCAAAACACCTGTAGATTACAACAGGTTAGTTTACATAGTAATATGAAGAAAGTCAAAAGGGGTGAAAATATGAAAAGAATTTCATTAAAAAAACTAATTCTATAATGAAGATTAATTGCATAAAATATCTGTTAAATATACAGCACTAACTCAAGAATTATTTACAACTAGGATTAACTATATAAAAGTGAATTCATTTGCCAGAAATAGCATATTTGTGTTTTCAGTGTTTTATCTGAATATTTTTATGACTACGTAACTTTCTCTGAATGAAGTGAAGGCAATATTTTATCTGATTATTTTCAGTATTATCTGAGTATTCTCATTGCCTGCATAATTTTCTTTGAAGGATCAAAGTCAAAATATGGAGGAAAGACTCATTGACTGTATGCTATGTGCATACACATATATATGATATCATAATAATATGCACAGAAAACATAGTCTTTTGTTGCAAATTTATAAGATGAGTAAGGGCCCAAATACAGTTTCTTCCACTCAGAACACAAATGGTGTCTCTGATGCTTGAAGGATGTAAGTCTATATTCATAGCAAAGGCTCAGCCTCACAAGGAAACTAAAATCTAGGCTTAAAGAGATCAACACTGTTTAGCATGCCAGGCTAGTTTACAGCAGAACAGTCACATATTTATTTCACACTGAATCTAGACCTGAAATGTATTACAGATCCTAAGTGAGTTAGAAATACTGTAGGGATTATTGCAGAGTACTTTGTGTGGTTGTACTGTCATTACGTTAAAGGTAAACACGATCCTCTGTTTCACCACTGACATTGACAGGCAAATAAGAGTGAAAAATCATTGTTCCTCTGTTCTTGCATCTTTAGACAATTGTTGTTGGAATCCAGATTTATATGAGTTTGAGGAGAGTATGTCTTCTGGGGAAACTAATTATAATATAGTCCCGGCTGAGGCTAGGTATACGAGCAAAGACAGTTCTGCATGGTGAGAGCTCTGAGCTCTGCATGTCCTCTCATTTGTCTGCCATTCTTACTTATTGTTTCATTTAATTATTTTAAGATCTTATATCTCTAAAATAGTGCTTTAAAAATGCAAATAAAATGCCTAAATGGGGGAGTCACTGACTTCATTATCATTCATTAACACCTTAGCAGGGAAAATTTTATCACATTAGTTTGCTTCGGAGAGTTGAGCCAGAGGAAATGGGACTCAGTTCAGATATTTTTTGAAAATGAGAAGTCTGGGCAGCACTATAACAGAATTCTCAACAAATTTAAACAAACTCCTTTCTATTTAATATGTTTGAGTGACTACTAAAATATATAATGGCAAAAATTATTGAGAATTCAGCAATATTTTAAACCTAGCAATTGAAAATTGTAATGGAGAGAGCCACTCCTGACAGGATGGAAACTGGAGAAGCTAATCATTTTCCAAGGAAAGTCTTTCCATGCTTTTACCTAAAGGAACTCTTTCAAATTATTACATCAGTGTAAAAAAAAAAAAAAGGCAAAATGGACTAAAATATATTTGCTATTTCCTTTTTTTTTGTTTTTAATGTTACTGCCAGAAAATGCAGGCTAATAAAACTGGATTATTTCTATAGAGTAAAGGAACTTAATTTTCGTTGGAGACAGTGATTATACACTAGTGTTCCTGTGCATACGTACATGACAGTAATTTCCGTTATCTCTCCATATCATATTTCCTGAGTCCCAAATCTATATTTAATCTTATCCCATCTCCATTTGTGTGTCCTATAGATATCTTACACTTTAACTTTCAAAAATAGAATTCATCGTTTCCACTCGCCAGTCCCAAACCTACTCATTTGTTTCAGATATAAATGAAAGTCATGACAACCACGAGAGGATACAAGTTAGAAACTTGGAAGTCTTACTTTCTTTCTTTCCTTTTCTTATCAGGTCTCCCTTTCTAACTTGCTCTTGAATCTATACACCTTTCTCCTTTCCTATAAAAACTACCAAAATTCAGGTTCTACAGATATCCAGTTGGGAATGCAGCTGCAGCCCTGTAACCAAGCTCTTTTAACACACTCTTAGTTCTCCAAGATCTATTCTCCACATTTTATATAAAAAGTAGCTTTGGGACAATAAGATAGCATTTTTATGTTAACAAGAGTTCTTTAAAAGGAAAAACCAGTTCATTATATCATCACCTAAACATTCTCTGTACTCAACAAAATTTTTAAAAAGTTGAAATGTGGGCATCTGGGTGGCTCAGTGGGTTAAGCCTCTGCCTTTGGCTCAGGTCATGATCTCGGGGTCCTGGGATCAAAGCCCGCATCAGGCTCTCTGCTCAGCAGGGAGCCTGCTTCCTCCTCTCTCTCTGCCTGCCTGTCTGCCTACTTGTTATCTCTCTCTCTCTCTATGTCAAATAAATAAATAAAATCTTAAAAAAAAAGTTGAAATGTGAGATAATGCAAACCACAAAAATAGATGTAAACTGAAAGCCTCTCTTGAGCCACTCCTCTCGGTTTTTCTCCATAAATATTAAATTTTGACATACTATTATCACATTGTTTTATAATTTCCTATTTATTTCTAATTGTCTATGATATTCAACTTCTAAAATGGCTCCTGATGATCCCAGCTTCCTAGTATTCACTCCTTATGCTCTCTTTGATTGTGGGCTTTACCCAGTGACTTGCCTCTAATGCATATAGTGCAGTAAAAATGATGGCGAGTCACTTTAGAGATTAAGATAGAAAGGGCCATGACTTCTGTCTTGCTAGTATACTCTCTCTGGCTCTTTTACTTGCTTAGTCTACAAAAGCCTTCTGTAGAAACCAATATGTAAAGGAATTGAATAAGGGCAGCCTCTGGCCATCAACCAGTGAAAAGCTAAGGCCTTAATCCAAAATTCCATAAGGAACTGAATCTTGCAAGCCAGACATGAATAAACTTGATGCAGAACCTTCTCTAATTGGGCCTTGATATGATTGTAATCTTCTAAAAGACCTTTAGATGGGATATCCAGCTAAGCCAGACCTTGATTCCTGACCTAAAAAGTTATAAAATAATAAATCCTACTGTTAAAATCACTGTGGCTTGGGGTAATTTGTTAAAAAGCGATAAACAACTAATACACATTGAAAAATCCTATAGAGAAAAAAAAATCGTGCTTTTACACTAAATCCCTAGCACCCATCTCATTTGGATGAAATTAAGCAAAACAGCCAACTTATTCTCTTGTTATACTAAGAATTCAAAGAAGTAAAGGCAAAACCTATAATTAAAACAATTATTAAACATTTGTGACTTGAACTAAAGAGAACTGGAATGATTTGAGGAAAAAGAAAGAGAAATAAATATTTGTAAAAAATTTGATTCATGTGACATGGAAGAAACAATTTTGCAATGTTTTCTGCTTACTAAAGTATGCAGATCCTATGAAATTATATATCTATCTATCTTTATATACATATATATACACACATATATATGTGTATATATATATATAGATCACCGAATACCAATATTGAATTGTACATGCCAAAGTAGTTTTATAGTTGACTTTGGAAGTTATATTGCTTTGGAAAAGAGAGGGAAAATACACACCTATTGAGGCAACTTGGGAAATGTACTGAAGCTAGCGAGGATAAAGACTGGGAGATAGGAAAAAGAGAAAGAATTTCCTAGAGAAGCATAACAGGAGTGACATTGGATGGTTTGTTCATATCATTTTCCTAATATTTTGAATTTTTTTAAACGTGTATATAATTCACAGAATGGACTGATTTCGATTCTGAATAGTTAGTACAAATACGGACAGCATCTGTTCAATTGAGAGACAATTAATAGGCTTAAATAATTCAGCAGGAGGTGGAGCTCTGGGCTAGAGGTCACTGCACAAAGAGAACCTCAGAAGTTTAAAGACATCCTAGGAAGAATATTGGACTTTCCCCTAATAGTGCAGTAAAACTTTGAGGTAATGTCATCTAGATATTTAGAGCAGGAAGGACTCAGATATCAGTTACATATATTAACATGAGCCTAGTTAAGTCAATCATAAAACTACTGATGATAATTCCCTACATTTTAAATCATTCAAGACTACCAAAATAGTAGAGACCACTTCAAGTATTTCCAACAAGAGGACTTTTAATTTGTTTACATAGATGACAGAGAAACTGAAAATTAAACAACAGAAAGCCACTACCAATTAGGAGGGATAAAATGAAGAGGAGGTTTAACTCAAGCCATGGGTCAGTGTTAACATATATCTACATATATCTCCTATCATGAGAACATATTCTGAAAGTTGAAGATGCTGGACACTGCTCAATGCAGAGGAAAGTATGAGGGTGGGTAGCCTATATTTTCTATTTCTTTCATTCTTTCCTATTTGTGCCTTCCATTGTTACAAACCACCAGAACCAGATGATTGGGTTACCTGGGAAATACAGAGTTAGCATTCCTGTTACATAGAGCAGAGTAGGAGAAAAACAAAGAGCAGATCAAACACATCCAGGTTGGCCATAATTTATATATAAGGAGGTTAGCGTCACTAAATAACTTCCAGAAAAAAAGTGAATCTAGAAGTATGAATTAGCAATGAAGATAGAATTGCCATCAAACAATTTTTCCCAGCAGTAGCTGTGATATACACTGATTTCAGAGCTCACTTAGGATGCCACTGCTGTTAAGGAAATTACATTTGGGGAGCGATTTAATTCTATGTAAATACCCACTTCAGCTCAGATCCCATTGCATTGCTGCATCCCTAATCTTTCATCTGATTCTGGAGCAGTCTAACTTTAATATTTAAATTAATTGTATGAATTTTCTAGATACAAAGCAACCCAGTATTGAACTGCATTGTTGAAATGCCCTTCTCATTCTAAGATCTCTTTATGCCCAGCCTTATATATCAGAGACAGGTGAACAGAGTTAGATTTTTGAGGTAGCTGAAGACTAGTGAATTTAAAACATCCTACCCTTTATTCTAAACATTTTGCTAGGGAATAACCAATTACTAGTATCTTAAGTGCTTTGGTGAAATTAAGAAAAAAACCCACTTCCACCTCCTTCATCATTTCTGTAAGGATTAGGAAGATAACTTCCAGAGAAAAGACAGGACTGTACCTTCCTCCTCCACCTTTGAGGTCAATATAGTCACTACAATCTAAGAGTTCTCATCTTCATTTTCCACCATGGATATCTGACAGTTATTCACACTCAAGAAAAGTAAGTTTCACTGGTAATAAAGTCACAAGATGATTATATATATTTCTATTTATTTTTGTTGTTAACATTCCACTAAAATACAAGTTAGTAATAAATTGACAGGACAGCCATTTGACTTTATCACATTCATTACTTATCATTATTTATTAGTTCTCAAAATAATTTCTTTATAATGTAAAAGTTTCCAAAACAAAGGTAGCATGAAAATTCTTTCAGCTGGAAACAGGCTATGAATTGATGGTATATGTGTGAATTTGTTTTACTTTTTCTCTACCTTCTGTCATAGTTATACTAGATCTAGGTTCCAGTGATTGTCTTATTTTATAACTTAGAATAAATATGATTTTACATATGACATCCTTTATGAGAGGAAACTATAGCTCTTGGGTTTGGATATTATTTCTTTGGATATTGTCTTTTGAAAACCCAAAGATTTCTCTCATGATTAAAAGATTATGATTTTATTTACTCTTGGGGAAAACTTATTTTCCTGCATTTGAGGTAATGACTTCCTAGTTTAAGATTTGCCACTGTAGGCTTGAATTCAGTTTTCCTCACAACTGATAGATATGAGAAAATCTATCAAAAGTGCTAAGGATTCTGAGCTCCATAGTACTGGATATCCAAAAGTTATAGTGACATCTCTGTACCAGGTGAGAGTCCATTAGAAAGGCAACCCAATTCTGTTCTTGCAAGTGCTATTCATTAAATTGAGTCAAGAAATTCTCAATAAAAGGGAAAAAAAATGAAAGCTGTTCCTGACAAAAGTCGATCACCAAAGGGAATGATTTAGGACCACAGCACTGAGAGACACAAAATAATCCCAGGGACCAACTCATTAAATGCAGAGTATAGCACTATGGCTATTTGTTTTGAAAAGAAATTATAATAAGGCAAGGAAACTACTACACATATACGTATGTCCAAATTAAAATATGTTTGCCCAGATTGATAGATAAGGTACTATATATATTTCCACACCCAGGAGAAGTTTTCCTCTCTCTCTCTCTCTCCTCTCTCTTTTTTTCCCCCAGGCCATCTGGCTGAAATTCCTTCCACTCTTTGTCCATCAAGAGCCTAATTTTTTATAGCTAATTTAAATCTGTCTTGACTTCCCTCATTTGTAGCCTCACAGTCATCAATCTGCTGAGAAACTTGAAAATATTCTTTTAGATTTGTGTTTTAAAGAAGGAAATCATGCAGATAACTATATTTTTCCTCTGTCACATTCAAAACAGACTCAATTTTCTATGTTTTTTTGAGGATTAAAAAAATAAAGCAAACTTTGTTTTCAACAGTCAGCATCTATTGTGCAGAAGTGGTATTTGGTAAACAGAAGCCTTCTGAAATCAAACTTGGTAAGATTCAGACATTCAGCACACTATGAGGTAAAAAATAATAAAATACCAGAAAGGGAAGTGTTGAAATTTAAGACTAGGTATCCCACTTTAAATCTTTGCCTGTGGTGATCTCAATGATTGAGGTTGCGAACTTGGATTTCCATTAAAATTAAGAACAAAACAAAACAAAAAAGCTTTTAAGTTGTTGAAGAATTTTATTACTGGTGTAACTATAGTGTTCCTGAAAACTTTAGAAATATCTGAGATGCTAGAGATAAAAGGTTATGATGAGAACTAAAATGCTCACTTCCTTGAATTCATATACCACGGAAAATATTTCACCATCTTCTCAGCTACTATTTTTTAAATTACTAATGTAATATCTACAGGATTTTTCTTTTAAACATTTTTGCTAATTCATTATTCTGCAGTGCTCTGGTCCATTACTTTGCAACAAAAAAATATATATTTCCTTTGTTTTTTTTAATTAATGTACACAGGTTATTATTAATCAAACTACTATAGCCAAAAACTTCAAATTTTGTAGGATATAAGGGTTTTTCAGGAGCCCATCCCAGAGTAGGAAGGCTATTTGAATTCTGAGGAATTTCTGTGAATTGGCCAACCACACAAATAGGGGTTTCCTATAATTGTAGATTGGACTGTCTACATAATTTGCAGGGCCTGCTACAAAATGCAAATGTAAAGTCTCTTGTTAAAAATATTTTCAGACTTTTAAGATGGTACCAGCAAAGCATGAAACCAAGAGTGGAAACTTTTTTTTTTTTTTTTTTTTTTTAAAGATTTTATTTATTTATTTCACAGCGGGAGAGAGATCACAAGGAGGCAGAGAGGCAGGCAGAGAGAGAGAGGGGGAAGCAGGCTCCCTGCGGAGCAGAGAGCCCGACGCGGGCCTCGATCCCAGGACCCTGAGATCATGACCTGGGCCGAAAGCAGAGGCTTTAAACCCACTGAGCCACCCAGGCGCCCGAGTGGAAACTTTCTAAGTTAGGAGTCCTATAAAATTGCAAAGTCACAGGCTCATGGAGCTGGCCCTATGTGTGGACAGTGAGAATTATGAAATAATACTTCTGTTCATTTGGTAACTTTCTGATCTTCTGTTTTAAATATTCATCCATAAACTTAAACTGTTTTCTATTTTTTTATTGTCTCATCTATTATTCTTTCTTTTGAACTTTTCTGTTTGTTGTTGTTGTTGTTTCTCCAAAGCCTTAAATGAATGAAATGTAAAGAAAAGGTAGTTCAGAGTGGTAGCGCATAATCTTAACTAAGGAAGAGAAAAGTCCTCCATGGCTTTTTTTTTCCACTTTAATTTTTAATCTACCTAACTCTCTGTACCTTTATGAAATTTCTCCATAGAAAGATTTAAAATTTCAAACAATTGAACATCTACAGGCAGAGTTTATATATGTTTGTGTATATATAGGTGTTGAATTTCAAATTTGGCAAAAGAAGGGTGTTTTCTTTTAATGTGGAGGGATGTACACATAGCCACATACATGTATATATATGATTATATACTTTCAATTTCCTATTATGGTGGAATATAAGAAAAAACAAAAATTAAGAATATGTATAGAAAATCAACATATTGATTTTCTGATAATGCGGTTACCTTGATTTCTTGATAATTAGTTCTTTTTGCATGTGAAGCTTTGTAAACCTTTAATTGAATTTTGGAACTCAAGATTCAACTGGAAAGAACATCAGGGGGTGCCTGGATGGCTCAGTGGGTTAAAGCCTCTGCTTTCGGCTCAGGTCATGATCTCGGGGTCCTGGGATCGAGGCCCGCATCGGGCTCCCTGTTCAGCGGGGAGCCTGATTCCCCCCCATCTCTCTCTGCCTGCCTCTCTGCCTCCTTGTGATCTCTCTCCCTCTGTGAAATAAATAAATAAAATCTTTAAAAAAAAAAAAAAGAAAGAACATCAGGACTAACAGTGCCCCTATTTATTGCTTTGTACGTAACACACTTCTCTGGTCTAATTGCTTTAATTCTCTACTATCAAGTACTAGTGTGATGATAATTATGATGATAATGATGAGGGTGGAAGAGATACTTAATAACATAAAATTGTAGATTAAAACAAGCTGACAGTAAGTACAGTCCACACAGCATAAATGTTAAATACTCAAAAGGACTCATGTTCTGTAAGTGGGTAGTCTTTTATTTGATGTTTGGTTGAAGCTCCTAAATACCTTTCAAAATATATTCTGAAAGGGCTTATAACAGAAAGATTGTCTGCCTTATCAAAGAAATGATTAGATGCTGTTCCAGACCTAAGAAATGTATCTCTACTCCCAAGAGTTACACTTATTTAGCTGTATATAACCTCCATATATAGAGTATAGAATACTAAATGATTAAACCAATTGACATCTTTTGAGAATTTTTTCCAGGTTCTATCAAAAGCACTTTAAAGTTTCGGGGGTGGGGGACAGGGGCGCCTCAGTGGTGCAGTCAGGTAAGGATCCAGCTCTTGGTTTCAGCTCAGGTTGTGATCTCAGAGGCCTGAGATAGAGCCCTGCATCTTACTCTGTGCTCAGCATGGAGTCTGCTGGGGATTCTCTCTCTCTCCCTCTGCCCATCTCCCCAACTCACTCACTCTCGCTCTCTCTCAAATAAATAAAACTTTAAAAGTTTGTTTTGTTTTGTTTTGTTCAGTGTTTTGTTTTTGCTTTATTTTCTACTACACCCTTGGAGATAATGGTCATAATTACACGTACAATGAAGGAACTGAGGCTTAAGGAAGTTACAAAAACTTTTAAGAGTAAATTTACACAAGATGTTAAAATATTTTTGTAATATTTTATAATCTACAATGCATTTTCCTATTTAGTTTGCTATAATAAATATCTCTTTGGCAGTCACTCTTATACTCTAATAAAAACAATTTTTTAAAGATTTTATTTATTTATTTGACAGAGAGAAAGAGATCACAAGTAGGCAGAGAGGCAGGCAGAGAGAGAGAGGGGGAAGCAGGCTCCCCACTGAACAAAGAGCCCAATGTGGGGCTTGATCCCCAGGACCCTGAGATCATGACCCGAGCTGAAGGCAGAGGCTTAACTCACCGAGCCACCCAGGTGCCCCAATAATAACAATTTTTGATAATGTGTTCTCCTTGTCATCATGAAGCTTACACTTCAGTGGAAGAGAAAGAAATTACGGTATGTACGATATTTCTATAATTGACATATAAATAAGTTGCTATGAGAGAATAAAGGAAGGTAAGGCAAACCTGGATAGTTTCATAAGAGAAATGTCATTTGTGCCACTTCTTCCAGGCAATATTAGCATTATACAAGAAAAGGAAGGAGGATGGTAAAGTTTGTGTATGTACAAGAAATAATAGCGTATACGTTGGTTAAAGACTTGAATACAAAACAAACAAAAGTGGGAACTGAACCTGGAAAATGTAAATTATGCGTATTAGGCAAATTTATAAAGGCCTTTAATTCCTAGTTATATACATGGGATCTCTCCATAGTAATGGTAAACAGAGGCATAGTAAAAGGTAGGATAGGCAAAAAGGACATTACTTAAAAGGCAAAAGTTAATAAGTACCAGAAATAAGGCAAGACTGAAGTAACTTGGCTACATTCACCAAGCCTATTTCACTTTTCTCCTGGTCACAAGGTTAGATCATATTGATGAAACTCCTTTAAATTAAGATTCAGAAAATGAAAGAGACAAGAAAGGTGCTGGGACACATACATAACTGTGCAATTTATTATGCAGATGAATCGAAAGAAATATATATATAGGATAAAATTCTAAACAATTTATCAAATTCACCAGTGAATTTCTGGAAAAGGTTTATGTTCCACTCAGATTTGGTAAAGAGGGAAATCCACTGTGGCTTTATGAAATGGCTCATTTCCAAGGCAATGTTTGATCTTGCACCAGCTAAAGTATGACTCCAGAACACATTAAGATGACTTTTATATTTTTTTTCCTCTCTCAAAAACACATCAGCCTTGTGACATAGTATTTTCTCCCCAAAACAAAGGGAACATAGATGTTGGATTAGAAACAAAAAAGGTTTCTGAAAATGTATTTTTCATTGTTAGATATTTATAAAGTTGGAATTAAATACTTATTTATTTTCATTATTTGTATGATGGTTTAGAAATAAAATTTCTTCTTAGAAATGGATCCCTTGTCACTTATTCTATCTTCCTGCTCTATAATCCATACCAAGGGTGATGTTGGAAGCCTTTTATCAAAAATGGCAGTATGACTGAGATCTGAGTGTATTAATAACTACATATTCTACTTCCAATTAGCAGAATCCATTTTAGAATTTTAATTAGTAAATAAATTTTTATTATTTTAAGCACTAAGATTTTGGGGTTTATCTTTACTAACTGTTAGCATTATCTTGAATATTCAATAGTATTACAGAAAAGAAATAAGAGGAAAGATGGAAGAAAATAGGAAGTTGGTCAAGGTAGTTTTTTAATGAAACTGAGAAGATAAAGATAAATAAAACAAATATTTTATTTCTAGATAACTAGGATCATGAAAATACAATGCCAAAAATGGGGTGCATAGGAAGACAATAAATTCCCTCTGAAAGGTAATCATGCACAGTCTAGGTGTATGATTAGGAGTTAGTGAGAGAGGGCCACCAAAATATAAAAAAATTAAATAATATTTTGGAAGTATTTTTGATAGCTTATTAAAGCAGCAAATTAGTCACTATATGGGGACAATCACAATTTTTCTTATGCCCTTACATGTACTGTATAGTATTGTAAATTACATGACGGGAAGTCATATTATTTTTAGATTTTAGAGCATCTATAAGATGCATGCTGGTTTTTTAAGAGTATGTCTATGTCCTAGTATCTAAAAGGACAGTTAGAAATTTGGAGATGATGCTCAGGAGAAAAAAACAATTCTAAACGTGTAAGACACAGTAGTCATCCTCTTAAAAGTGATTGCTAAAGCCATGGGTTTGCATAATCTCTTAGAAGATACCATAGAAAAGTAACAGAATGTCATCAGTTTTACCTCTATTTAGTAAATGGGAAGAGTATTAGCAAAATTAGGAGTAGTCAAGGAATGCAGCCATCCAAAAAGAACAAAATCTTGCCATTTGCAACAATGTGGCTGGAACTAGAGGATATTATGCTAAGTGAAATAAGTCAATCAGAGAAAGACAATTATCATATGATCTCATTGAGAAACAAGACAGAGGATCATAGGGGAAGGGAGGGAAAAATGAAACCAGCGAGGGAGACAAACCATAAGAGACTCCAAATCTCAGGAAATAAACTGAGGAGAGGGAGGTGGGGGGATGGGGTGGCTGGGTGATAGACATTGGAGAGGGTACGTGCTATGGTGAGGAAAACTAAAAAAAGAGTAATCAAGGAATAGGAGCAGAAGCTAAAAAAAGAGATAATAGCAAATCCCACCAAAACATCTTGGATGTCAGACTCATACCTATGGGACATACCAGGAAAATCATTCTACCTGTGGTCAAAAGGGACAAAAAAGATCTGCCATGATTTCGGTCCTGGTCCAAAGCAAGTTGAACACACATAGATACATGATTAGTAGATACATGATGAATAAAGCCATGTTCTTTATATATTTCAACTAAAGAATGTATAAAAAACAAAAACAATGGAAGAACCAGAGAATGGTCACCTTCACCAAAGGTTCGGCCCCAAATGTTATGGCTGAAGGCATACTTTGTCTACAAGAAGAAAGGGGGTGGGGGACTGAGATATAACTAGTTTCTAAGGATTCATGGCATGCTATCGAAATGAAAGAAGTAGAAAGAAAGAACAAAATCAATCCTGGGTCTAAAACACCAAGGACAATTTCAGACAATGCATTTTTCAAGCTGTGAATATTTTAGTAGGCTAGCTGAGTGAAACAAACATATTGTGGAAAGTATAAGAGAAGAATTTCTGAAGAACATCTGAGAGGAGTTTGGAAGGAAAAAAAATACTCTGACAGAAAAAAAAAAGATAAAAGCATGAATAAACATGTAATATGTACCACAAACATGCTAGAGAGGATAATGGGCAGAGATAGATCTCTCTCTCTCTCTCTTTCTCTCTCTCTTTTTTTGGTAAGAGAAAGAAAATGACAGTGAGTGACCTGAGTTGAAACCAAGAGATCAGAGTCGAGGCATAACCAGCTGAGCCACCCACACGCTCTGGGGCATAGAGAGATTTTCTTGGTTCAATATGAAGCATCATGATTTATACGTTATTTGACCATAGGCAAGTTATGTACCCCTCATGTATAATTTGTTGTTCAAATGATATGTTTCAGAAAGAGTAAACAGGGAACCTATTAATAATTATGATGTAACAGGTACATAACTTAGACAAACTAGAGCAGCTGGTCACCCTATTTAGTAGGCAAAATATTGAAGTTAAAAAGATTTGTGCTTGCTGTTTTTTTTTTCTCTTCAGTGTTTTTAGTGTTCTTTTTATACCAATAGATAGCTCAAAGTCTGTGATAAGGTGCACCATTACTGTTCTCTCTGTATTCTGCCCACCAAAATATGAGCTCCTAATACTCTAAGCTAACTTTTCTGTAATCAAACCTATCCAATTTCATCCTTCAGGATTGTGACCTCAGCCATCAGTTTTTTATTTATTTTTTCTTCAATGAGGGGTTAACATAAAATATAATAATATAAATATAATAATAATGTAATAATATAATATAATATAACTTGATCTAATAGTTTTATGGTTATCCTTTAATTATAACTGGACACACAAGTCATAATGTCTTAAATTCAAGGCTCTAAAAATTTATAGGAAGAAGTTAAGGTATAAGAACTGGAGGATAAGGAAGAAATCCTGTTTGTGCTACAGGTGTCCTTAAATCCCTCAGGTCTTTAAATCCCTTGGCACAGACAAGTGCACTTCCCTTCTTTGCTTACCTTTTAAAATCTTACTTGGCAGACCCTGGGGATAATAGCCTAGTTTCAAATTTAAGATTGTTCCTAATAGCTGTGACTACCCAAGAAACAGTGAATAATCTTTGGTAAATTACACTTACCTCAACAATAAAATGAGGTTATTTCCTTAAAAATAGAACAATGTTTTCATGAATATTAAAGGAAATAGAAATGTTGAATGTTTAGCATATTGCCTGACATACTAAATATATATACTTATATATATACTAAATATATATATATATACCTATATATATTAATATATCATGGAATTATGGGTATTTATGCTGTTTCCTAATAAATAGTTTAAAAAATGTATACTGTCTTCCAGTGAGGAATTCTTAGATATTTTTTGTTGTATTTTATTCTTTCCATTATTTGTATAAGGATTCAGAAAATGAAACAAAACTCTGGGGCCTCTGCTCTTTAAATTAACTATTGTAATCCCAGTTATAAAATCATATAATCATCATAAACAAATTTTTCAAATAAATAAGTATGGATGAAATCAACACTGTCTATTCCCAAGATGCAAATAACATACTATAAGGTGGGTCATTTCTTCATCAATCCTATACGCTCTCAGTTGTTAGTGTTAGTATTCTCTTTTGTACCTGATGCTTCCCAATCTAAAACATGGTAATATTTTTTCAGTTTCCAAAGGAAATTCTAATTTGTCAGCTTGTAGAATTTTACTTCTCTGGGCATACTTCTTGATGTATTCTAACCTAATAACCTAAACCCCCTTTTTACAGTGGACAGTGGAGGAGATTCATATTTCTTTAAAACTAAGTCTTCAATGTCATTTTCATATAATTAATATTCTACTATTCCAAAGCAAAAAAAAAGAAATATAAATTATGTGGATGCATTAAGAAAAAATAAGAAATAACTACTGGAACCAATATAACAGACCATCAAACATCATTTTTATAACATCTTATAACATTTTATAAACACATTTGCTAGTTCTCATCTCCAATTCTTATTTGTTGTGGTCTCAGCAAGACTCATAATTTCTTTCAGACCTGGTTTTCTCAATTTTAAGATGTGTTAATTATATATACTTTACATAGTTATATATGCTTTACATAGTTATGTATACTTTATGTAGTAGGGTGGTAATTAAATGAGTTAATTTAATTAAAGTTTCTTGCAAAATTCCTGCCACATAGCAAATGTTCCATAAATTGAGGTTGTTAATAGTAATATCTTTGATATGTTCTTCATTGCCTTCTGTAGATATTGATTAAATTGAAGATTTGGAATACTTAAAACTTTGGTTCTCATTGATGTATTAAAATGTTCTAAAAAATTGGTGGCTTCATACTAATGCGGGAACCATGCATGAAAATAAAGCAATCTCAACATTCCATAGCCATTTTCTTCTGGAATCCTAGATAAAGGAGGCTCTTCGTATATTGGTTAGTTCATTTCATTAAGCTGAGAAAGATTTAAGAGAAATACTCTTGAAAATACACAGAATTAATAGGAAAAAAAAAGTTAAAGACTGCAGATAAGGTAAAGTGATTATAAAAATGGAACAGAATCAATGTCTTGTTTTGGTTATTGCCACTACCTCTAATTCATTGCCCTATCTTGGTTTTTGCCCTTCTATATTCCACTCTCTCCATAGCAGCCAGAGTGCTTTTTGTAAAACATGAAATAAATTATGTGACTGTTCTGTTAAAAATCCTCAAGTGCTTCCATTACATTTAAAATACAATCTAAATTCTCCATCTTGGTTTACAGAACCTATATGATCTATTCCTTGACTAACACTCTCACGTGAATGCAGCCCATTCTCTTCCTAGCTCTGTAGACTTCACCCTTTACTTTCTATTCTTGGAATACATTTATGTTCATTCCCAGAAAAGATACTTTATACTTGCCATTTCCTCTTCCTGGAAAGCTCTGGGTCTGAATTTCAGAACTACTGTGATATTTTTATAATTCAGATCTTAACTCAAAGATGTCTCTTTTCAGAGGCATTCTAAAACCATCCAATCAAATGTAGTTTAAACCCCTCCCTAGCACCAACTCCTTCATTCACTGTCCACAATATCACTCTTGCATTGTCTTAACATTTATTCCTCTCTGAAATTTCTATTCATTCACTGTCCTACCTGTTGATTGCAACCTCCTTGAAACGAAGGATTCTGGTGCCTTTTTCACTGTTGTATTTTTAGCATGCAGAACATTGTTTCCAAAGTGACAGTAACACAACACATACTTGTTTAATGACCTGATTAAAAAATATGAATTAAAAGAGAAGTTTGTTTACAGAATTTTATCAATAAATTTGAAAAAAATTGAAGGAAAAATACTCAATGGCAATAAGCAAGGCAGGGAGTGTCTCACCCTTCACAAACTAAAATGTATTGTATA
Source organism: Ailurus styani (assembly GCA_002007465.1). Classification (NCBI taxonomy): domain Eukaryota; kingdom Metazoa; phylum Chordata; class Mammalia; order Carnivora; family Ailuridae; genus Ailurus; species Ailurus styani. Next base: position 222,387 of record LNAC01000670.1, on the reverse strand, counting down.
ACAACAGCAATTTAAAAATAGTAAGCATGGACAGAAGTATCAATAAATACACCATTGAAGTAGTGTAATTGGTACAATACCAAAACAATTCATCACCAAATTGTGTATAGTCTAATTTTTCCATTTGGCCCTTCCTCTGGATCCCCTTTGGCATGCTTCATTATAGGCTCTCATCATCCCACTCTGTCTTTTAATTAGATAATGTCTTTAAAATATGAATTTTATTCTTGTTTGAATCCAGGATCGGTGGAAAATCATTCTGTTATAATCTAACTTGCTTATTCACATATATGTGAACAGTGCTGTAAAAAAATTCTTTAAAGTGAAAGTCTCACTTTGTTTTTTACAGTCTTTTAAAAAGTACTGTACCATCACCTTAATAGGCAACAACTTAACAATATTCTATTTGATAACAGAGCTGGGAAAACTAAGGCTTATGGACCAATCCAGCCAGCCATATGTTTTTGCAAATAAAATCTTATTGAATCACATCCACATCCATTTGTTTATATATCATCTATGGTTGCTTTAATTCTACAAGGATAGAATAGTTATAAAGAACTATATGACCTACAAAGCCAAAAAATGCATCATGTGTCCCTTTACAGAAAAAGTTTCATTGTTCCTGCTTTGTGCCATTGCTTTGTAGTGATTAGAAGCCACACACCCTTCAAATCATGTTCCTGCAGCAGCTTTATAGATGTATACTTCTCTTTCTTTTCCCATGCAATGTAAAGATTACCTCTCAAGAGCCCTTATTAGCCTTTAAACATTGATGACATTGGCAAATAGACATTACTTAATTTTGACTAGCTTCTTAATAAAACTGTTTATTGACAAGTTACCTTGTTTAGCAGGAAGCCAATAAAACACAGTATAAGTCGGTAGATTATGCTATTTTAAGCTTCCAAAGAAATGATTAGTTTCTCTGAAGGGGTAGGAGATTACTACCATTGCTTAATAACTTTGTACCTAGAAACAAAGATCTTCAATTTGTGGCACACAGCTGTAACACACAGTCTGTTGACACAGTGTATATACAATAAAAACTCCAGATTATAAGAAAGTTTAAGATCATGATGTTTATATAAAAATACAAGGCTTTGATGCTTTTCTAAACTTTCATTATTAATTTCTTGGCATTTCATTCATGGTCATAGGAAGAGCTCTTATTTGGCAAAGAAAGGTAATTTTGACCACCCACACCAGGTATAGGGATGTTCTTGAGATCCCTGTTTTCAAACAATATCTATAGATAATGAAAATTGTAGAGTCATTGGTGAATCCCATAAATAAATAAAGTGGCTGATACAGTCAAAATGAATTTTATTTGGAGCTAAGATCCTTTTCTAGAAGCATAAAACTTATCCATAAAAAATGATTTTTTTTAAAATTTAAAGGCTTCAAGCTCTCTTTAGGATGGGGATTATGAAAGATGGAAATTTTTCCCTTCTGTAATACAGTTTCTGGCCTCTTTAGCTCTTCAAAAATATTAATTACGTCTTAGGATCAGAGAAAAATAATACCAATTGCCAGAGATTGCTTTGTCCTTCATGATGTCAATAGCCATCCCTCACTGGTCATTCTGATCTCTTCTTTAAACTTCCTTGCATTTTCTCTGCCTACACACAGACAGTTATGATTCATAGGACAGGAATTTCAAAGCTAGCCATGTCAGTACCACATTAAATTCATGGTCATCACTATCAAATAATCCTTAATATGGTAAGACAATCTTGCTTCATTTTCTAGTCAACTTGTTCTTTCCCCCAGTGCCATAGTTATTTGAAAATTATGCAGCAAAACAGAGTTGTTGATAACCTGCACAGGTTGGACACATGTGAGCCAAGTATAGCTTTGAAACACAGGTGACTTGAGGAAAAGGGGTTAAACTCTTTACCTCTCAGCTTTTGTTTCTGCAAAATGATGATAATAATAAGCCTATACCATACACTTGTAATAGCATTAATGGTACCTGGTATATAGTTAGCCCTAAGGAAACACATTGTCAACATTACGCCCCTCTCCCTCCTTCTCCTTCTCCTCATTTTCAAAGGTTGAACTCATTTGCTACTCTTCCATCTGAGAAAGTAGAACCAATTCAATAAGATTGCCCCTATACCTCTCTGTCTCCCCTTTTATCATGTTTCTTCCTATCTAAAGCCTATCTCTCTCAATCCCCTCATCTCTATGTCCTCCTATGGGATGCTATTCATTGTTCATTAAAAAGTAAATTATGAAACTACAGAACTCTGTCTTATGACTTCTTTTGCATGAACTCAGCTTTTAGTTCCCCTTGGTATAGATTCCCTTACACTGATCACACTTCTGTAATCAGTTCCTTCATTGAAATGTCATATTTAAACCCTTTGTGGGTTCTTCCGCTTTGTGCCGAAGTCATGAACGACATCAGTGAGCTTCATGGAGTCAGCAGGAGTACTAGGCTAACAGTTTCAAGATGTTTTAATCATTCAAACTCTATTGGTGGCTTAGTACATGCAAGCTTCTAAGAATATTGATAATCTACAAATTGATAGTGACTGAAGACTAATAGGAAGTATATGATCTATGTTTCATGTATTTATGTATTTCATAGGGAGAAAAAAAAAGCTTGCTTCTTATCTCAGGAACTAATTTCTCTTCTTTTCCAAAATAAAACCCATTTCCAATCCTCACTTTACCTTCAATGTTAGAATATTTACTCTTAATCATTACATATTTAAAAAAAGAAGCAAGTGAATCACTATCCTTGTTTCCTTGGCCACAGTTGCAGCTGTCCCACAGAGGAAAAAGCACATTACATGTAAAAGGCACCTGTATTTCTTTTCACTAAGACACATTTAACAGCTCATCTTTCGAAGCACAAAGGAAGCATAAAACCTTATGAAACACACCTTTTCAAATGTTAAAAATCAATTTGTCTCATAATTACATTGTGGGATAGTCCTTATTATAGTAATTATATACTTAGAGTTCTATGTTATGTTATATTTAAATTCTATGCATCTACTTTCAGTTTTTCTTGTTCCTGCCTCCCACATCCTATGGCACTTGTGGAGATTACAAAATTGCAATTGCCAGATGGCAATATGATCGTTAAATTTAAGCCAATTTCATTTCTTTTTCAATCATGAAACAGAATGATCAAATTTGTAAATGTTCCTATTCTGGTTATTATTTCTTTCTACATGAGAACAAAGAGTTGGACTATTTAAAAACAGATTATATCTGCAGACTGTAGTATTTTCTTTTCTCAACTAAAGTCACATTTATGGTTCTTAGGTTTGATTGGCTAAACCTCTTCTTTTGCAGATTAATGTAACAAAAAAGATGCATAACTAATAATCTATCCTCTGAACAGAGAGAGTAATATAAAGTAGTTTATTCTACTGAAAAAATAGTTTTTTTTTTTTTTTTAAAGATTTTATTTATTCATTTGACACAGAGAGAGAGATCACAAGTAGGCAGAGAGAGAGGAGAGAGGAGGAAGCAGGCTCCCTGCTGAGCAGAGAGCCCGACGCGGGCATCGATCCCAGGACCCTGGGATCATGACCTGAGCCGAAGGCAGCGGCTTTAACCCACTGAGCCACCCAGGCGCCCTGAAAAAATAGTTTTGATAGCATTTCCTGATATGCAAATAAGCATAAAAAATCCAGCAAAATAATCATTCCTCAGTGAAAGGTGACATGAACAAGAAAGTGGAATAGGAAGCCCCATGCCTTTATTCACCCATCAAGATACTCATTCAATAATATATGGACCAATTCCTATAATGAGAAATCCAGAAATCAGTAAAGATGCTCCTATACCTCAAGTGAACACAAAAGCAGGCATATCAAAACTGGTAGGAAAATTTGTGGTACCCACTTGCCAGAGCCCCCCTGTCAGGCTCAGCAAAGTACAATCAGAATGAAATGACCAACTATTAGATTCTCCTTCGGGGGGAAAGAGAAGACTGGAACAGACATTGAACATTCAGACTTTTTGAGGGGCAAGGTAATGCACTGGTTTCTGTCTTATCTCAACTAAGTACTATGGAAAAGGGCATCACTTTGGAGAACACTGAGAACAAAAGCAATGGTTTGAATTAACATGAAACGCACTTGCCATTGGCTCTCCCCCTGGCCTAGCATAGAGTCTTGCCTAATTCAGAGCACTGATGGAAACCAGCATACTCTAGATCCCTTGGGGGCTGTTGAACACACAAAAAGTGAGTTCCAGTGGACTGTAGTACAGAAAGCACAGGCCAATAGTTTGGTGCTTCTTCCAGGGGTGTGGGTGTGGAAAAAGAGTGGAACATATGTCCAGTATTCCATCTCTTTGGTTTGCTGCTTAAGGGACCAAGTTCTATCTCACTATCTTGAAGTGTTGATGAAACTGAGCATAGCACAGATACCTGGAAGCTACTGAGAACAAAAAAGAACTGGGCTGCTTATGGAAGTCCAAAGAACCTGCAGTACTTCAGATAAATGTCACATGGAACAAGGTATTAGAAGCTCTTGGAAAAAAAAAATTGAGAAAACCTCTCTAATTGGGGATTTACACACATATACAAGTACGGAGAAGGCTCATCCACAGAAAAAGTCTGAGAGGGCTTCAGAATCTCTAGTGGGGCTGACTGGTAGAGATCTTTTTATGAAGCCAGTTCATAAGGACTGGGAGATGGGTCTGCTTGGTCAAATATGTGGATCCTAACACAAAGTAACAATGCACAAGAAAAATTGAGAGAAAATGGAACAGAAGTATTATTTGAAGAAATAATGGCTGAAAGCTTCCCAAACTCTGCAAGAAAATAGGGATTCAGATTCAAGAAACCCAACAGACTGAATTAGGATAAATTAAACTAAAATCAATCAACCAACCAACCATTGAGACATGTTATAATAAAATTGTTGAAAGTCAAAGATGAAGAGATAATTTTGAAAGCAGCAAGAAAAAAGAAAATAATTACATAAAAGGGGCTTCCATAAGCTTATCAACAAATCAACCTAAACCTTACAGACCAAGGGTGCCTGGGTGGCTCAGTCAGTTAAGCATGTGCCTTCAGCTCAGGTCATGATCTCAGGTCCTAGGATGGAGCCCCACATGAGGTTCCCTGCTCAGGGGGGAGTCTGCTTCTCCCTCTCTCCTCCAACCCTGCTTGTGGTCTCTCTCTCTCTCTCTCTCTCTCTCTCTCTAAAGTAAAAAGATAAATCTTTAGAAAAAAAAAAAAAGACAAGACAAGAAACCTTACAGACCAGAAGGGAGCGGGATGACATATTAAAAGTGCTGAAAGCAAAGCAAAACAAAACAAAACAAAAGCTCTACCAACCAAGAACTATACCCAGAAAAACTGTTTTTGAAAGAGAAGTAAAAATAAAGATGCCCTCAGACAATCAAAGCTGAGGGAGTTTATCATCACTACACCTGCTTTACAAGAAATGCTAAAAGAAGTCCTTCAAATTGAAGTGAAAGTTCACTAGACAGCAACATAAAAGCATATGAAAATATAAAGTTCTGGTAAGGGTAAATATATACATGTATACAGAATACTGTATTAATGTACAAATTATTTTGTGGTATAGAATTTAAAAGACAAGTAGAACTGTAAACATAAAATATATTAAAATGGGTGCACATGTGATTTTTTACATCAATAACAAAAAAGTATGTGAGGGGAAGAAATAGAAGAGTAGAGCTTTTTGTACATGTTTAAAATTGAATTATTATATCTAATGCAAGCCTCATAGTGACCACAAAAAAATGCCTAAGAAATATACACGAAAGAAAATGAAAAAGGAATCAAAGTATGTAAATATTTTTTANGAATTATTATATCTAATGCAAGCCTCATAGTGACCACAAAAAAATGCCTAAGAAATATACACAAAAGAAAATGAAAAAGGAATCAAAGTATGTAAATATTTTTTAAAAAAATCAATGAAACACAAAAGAAGACAGTAAGAAAGGAAAACAAGGATAAAGAACAGAACAAAACAAAACAAAAACAAAACCCCTGCAAAACAGAAACAAGATAGCAATAGTAAATCCTTCCCAATGGCTGATTACTTAAATAAAATGTTAAACTTCTCAGTTAAAAGAAAGAGTGGCTGGATGGATGAGAAAACATGATCCAACCTTCCCAATGGCTGATTACTTAAATAAAATGTTAAACTTCTCAGTTAAAAGAAAGAGTGGCTGAATGGATGAGAAAACATGATCCAACTATATGTTACCTATAAAAGACTCATTTTAGATTTAAAGATACACAAAGGCTAAAAGAAAAAGGATAGATAAAGATATTTCATGGGAATGTTAACCAAAAGAGAACAGGATTCACTGCACTTATATCAGACGAAAGGGACTTTCAGTCAAAACCTCTCACAAGACCCAAAGATGGACATTATATAATGATGAAAGGATCAGGTCACCAGAAAGATAAAACAACTGTCAGGAGATATGCAGCCACTATAAGAGCACCCAAACATATAAAGCAAACATTGATGGAACTAAATGGAGAAATAACAACAAAATAATAAGAGATTTCAGTATGCTACTTTCAACTGTCAACAGAACAACCAGACAGAACATCAGTAAGAAAACAGAGCACATGAACATTATAGACTTAGTGGACCTAATTCCACCCAACAGCAGCAGAACACATCTTCTCTAGCACACACATTTTCCCTGATATATCACATACTCAGTCACAAAACAAGTCTTTAATTATGAAGGTTAAAATCATGTCAAATATATTTTCTGACCACATGGGATGAAAATAGGAGTCAATACTAGAAGAAAAACTGAAAAATTCACATGGGGATATTAAATAACACATCTTGAACAACGAATGGGTCAAAAAGAAATCAAAAGAAAAAAAAGGGTTTTTTTTTTCTAATTTTTTGAGAAAATATCTTGAGACAAATGAAAATGTAAATATGACACCAAAATTAATGAAATGAATCAAAAGAAGGAGTAAATGAGTCTATAATGATAAATGCCTGAATTTAAAAAGAAGAGAGCTCTCAAATAAACAACTTTATACATCAAGGAACTAAAAACTAAAAAACAAAACAAAACAAAAAAACAGACTAAGCTGAAAGTTAGGAGAAGGAAAGAAACAATAGATTAGGGCAGAAGTAAACAAAATAGAAAATAGAAAAATAATGTGGAAAAAAAGAGTTGGTTGTTTGAAAAGATAAAAAGAAGGACATACCCTTAGTTAAATTAACTAAGGAAAAAAGTCTAAGGGGAAAAAAGTCTCAAAATCAGAAATGAAAGAGGATACATTGCACTGATGCCACAGAAATAAAAAAAGAATAACTAGAGACTATCATGAAAAATTATGCACCAACAAAATGAATAACAGAAGAAATGGATTCCTAGAAACACATATCCTACCAAGACTAAATTATGGAAATAATAGAAAATCTGAACAGATCAATAAGTAGAAAGAAGACTGAATCAGTGATTAAAAACCTCTAAAGGAAAGCCTAGGACCAGATATCTTCCTTGGAGAATTCTACCAATGATTTAAAGAAAACTTAATGCCACTCATTCTCAAAGTAAGCCGAATAATTGGGGAAGAGTTAACACTTCCAATCTTATTTTATGAGGTCAGTGCTATTGCAGTAAGCAAAGCCTGACAAAGACATTCCAAGAAAAAAACAAAACAAAACCTAAACTAAAGCCCAGTATCCTTCATAAAATCAGATGAAAAATACCAATAAAATACTAGCAAACCAAATCAGATAGCACATTAAATTATGACCAAGTGGAATTTATTCATAAGATGCAATAACCATTTAACCTACAAAAAAAACATTATGACATATCATATTAATAGGATAAAAATCACATGATCATCTCAATAGATGTGGAAAAAGGATATGACAAAATTCAACACCCTTTTATATTAAAAACATTAACCTTACTATTAATAGAAGGAAATTACCTTGATACCATAAAGGGCATATGTAAAAAGCCCAAAGCTAACAAGGGTAATCAATAGGGAAAGAGACCCAAAACGTTTCTGCTAAGGAACAAGACAAGAATATCAAATCTCATCAACTGCATTTCAAGTAACATTGGATATCCTAGTTAATTACACAAGAAAAAGAAATAAGAAGCATCCAGTAAGAAAAAAAAAAAGTGAAGATTATCTCTGTTCAAAAATGATATATGGGCACCTGGGTGGCTCACTTGGTTAAGCAAAGGTTGAACTGTTGAGTTCAGCTCAGATCATGATCTCAGGATCTTGGGATCAAGCCCCACCTCCAGCTACAGGCTCAGCATGGAATCTGTTTAGGATTCTCTGTCTCCTCTTCCTCTACCCCTCCCCAGACTTGCATGCATGCACGTGCTCTCTCTCTCTCTCTCAAATAAATAAATAATTTTATAAGATGACATAATCTTATATAGAGAAAGCCCTAAAGATTGCACACAGAAAAAATGTTAGCACTAGTAAGCAAATTCAGCTACAGGACACAAGATCAACATAGAAAAATCATCTGTTTCTATATACTAATAAAGATCAATCTGAAAAGGAAATTAAGGAAACAGTCTCATTTATAATAGCGCCAAAAAGAGTAAATTACTTAGGAGTAAACATAAGCAAAGGAGTGAAAGATTTATACATTGAAAACTACAAAATTTTGCTAAAACAATTTAAAGAAGACAGAAATAAATGGAAATACATCCTGTGGTCATGGACAATAAGAACTGATATTGCTAAAATAACAATTCCACTCAAAGTGATGTACAGATTCAGTGGAATCTCTCATACCTCTTGGCAGAGCCACTATCAAACCTCACACCAAAGCAAAATAATAAAATAAAATAAGTAAACAACAACGGCAATAACAACAAAAAAGAAACCCAGAAAATAACAAGTGATGACGAGAATTTGGAAAAATCAGAAAACTATACACTGTTAACGGGAATGTAAAATGATGTAACTACTATGTGAAACAGTATGGAGTCTCACCAAAAAATTATAAATGAAACTACCATATGATCCAGCAGTGCCACATCTGGGTATTTATCCAATAGGATTGAAAACAAGATCTCAAAAAGATATTTCCACTCTCATATTTACTGCAGCATTACCCACAATATCCAGGAGGTGAAAACAACATAAATGTCCATCAGTGGATGAATGGATAATAAAATGAATAGACAGACAATGGAATATTACTCAGCCTTAAAAAAAGAAATCCTGTCATATGCTACATTATGGATAAAATTTGAGGACATCATACTGAATACAATCAGCCCATAATGGAAGTACAAATACTGCATGACTTCATTTTTATATCATATTCAAAACAGTCAAACACAAGATGCAGAAATTGAAATCATGGTTGCCAGGGGTTGAGGGAGGGGGCTATGCAAAGTTGTGCAATGAGTCTGGAGTTTTAGTCAAACAAGATGAAAATGCTCTAGAGATCTACAAAACAAGGCATATATAGTCAACAACACTATATTATACACTAAAAAATTTTACCACAATAAAAACAAATATTGTTTCTTGTGACTAAATTAGGAGCAAGGAAATTTTCAATCTGTGATTACTATCATTTTGAGATTATTGTGTTAACTGTTAAATAAAACGTTAAGCACCCAATCACTATCAACTTGAAATACCTCATTATACACTTATTTGAATTAAAATAAAGTTTAATGTAAATCAAAATCTAAAATAAAATAAAAACATAAGAGTGAGCATTAGGAGATCTAAATTCTAATTCCAGTTTCAGCACCCTGGGAGTCATTAAGTTTCAGGATTTTGATCTATCACATGGGGATAAACTGTCCTATTACATAGCACTCTCCTATTAATGAAGTATTATATTACAAAATACAATATATTAGAACAAAGGAAAACTACACAAATGAACAATAGTATTTGAGCAATGATTTTCAAGTAGGCAGTATAATTTAAAGAGTAACAAATACATAAGGATTTTTTTCTTAAAAAAGAAAAAAAAGAAAGAAAAGGATTCTTTTCTTACCTATGTCACTGGATGCCTTGAGCAAGTCACTTACTTCTTTGTTTTGTACCATGGCATCAGCAGAAGGCCAGCTCTTACCAAGGGTTAAACCTGAAACCTTCCGCTACCTACATGTCTCTATATCAGCCACAACCACATTTGAAATTTCACTGTTGACAGGACATAGGCAGAGAGGGTGATACAAGATTAACTTCACTGTAACTACCTGAGGTTAGCTGATAAAGGAAAAAACACAAAAACTATCTCATGACAACCATTTTGTGCTCACTCTAAATTACTTTTTTTTATTATAATGTAATGTTTATTATAATGTAATTGTTTTGAAGTCATATCACTAAACATTTTCCAAAACCAGACTAGTGACTGCACCAGATTTTTATGTGGTAGAGGGTAAGGATGAGAGGCCACTAAGAGCAGCCCATAGTTTTTTTGTTTGTTTGTTTTCAAAGTATACATACTTTTCCTAGTCCAAATCCACTCCTCGTTTGTAGAACAATCTCTGGACTGATTTGGGAGCAGAGAAAGAAGGGTAGGGATAAAGACATTCTTAGTTTGAAAAATATCTCTTTAGTAGATTCTGATACATGTCACCTTCCAATTTGAAAAGAACCACATGCAGCAGAGGAAGCTGGATCCTGAAATTATTTGTGAACATGTTGAAATCTTGTATTTAATCCTAAGTCTTACTGTACTGGTTTGCCTCTTCTATCACTTTCTCTCAAAGTATACCCTATACTACTCTTCTTTGAGAATAAAAATTCTAATTTCTAAGAATATTTCGAATCTACTAAACCAGAGTCCTAGTGAATGGTTCCTGGGACTCTGTATTTTAAATGGTCTCCAGCAGTAAATTTACACAGAAATTTGAAAAGTCATTGCTTTATATGAAAATTTGCATTTATATTTATTGTTTGAGCTAACCAATTCTCATTCAAAAAAGGCAAATGTTATTAATTAAAAGTATATATATTGAAGTTAATACCATATTTTAGATTTGGATTTTGATTTAAAAAGGTGGGTCATGCATTTTCACTGAACTCTTCTAATCTTACAGATCATACTTGATAATCAATACTTCATTCAGTTCTAGGCAATGAAGTACAGTTACTTATAGGACAGTCACATTATAAAGTAGATATGAAAGTCTTAAGTCAAACACTAAGTATGATCCTGATGATCATACTCTATTTTATATCTCAGAAAAAACATTAACTGAACAAAAAATGTTGGTTTTGAACATTATTAAAGACATCATCATCATTTTATTCATCTATAGTACTGAAAAGAATCTAAAAGCTTGAAAGTCTACTAACAGCAGTGTAATAAACTGACTCATTCTATTTTCTAATATGTAAGAAAAATGGATTATTTGTATGGTTAAACTAATAGCTTGAGGTCCCTTTATTATTAACTTAAAAGGAGTAAGTATGGTTTAGAGACCATATGCTAGGAAAAATATAATTTTTTTAGGACAACTCTATGACAGACTCAAGTTCATTAGATAAGCTCAACTTCAGTTTTCTATTATATATGACCTAATAATAAATACTTGTCAAATTGTAAATACTAATCCATATATTATTCTTTATAGCATAATTTTTGTTGTACTAAGTTTAATTTTACTGACAATATGAAAAATGACAATAATTTCATTATTAGTTTAATCTAAAGATATTTCAATGCCAAATAAATTTACTCTCTTTACATAAAAGAATAGTCTTTGAAGAAAAATTTACTTGAATTAAAACAACATTAAGACTTCCAGCAAAACATGAATGAGGAAGGTGGTAATTTAATAAGAGAACTTTTTTTTTTTGCTATATGTTACAATTGTTATGCTATAGCATAGATGAATTTCAATGGCAGACTTCAAGCCTTTATCCAAACCAGACATGAACAGTGTACTGACAGAAGACAAAAGATTTCAGGGTCAGAGACAAAGACTTATTTTTCCTAGCATAACAAGCCACAAGAACATCAATTCTCCTTGTCCTCTGATCAAGATGACCTTCACATTACCCTCAGCTTGACTAAATTTTAGACAGGTTTCTTCCTGACTAGGGGTCCCAACCTCCCTTTTCTTAGAGCATTTACTTTAGAAAACTCACAATTACAAATTATTTCTCTGCCCCTTTCAGATGTAAATCTGAATGTAAATCTCCCAGCCTCTCAACCAGTTTTACAATTCAGGAATGTCTTCCAAAGACCTGGGAGCCATCCCTTTGAAATGTAATTATCATGAAAGATAGTGCTCTCATCTCCAGGTCTCTGTGAAGAGAGTAGAAGCCTAACTTTCATAAACATGAATCAGCAAAAATGACCTAATCCCAATGACCAACCTCTCCCCTCTAACTTTCTCCAGCACTTTTCTACTACCTCACACCAATGCTTAAGAACTCTCTTGCCTGAATCCCAAGACCCAGGGATCATGACCTGAGCCAAAGGCAGACACTTAATGACTGAACCACCCAGGTGCCCCAGTAATGCCAATTTTAGTACATAATTTTTGGCAAAGGAATCATCAGCATTAAAAAGAGAGGAAAGGGTTGTTTAGTTTTTGAGTTGTATTTATTCTTCACTGGTGAGTTATCTATTAAAATCCATTGCCTTTGAATTTATTAAAGTCATTACACTGGCAAATCAAATTTTACACAGGGAATTTGGTGGAGATGTAACAGGATGCTGATGGAAACAAGCATCCTTCCATTCTAAGGTATAGTATAAGACCCATTCATGCACAGTTTATTTAAAAATAGCAAATTCTCTTGAGTATCTCTCTTATCTCCCTAACTATATAATACTGGAATTTTGGGAGAGGTTATCTGAAGGGAATTTGTACACTTAGAGAAAGCTGTGGCTTTTTTTTTTTTTTCTGGGAGATAGGAGAGGCCTTTTCTTCCCCCTCAAAGAAGAAACACTTGTAGAGAATGAAGGTGCCTGCAAGCAGGGCACTTTCTTCCTCATCCAAATGCTTGCATAACTGCAGAAACTTAGACAGGCTCAATACTTCACAGGAATGCAGTGTGATGTGAAAGTTCCCAAGAGAGTTTGGTATATGCTCTAGGAAGTTTGAAAATGTATATGAACCTTGAGACTGTTCTCTGCTAGAGAAGTCAAAAGGCAGGAGTCTAGAGAAGCTTTCCATGGCAAGGTGAGGAGAGAGGTGTCAGCAATTAAGCAAGTTGCTCTACATCATTTGGCAATATAAGTATGTATAAGATTTCCAAAGACCAGGGGGGCAGTGCAAATGACAGCTTGGCTAGTGTTCTTTCATGCAGTCCCCATCCTGAGAGGGCTAGAGTGGGGATAATAAAAGATGGAGGTGGAGTTTTGCACAAGTCACTGGATAAGGACATAGTCTGTATCAGGCGACAGTGTAAAGTCAAAGTCCCCCTAACACCTCCAAAGAACAGCAAGCATCATCCATGAAGGAAAGTCTGCAATTGGTGGTGGCCACATAGAGGCATCAATGGCCACATTTCAACAGCATCCATTCTATAAACTCTCAAATCTGCCTCCTCTAATCCTTTTGTTCCTCTTCTCTATAGGTCCACAAGCCAGAAACAAGGGTCAAGCCTGTACTGGGGGAGAGAGAAGCTGTGAATATGATATTAAATCGAAGTTTTGTTTAGTTGAACTAAACATTTTAATAACTAAATGTCAGAGTTGCTTTAATAAAATTTTTCTTACAACTGAAATTGATTGGAAAGCTATTGGATATATTTAGAGTTAAGCAAAGGAAATTTAATAAAGTATGACTGAAGGCAGAGTCTGGAAAAAAGTAAAGGCAGTTTCCTATTCATAGCCCATAAAGTTCAACCCCCGTTTCCATTTCAATAATCCAGTTGCAAAAGTATTAATCATCTTACATATTTGCTTCAATATTTTCTTCTTGCCCTTTTTCTAACCTCTTTATTTTGGTTATATCAGAAGAATATGCTTGTCCATATGCATGTAAGAGGTGGCGAATATTATGTTCAGATTTTATATTTCCTTCGTAATCTTTTCTATATATTTTATATACTGAGTCATTCACATTGTAGAAGGCACAACAATGTTTACAGGGCATTTTCTTTATATTTCAATGTTTAATATTTTAATCTTTCAATTCATATTGGATATTTTTGGTCACTGCTGTGAGATAAGTGTACTGGACCCCGTGATGTGTTTCTCCCATTCCCTCAGGATTAAAGAACTTATTCCCAGCACCCGGAAGTGATTCAACAGAAAGTCTTTAACTATTATTCAACTCCAGGAGTTACTTCTGTTGAAGAGTACTGCCTTGGCAAAAAGTGTTGAACTTTTTTGCAACAGCCTGCATCGAATGATAGGTGGATACAGACTTAGAAAAAACCTGGCCCCTTCTCTTCTACTTGAAACAATCTAGGGATTGGGACATCTTTAGAGGTCCATATTTAGAGATATCACAGCCCATCTTCTCTGGCTATCCAACTCTGCTTCTTTCCCTAACCTTCCACAGGTATAATCTCAAGAGCCCTTGATTAGTACTAATATCCAACTATGCCTCTTGTATCCAACCTACTTAAATTGGATCCTCCCCTGCGATAGGTAACCATTAATACAACATTTATTTATCTCTGTGGGTTTCTAGTGGCCCCTTGGTCACTCAGTAAGGAAGTCTATGTAGTAAATTCAGTGTGATTAAGTGATTGTACAGGTGTGTTTTTGTGTGTGCTTGTACACATACACACACACACACACACACACAGGAAGGGCAGTAGAATTCATGTGTTTGTTATGGAAACTTAAGGAGAAACTTAAGAAAATAAAGGTTGATCCATATTATAAACTTTTTAAATGTCATTCTAAGGAATTTTGACTTACCTGTTAGGTAATGTGGTGTTTTTAAAGCTGGAAAGTATGACATCTGATTTTTTTAATAGGAAAGTAGTGTGATGTATGCATCAATAGGACCAATTTAGAGATTATTATAGAAGCTGGGGTAAGAGACAATGAATATCTGAAGTAGGATGTTGACACTGGCAAATGTTACAGGGGACTCACTGAATGATTTTGAAGGTAGAATTGCTGGGACTTGGTGACAATATTATAAAATTGAAAGAGAGCTTTCATTAATGGTATAAACTATTTAAATACAGTTTAATAGAGCCCAATGGTACATTACATTTAAAATATTAGAAATATTATTATTCTATAGAGAAAAAGGGCTAATTTATTCTTTAGTCACACATTTATACCTAGGCTGATACCACAGACCAGTGATAAATGATGCATTAAGTATATTATTGTTGTTCTTGTGCTGTTGAAACTAAGGAATATTCAGATTTAAATTTACACACCTTTAAAGCATAAAAATTGCAACTGAATAATTTATAAGCAGTAGCATTGAGATTACTTTATTCTTTAATAAAGTACAATTTGAAAAAATAACTTACTAAAAAAATTGCAAGGTTATGTATACAAGGTAAAAAATAAACTCCAGATGATATTTCAGTATCTAAAAATACAACAGTCCAGTTGAAAATTTACAACTTTAAATATGATATATGTTGAAGTGAATCACAGTGGAAAAATGTGAATAACATGGGTTATATCAAGGTCAAGACCCCACAACTTTTTAACTTTTTGTAATAAATCAGCAACTTATTTTCCCAGCACTAAATAAACCTGTTTCTGGGAAAAATAAACACGAGGATTATTTTTAAAAATGAAGTTAAATTTAAAAAGAGGAAAACTTACCCTATTTTACTTTGGCTTGCTATGATATATATACATATATACATATATAGACAAACATATATACATACATATACACATATATATATACATACACATATAGAAGTATATAAATCTTTGGTAATCACATTAATATTTTATTATTTCATCTTTCAAATTTCATATGAGCTGTTAATGATATTTCTTTAGAAAATTGATTTTTAAAAATCAAATAAGCAAAAATTGAAAAAATCAGAATATTAAGTATAAATTAGAGATTTTTGTTGTTGTTGTTTTTAAAGATTTTATTTATTTATTTGACAGAGAGAGAGATCACAAGTAGGCAAAGAGGCAGGCAGAGAGAGGAGGAAGCAGGCTCCCTGCGGAGCAGAGAGCCGATGCAGGACTCGATCCCAGGACCCTGAGATCATGACCTGAGCTGAAGGCAGAGGCTTTAACCCACTGAGCCACCCAGGCACCCTAGAGATAACTTGTTAAAAGAAGATCCTATCAAACTCGTGACCTAGTATAAAGTGAAAGTGGATATATATTCTTTGTCATATTGTGAGATGTCAAAATAATGATAAATATGCAAACAAAAGTATGAATTTCCATTGAATTATGCATAAGTTCTTTTTTTCAATAAAGAACTACAAAGGAACTGAATGTCATTATTCAATGCCTACAAAACCTATAATATTTATAATCATGTAGAAGTATCAAGTTCTGGGGATACATAAAGACATGCTTTAAAATGTGTCTGCAAACCGCTATAAACTTTAAAAAAATAAGTAGAAGGACTATTTTCAATGCTTTACATAGTGATGAGAGTTTAAAAGAAATATAATCTAGGCTAAGTTCCAATTATAGAGAGGCTTTATGTTTTACATTTTAGATTTTAGATATAATAATCATGTTGTTAAGGTATAAGTTCCCCCCTCCTTTCATGGGCAGATTCTTAGACATCTACTAAATAGGTATAATAGATACCAAGGGAGATGGTAAATATTAGCAGAATATATAGCATGTCAAATGATCTTCTATAAACAGCACCATGGAAGAGAGAATATAAAGTTCTTTTCCTTCCTTTCCAATAATAATAAGTCAAATTGGTAATGAAAAAGTCAAATAACAGGAAGTCAAATTTCTTTCCTCCCCCACCTCTACTCCCTCTGTTCCTTCCTTCTGTTAAAAAGGAGTTATTTGTGAAAAGTTCCAAGTCAGAAAACCAAGACTTAATATCTAAACTAAGTGCAGTTTCAGCCTCTGCTAGGAATGCGATCTCAACCAAATAGCCTAGAATTTTCTGACCAGCACAAGTGAGGAAATCCACCTGACAGACCCCCAAAAGAAAGCGGCCTTGCCTGAAATAATATTTTTTTTTTATGTTTTTGACTTCCTTGTCTTTCCCCCACTTTCTTCCATTTTCTATAGTTCCTTGGAGCTCTTTGTATTTGCATGAAGGGATGCTGACTGGTTCATGAATATTTCAATAAAAGTAATAGTCTTTAAATTTCACTTGGTTGAATTTTGTTTATTAGCACTTCCTTCTGTTAGAGGCAGTTAGGTTCCAACAAGATGCCTTGGAGGCCTACAAAGAGGAAGTCAGGGCCAGCTCTCTGGAAAGTTAAAGGCAACATTCCAAAACAAAGTCAGAAGAAGCTGGATCAACCAGACAGGCCTAAGATAGCAGGTGCCACATAGGAAGCCTCTTACCAAATAAGAAAGAAAAGGCAAGAAACACTGCTTCTTCTAAGAAATTCCCACCTCAAGTAATGAATATGCCACCCCCTCATTAACAAATGTCAATAAAAGACACCCAAACCCCAGGGCTTGCAGTTCTTTCTCTCTCTCTTGAGCTCTCTGACTCTCACATCTTGAGTGTACTTTTGCTTTAATAAACTTTCCCACTGTGTGACTCATCTGCTGTGTTGTGTTTGTCCTTGAATTCTCTTTTGTGAGGAGACCAAGAGCCTCTAGCAACATCTCGGGGACAGGCTCAGTTGAGGGCTCAGGATCAACCCAGTTCAACCAGCAATACTTCCTTCTTCCCTCCTCTTCCCTTTCCTTCCCTCCTTCCCTTTGCTTTGCTTTTCTCCTGTCTTCTTTCTTACATCTCCTTTCTTTATTTCCTTCTTTCTCCCTAACTTCTTCCTTCAAATCTTCCTTCCTTTTTGTTCTTTATATGTTCTACAATGAATATATGTTGTTTGCATAATTTTGAGTTTTTATATATCCCGGTAACCTTAAGAAAATAAGGAACATATGGTGGAATTGAGAGCATCGGTTGAGGCACAGCCTTAAAAAGAAATACCCTTCTGTTTTCTTTCGTTCTTTTTCCCTTTCCTTTCCTTTCCTTTCCTTTCCTTTTCTTCTTTGTATTTCTACTTCTTCCTCTTCCTCCTTCTCCTTTTAAGTCTTGAGCTTTAGAGTTTTACTATTAGAAGAGTATCAGAATTTGGAAAAATTTAGAATTTTAAGTTCAAAGATGTTGAGTGATAAAATTGGGAAAGACTAATAGGGGCCATAAGGATTTGCTTTTATGCTTCTGAGGTTGGAAAGCCCATTTACACTTAAAAAAGGTGAAAATGCAGAGAACTAGGAGACTCTATGTTTCTTATGAAATAATGGCTTACAGGAGGGCGCCTGGGTGGCTCAGTGGGTTAAAGCCTCTGCTTTCGGCTCAGGTCATGATCTCAGGGTCCTGGGATCGAGGCCCACATCGGGCTCCCTGCTCGGCAGGGAGCCTGCTTCCCCCTCTGTCTCTGCCTGTCTCTCTGCCTCCTTGTGATCTCTCTCCCTCTGTGAAATAAATAAATAAAAATCTTAAAAAAAAAAAAAAAAAAAATAATGGCTTACAGGAAACTAAGAAAATGGTCAATGCATAAAATGATGACTCCTCCCAGCTTGCCCAGTGCAGTCCTAGTTTATGTTAGCTGTTCTATAGATTTGTCTTTGTTTTAGCTGCTTTAGTGTTTATTACTTTCAAGAATGTCCTGATTTGGATGCTATGATCACGGATCAAGAGGGAACCCTTTAGGGAGGCTGAGGAAGGAAGACAAAATTTAAGATAGATACAAGGATTGAAGCTTTTGTTTTACAGCCAAGAAGGACTATTTAAAAAGCATGTACAATAAAACATATGCACTTTGCATACAATCATATTATATATTTTAAATGTAGTAAATCTTTATGAAATTTAACTATATTGCTATTTGATTTTTCAAAATTTATTTTGTCTTTTGAAGTTATGACGTAAATTTAACCTCTTCAGTTATTATTAAAAGAGACCTCTTCAGTTATTGTTAAAAAGAGAAATGTTTTGAAAGAAATGGGGACCAAAATGGTAGTTGCCAGGGGCTGGTGGTGGTGGTGGTGAGGGGAAAAAAATAGGAGATATTGATTAAAAGGTACAATGTTTCAGTCATGCAAGATGAATAAGTCCTAGAGATCTACTATATACCATAGTGCCTATTGTCAGCAATACTGTATAGTATGCTTAGAAAATAACTAAAAAGAAAGAAGAAAACTTCTGGAGCTGATTATTATGTTTATAACATTGGTGGTGGTGACAATTTCACTTGTGTATACATATCTACAGACTCGTCAAGTTGTATACATTAGCTATGTACAGCTTTCTATATGTTAGTTATACCTCAATAAAGTAGTTTTAAAAGGAGACAGAAATATTTGCACTTAGACTAACGAATATATATCCCTTCCTGGTTTTAGTTTCTAGGCAGAGACAGCCCTTGGGTAATCAGCAGTAATGAGGCAGTATAGTGCAGGTAACCATAACTCTAAATGTCATTAAGAGTTCATATTCTGGTGACAGGCTGTCTGACTTGGAATCCCAGCTCTAATACTGACTGGTTATTTGACCTTCCATAAATTGATGAACTTCTACAGAAAGGTTTTAAGCACTAACTAGATAATTGGGTTGTTGTGAAATTTTTCTAAAAATACACTTTGCATAGCCCTTAGATACTCAGTATTAATCAATATTTTTTCCTATTATGTCATGTTGAGAATACAGAGGAGATAATGTATATTCTTTACTCTGAAAGTGTGTATAATCTCAGGAAGTAACAGAATTGCATGGGAAAAATTATAATAAAGTATAAAATTTGCCATCATGACTAAAATGTGGGTATAATGACGAAGTCGTTCTAGTAAAGCTGGAAAAGATTTCAAAATAAGGGAGAATTAGATGTAAGATCTGCAAACTGAGAAGGAATTGAGAAAGAGAAGAGGAAATACCTTTCACAAAATCTAGGTTTTACATGGAAGCTATGTATTATTCAGTAGTACTGGAATATAATATGCAAGGGCAAAGAAGTTAGCCAGGTACTTAGGAACAATTGTATATTTTGGTCCTTAAATGATTGGGTGCCATGAAATCGAAATTTCAATAAGGGAATTATGTGCATATTTTAAAAATAGTCTCATGGTAACATTAACTGCAAAATTAGAAGAAAAGAGAAAACTCATGATATTTATCATTTTGTATGGCGAGAATATGACAAATAATCTTAGAGTAATATTAATTAATGAAAAAAATTCAAAAGATATATAGCTTGAAAGGAATGAAGGAATTAGAACACAATTCTGTGTTTTTACATTCCATGTTTAAAAGACCTAATCGTCTTTATTGTTGTGTATAATCAGCCTCAATTCAGAGACCCTAAGAAATTCTACTTCATTTGTTGGATTCTGATTTAGGATCCATATACCTCAGATCCAATGTAATATTTTTTTCTTTCTTCATTTAATAGTTTCACATATCATGTGATATCATGTGATAACAGACTTTTCAGTAGGAAAACAGAAGGGCAATAGAAGTGAGTGAGGGAGAAAGGGAGAGGAAGTTAGGTGATAGACATAATCAAATTTGCACCTATTAAGAAATGAAGGCTTCAATAATTATTATTTTTCATGCCTTGCCTTCTATCTTAGCAATGTTATATTTAAGTATGACAGTTTCTGTTTTATAAGGATATTTCTACACAGGTGGATAAGGCTTTATGAGAAAATTAATTTTCTACTGATCTTTATGGAAAACTGTTTTTATTCTGTAGTCAAGTATGGAGTTATATAAATATAATTATATAATTATAAAGCATTACTTCGGATAGTCTATGCTCTGTGCATATTCAAACATACACACACACACAGCAGTGTTTAGAACTGGCCAGTTAACTGCAATTTTGGCATTTTGTTCTTAAATTTTGGCAGCTAAAATTCTAAAACTGCATAATATCCTAGATTTCCACTGGGATTAATCACATAAAGTGTCTATTTAATAATGCATGGTGATTATACTGTAAGGGAATTATCATACCTATTTGGACAGGAAAATTTAAAAAGATGACCTAATAGATCTCTTTCCAACTCAAATCCTATAAAACAAAGGATCTTTCTGCCTACATGAGTGAATATTGAGATGAAATTTAAAGATTCTACTGTATTATTCAAAACTTCTGACCTTGGTTGCCTGGCCAACATCCCTGATCTCATTAAATTCTCAGTCAAATTCTCAGAGATGAATTAAAATATGCCATGACACTGATAAAGGAAAAAAAAATTATATCATTTATCTGAATAACTTTAGTTATTACCATATATGGTTTAAAAAATGCAAACTGGTACTAAAGAATAATATAGCACTTAGTAACACTGGTACTAAAGAATAATTCACTGTTTTCTAAATACTACATAAATGCTATATGATTATTAGAAAATTTTGAATTAAAATTGGTAATTTAGATCTGAATTCTACCACTTATTCTGAAAGTAACCCAATGCTTTTTATTTTATTTTACTTTTTATTGACCTTTTAATTTTAATTCCAATACAGTTAACATGCAGTGTTATATTAATTTCAAGTGTACAAAATAGGGATTCAACAAACCTATACAGCATAACTCAATGCTCATCATAAGTGTGCTCTAAATCCCTTTCACCAAATAAATAAAATCCTTAAAAAAAAAAAAAAAAAAGAAGGGCACCTGGGTGGCTCAGTTGATTAAGCAGCTGCCTTCAGCTCAGGTCACAACCCCAGGTTTCTGGGATAGAGTCCCTCATTGGGCTTCCTGCTCAGCAGAGAGCCTGCTTCTCCCTCTCCCTCTGCCTGCCACTCTGCCTACCTGTGCTCTCCATATCTTTGTCAAATAAATAAATAAAATCTTTATTTTTTTTTANAAAAAAAAAAAAAAGAAGGGCACCTGGGTGGCTCAGTTGATTAAGCAGCTGCCTTCAGCTCAGGTCACAACCCCAGGTTTCTGGGATAGAGTCCCTCATTGGGCTTCCTGCTCAGCAGAGAGCCTGCTTCTCCCTCTCCCTCTGCCTGCCACTCTGCCTACCTGTGCTCTCCATATCTTTGTCAAATAAATAAATAAAATCTTTAAATCCCTTTCACCTATTTCATTCATACCAACACCTGCCTCTAATATATGTTATTTTAATTAAGTACACTCAGTTAAAGTTATTATTACTGTTTTTAACAAGAACATCTTTTTTACTTGAAGCATACAGAGTACATGGTTCTAAAAGATAAATAGAATACACATTTTCTTCAACTACACATAGAAGAATCCCCTGGTTAAATCACATAAAAAGATACATTAACAAATATTACAAATTTAAGAAGACTGAAATCATACCAAGTATATTGTCTAACTACAGTGGTATAAAACTAAAGATCAGTAAAAAACAAAGCTGGGAAATCTATAGTCTAAGTATTAAAAATATTTAATATGTAAATATTAAACAACTTACTACTGCACAACCAACAGGCCAAATAAGAAATCAAACAGCAAATCAAAATATGCCTCAAAACAAAAGAAAAACAAAAACATAATATTCCAAAATCTATGAAATGCAGCAAAATCAGATGTTAGAGTGAAATTTATGCTATAAAAGAAAGAAATTTATGCTATAAATGTTTGTATTAAGAAAAAAATTTCAAATAAACAACTTAACCTTAAATCACAAGGAACTAGAAAAATAAGAAAGCTAAAATTTAGTGGAGGAAGGAAATAACAACAAAAAAAGCCAGAATAAAATGCAGTCCTGAATAAACAATACCATAACACTGAAAGTAATAGCCAATTTAAAAACATAAAATAAAATTGACAATGCTTTAACTACATTTACTAAGAAAAAAGAGAGAGAAAAGACTCAAAAACCAAAATAAGAAATGGAAGAGAAAACAATACAACAGATAACTACAGAAATACACAGTCTGATAACAGATTACTACAAACAAGTATATACTAACAAATCAGATAACTTAGAAAAGAAAAGATAATTCCTAAAATTGCACCAAGTTACCATGACTGAATCATGAATCTTGAATCCAAGAAATAGGAAATTTCTTAGACCAATAATGAGAATGAAAATTAAAGTAGGAATCAAAAATCTCCCAGCATAGAAAAGAACAAGACCACATGGCTTCATTGTTAAATTCTTCCAAAACATTCAAAAAATAATTAATGACAATCATTATCAAATCTTACAAATAATAGAATAGAGAAAATGCATTCAATTTCATCCTACCACCCTGATGCCAAAACAGGATAAAAATAATACCAGAACAAAAAAGTCTAATTTTTCCAATGGAAATATTGCTACTCCAACTTTCTTTTGACATCCATTTGAGTGATAAATGTTTTGCCACGTTCTCACATTCAATCTGCAGGTGTCTTGAGGTCTAAAATGAGTTTTTCAGGAACTCAGTTCTAGTGGAGCTGGTGTCAAGACTCATTTCACAAACAGATGACAGCACACCCAGTTAAAACTGGCTACATGCAGGCCAGGGACCTTACCACAACAGGTAAGGACATTCTCTGCAGATGACTGACCTACCTGAGAGATACAGCAGCCAAGACAAAGAAGCAAAGTGCATGCAGCACCTACTGGAGACACTACCTAAAGCACAAGACCCTGGGCACTACATAACCTCTTCTTCATAAGGCCATTACTTTCAGGAGCATGGGACATAACTGGCTTTTCCAACACACAGAAGAAGGCAAAAACCTAGACAAAATGCCAGGACAGAGGAATTTATCCTAAACAGAAAAACAAGATAAGGCTATGGCTGGAGATCTAAGCAATATGTAAGTAAATAATATGTCTGATGGAGAATTTAAAGCAACAACCATAAGAATACTCACTAGGTTTGAAAAAAGAATAGAATACATCAGTGAAACCCTTACCACATAGATAAAAGAGTCAAAAAATTATCTGAGGTGAAGAATGCAATAAAAAGATTGAAAATAAGCTTGACGCTATGAGCAGCAGGCTGGAGGAAGCAGAGGAACAAATTCGTGACCTAGAAGACATTGTAATGGAAAATATGAAACTGAACAAAAGAGAGAAAGAAGAACATGAGAACAGACTTAGGGAACTCATTGACTCTATCAAATGTAATAACATTCATATTATAGGAGTCCCAGAAGAAGAAGAGGGAGAAAGGGGGCTGGAAAATTTACTTCAAGAAATAATAGCAGAACACTTCACTAATATGGGGAAGGAAACAGATATCCAGATCCAAAAGGCGCATAGAAGTCCCATCAAAAATCAACAAAAGCAGGCCAACACCAAGATATACTGTAATTAAATGTATAAATGTATAATTATATATGTATAATGTATATATATATAATGTATATATATAATATATATATATAATGTATAATGTATAATGTATAATTATAAATGTATAATTATCTTAAAAATAGCAAGACAAAAGAAGCCCTTAACTTACAAGGGAAAACCATAAGGCTAGTTGGAGATTTCTCAACAGAAACTTGGCAAGACAGAAGAAAGTGGCATGATATAGTCAAATTACTGAATGGAAAAAGTCTGCAGCCAAGAATATTCTATCTAGCAATGCTGTCATTCAGAATAGAAGGAGAGATAAAGAGTTTTCCAAACAGGTGTGCCTGAGTGGCTCAGTTGTTTAAGTGTCTGCCTTCAGCTCAGGTCATGGTCTGCTCAGCAGAGTCAGCTTCAACTTCTTGGTTTGCCCCTCCTCTCCACTGGTGTGCACCCTCCATCTCTCTCTCTTGCTTGCTTTCACTCTATCTCAAATAAATAAAATCTTAAAAAAAAAAAGTTTCCCAAACAAAAGCTAAAGGAGTTTGTGACTAAATGAGACCTGCAAGAAATAGTAAAGGGGACTCAAGGAGTGCAAAGGAGAAACCATGACAAAGAAAAGAAAATACAGAGAAAATCTCCAGAAATGACAAAATGAGTAATAAAACAGTAATAAATAATCTACCTATAAATAATTACTTTGAATATAAAGCAGCTAAACACCCCAGTCAGAAGACACAGGGTGTCAGAATGGATAAAAAAACAAGACCCATCTATATGCTGAATTTTATATAATGCATTTTAACAGTAGTCTTGATTTTCTTAGCTGTTGTCACTACTGAAACTCACTGCCTCTGTTTCTGATAAATTGAATAATTAAATGAATAAAAATTAATGGAAGTCATGTGGACAACTAAGGATACAAAAGTATAAATTTTTAATTATTTGGAAAATATAGAAATATGGTATAAGTCACCTCATGGACAAGTGTAAAGTGGTACATGAATCTTGCATATCATAAAAGTACATGAACAATTTTCACAATAAAAGTAATTGTAGGTCATTTTAAAGACTTTACAAATGAGATTTACAATTTATTTTAATATGTATTGCTTATAATAAAAATAATTTGAGAATTTAAAATGTATCACAACAAGAAAAAAACAAAATGCAGAATTTCTTAGAATGCTTAAAATACTAAAAATACAGAATTCCTAATTATTCTATATTTTTCCTATGATTAAATTAACATCTAATAAAGAGTGTACGAATGTCTTCACTTTTAAAATAGATCAAATTGAATTTGCTAAGCTTGCCAGGGCTTATATTAGGATCACAAAAGCATTAACTTACCGGATAGCTAAAAAATGCTAATAGTAGACAGAATGTATATAAATCTACATCAGTGAATTCAGTTTGGATAAAAATGTATCTTTAACAACTTAGTTTTAAAATTACTATGATTACCAATTGCTAATAATTAAAATGATACACAAAAAATTCAATCTTCTAAGTATATTTGTCATCATGAATAGCTGCTTCATGATGTACTTCAGACATTTTTTTAAAACTATCTTTCGCAAGCTAATGTCAAATTTATGTTAAGTGCATTTTCACACCAAGGTGACTTTTACAGTAAGTTTTTACCTCAGGGATGCTTTACAATGTATATATGATCATTAGGACTTGAGTGACCCACTGGGGTCTGATCTGTTATTCTGTTTGCACAGGCATTTTCTCAATAGACCTGACATTGATCATCTGTCAATTTGATTTGCAAATCTTATGAGACTCATTGTAAACAAAATAAGTAAATGTTTGCAAGCCCACAGAGAAAACACTACAGCTATGCATTTTATTTCTGTCTGACATAATCATTCTGTTCCAATTTTAAAAACAAAAGTAAAGAACAACAACAGTATTTTTTTCTCTTTTTGAGTTCTTACCAGATGATTAGGTCTTAGACATTTGGATTTAAAAACAACTAATCCAAATGGTGGAAAAGCCCAGCTTGTGAAGTAATATAATTAGACAATGTAGCCAATAACAAGCATGCATCAATGAGGCCCTGAAATCATCATGTCATTTTACCTATTTTACAACTTGTCAGTATGCCAGATGCCTAATAAATCATATCCCTACCACAGTTTATAAGCCAAAATAACACATTTTCAGAATCTGCAAATCAAGCCAATATGTGACATTTCAAAGAAACTGCACTACCACAACTGATGCACAAGATATACATATTACTTATATTTTACAAAAGGCTGCTTAAAGACTTCTTCATCACATGAGCTTCTTGTACCAACAGAGCAATGTAATATTTGTGTGTGTCAGAAAAGGAAGAGGTGTATAAGCCATTATGTAGGGGGAGGACTCAAGGATTACAAATAGTGTATCTAGACAATACCCATCTTTGTGACAAAGATACAAAAGCATCCTCAGTTATACATTAAAAAATAGCTGCCTTCTTAAGCAGTGAGGCAAAGAAATATTCACTTTATATAGTTAGGGGTTTGCATTCAAGTTCTTTTATTGCTTCAATAAAAAGGTATAATTTCTGAATATGAACAGTGAACATGCACGTTTATGGAAATATTTGTCATAATGGAGTAAATAGCTCCAACATCTTCTAATGAACAGATTTGTAGTTTACTCAGAATTATCTGTGGGCTTATATAATTAATATTTACTTTAAAAATAAATAAAATAAAAAATAAAAATTCTATTTTATCATAATAGACAACTTTTTCTCTGATTATAAACCAAAAGGAGATATACACTAATGAAAAGATACACACTAATGAAAACTAACCATAATTATTTTTAATATTCCAAAAATAATTTTAAAAAGCACCTATCATTTGTATTCCCTCTAACCCACATTACGTCACATGATATTGGTCTCACATCTTCCTCTGAGGGTATTCTATTAACTACTGTGGTGTGCACTATTGCTTTGTGAATTTCACTGCACCTACTGGTTCCTTTTATCTGGAGTGCTAACTTATTTACCAAGCTGCAGATGTCTATGTGTTATTCTTTGATTCACTCATACACATTTCCTTAGTAAAAATTTGTGACCTTTCCACCAGCACAGTTTTTACTAGTTCATTCCAGAATTTGATTTTTTTCTACTTTTTCAAAAGAATTTTTGTTTTATTTCACTTTACTTTGTATTTTCAAGTTTTTATTTAAATTCGTTAGTTAACATATAGTATAATATCGGTTTCAGGAGTAGGATTTAGTAGATTTCATCACTTACATACAACACCCATTGCTCATCACAAGTACCCTCCTTCACATGCATCATCCATTTCACCTATCTCCCTGCCCAACCCCTCTAGCGACCCTCAGTTTTGTTCTCTTAAGAGTCTGTTTATGGTTTGCCCCTCTCTCTCTCTCTCTCTCTTTTTTTTCAACCCCCCCCCACATAAAGCATTAAATTTGGATTGCTTCATCATAAAGAACAAGTCTTGTTGATAGTGTTCAAAACGGATAACTTCTTATAACTAATTTCCTAAACTCAGACATCAACATAACAAGTAGCTTTTTAAACCAGTCAAGTAGATAAAACAAAATCATCCAGAGCTCTCATCTTTGATCAATCCTGGGTCTTATATTTTATTCATGGATTAAATTTATTTCTTACTTAAAATTTTCTTCTAATTTTTCTTAGCTTTCTTTAATATTAACTATGGCACTTGAATTTAGTCAGGTAAAAATAATGTGATTATTTTACTTTGCATTTTTACTCCTTTCACATCATGTTTGTATTTTTGTTGTTATTACTGCTGTAAATGTGGGTTGGTATGGTTTTTTGGATGCTTATTTACACTTACTATGAAGTTGAACCCTCACAATTTTATTCCTCTAGTAATTTATGTATTTTCAAAATTTTCCAGAGTTGTACAATGGTATTTATGAGTTATTTTCTTTTACATTTTGAACATTACTTTTAATTGAAAATAATTACAAATGTCCTTTACTGAATAAAGATTTACTGAATTCTACTTTATATTTTACATCATATTAGGGACTGGTGATTCCAAGAAAAGATTAGATGCAGACTTTGATTTGAAGGAGCTCTCAATGAATTAGAGAAACAAATGAGTGAACAGATGTGAGCAATAGTAAGATACACAATTTAATAGATAAAATAGGCATGAATGTGTAAAATAGCTGCTAAACAACCTGATCTGGGATATCTACTCTTCTTCAGGCATTGAGATTTTTAACTTGATTAGGTGATAGTCAGTGAAGGGTTAGAAGAATAAATATTGGCATCTTCAGTAAAACGACAAAAACTAAGACAGCTGGAATGGCTGGAGAAAGGGAGCCCAGGAGAGAAAGATGGTTAGATACTGGAATGCATGGTAATCAAAGACCAGATAATGAAGGTAATGTAATAACCAACCTGAGTTTGGATTTTACTCTTGAGGCAATGTATAAACATCAGAAGAATTTAAGAAAGGGAGTTATAATCACATTTGCATTTTTGGAAAGATCACAGAGCACTATAGCTGCCAACAAGATCAGACCCTATGAGACCAATTAGGAAAACCATGGCAATGACCCAAAGAAGAAACAATAAGGATTTGTACTAAGGCTATGCCAGAGATACGGATAAAGGAGGGAAGACATTTTAGTGATCTATATTAGGAGACAGAGTCTGCAAAAGCTTACAACTGGAAAACAAGGTACAGGTTAAAACAGATATATCCTAAGTTTAAATAGGGAGACCATGGGTAAATATATGATACATATCCCATATCACATAATTAATTATCTTAACTTTTAAAACATGTATTTAATTTTTATGGTAGTATTGATTGAAATGCTTTCTTATCTTGCTTCATTCACATTTTTAAGTTAAACCTCCTATGCATAATGTTGAGCCATAATATTTACCATATTTCATCAAATCCAGGGCACGCTTTTACTCAGTTGTCATGCCTGACATTGTAGTGCATCTTACATTTCTCTTTATGGTTAACATATCACCATCACTACTGAGCACAAGGCCCATTTCACGTTTTACTTTGTTCTTTCTTATTCTCTATCCCACTGCCTTATTCTCAAAAGAAACCATTTATAATGTGCTTGATAAATGGTCTTAAGCATAGATGTATCCTTGTAAAATATGTTGTGTTTTTTGTGTGCTTCAATTCCATTAAGGGTTTCATAAATCCCACCTCTGTCCTAGCTTTCTCATCCAGCCCTATTTAGGGACCAATCCATGTCACATATCTGGTTTATTGCTTCTTATTGTTATATGTAATTTCGTAGTGTGATTTACTACATTTTATATATCCATTATTCTAGAAATGAATACACAGGTTGCTTCCAACTCCCTGTTGCCATATACACCATCCCTGTTCAGATCTTTGCAAGATTTACCCAAATCTCTTCCCATAGTTTTTGATTTATTTTTTTTCCATAGAACACTGAATAATTTCTTCAATTGTGGGTATACAAATGTTTAAAATTATCCTTCCACTATTCAACAAATGGCACTGAGATAACAGGCTACCTATTTGGAAAAAAAATAGGATGGGTTTTTATTTTGCTCCTTATACAAACATAATTTCCACATGGATAAAAAGTCAAACATTAAGGAAAAAGTCAGAGTACTACTGGGAGAAAACAAAGAAATCAAAAAAGATCTGCTCACTTTTTAGTTCCCCTGCCATCCACCTTCATTCTTGTCCATCTCCCTGCAATCAATTTACCTCACAACTGCCAGAATGATTTTTAAGAGACGGACTAATAATATACACCCTCAGTTAAAAAAAAAAATCTCTAAAAATTCCCTTTGCCATATAATACATTGCGCATCTCCCACAGTGGTTTAGGAAAGGCTCTGACTCTTGTTTTCTCTTCAAATGAATCCAACGCTGCTTGTTTTTTTGCAGACTATGCTATAGCCACACAGCATTCCCCTTTGATTATGCCATACTTTCCTGCTTCAGGGTATTTGCACTGTTCATGCCATATGCCTAGAGTGCTTTTCTTTCTGCTATTTGGATAGGTGATATACCTCCTTGTTATTAAGATGTCAGTTTAAATGTCAACTTTTGAGGCCCTACCTGACTATCCAATCTAAAGTACCTACCCAAGAAATGGCTCTTCACTCAATCTGAATTCTCCATTTGGCATTTATTGTTAATTATTTTCTTTCTTATTTGTATATTGATTTCTCTGCTCTTCCTTGGAAATAAAAATTTAATGAACTTCTGCTGTCAAATTAATTGTTATTTTCTCAAAATCTGAACAGTGCAAGGAACGTGACAGATACATAGAACTATTTGCTGACTAAGTAAATAAATGAATCAAAGGATACATACTTATCTGGAATTTTTTGTAACAGAAAGCTATGTAATTTCATCACAGTTTAGGAATTTTTATAATGTATTGGTTGCATTCTTTTGATACTTAAACATTTTTCTGGCCTCACTGTTAATCTACAAAGGCAATATTGAACATCCAAATATCAAGCTGAGACCAAATTCAGATTTAACAAGCTAATCTCAACATGTTGTCCCCTATAGGCTAATGACTGACATGTGTTTAAGAAATCATCATCTCCACAGGTTAGTGAGAAGATTAGAAACAGTTTTCTCCCCCATCATGCACATTGGCTTTCAATTGTACACTCTATGTTTTGGAGGGAGTACTTCTCTATCTTGTCTCGATTTTTTTTCCAATGGCAAATGATATTATTTTCTCCTATTACATTTATTTGTATTTACTGGAGCTAATTAATTTTATATTAAATTTCAACCAGTTTCAAAATACAGTATTATTTATAAACAAATTTTCATTAAGCTGAGCTTACTGAGAGAGTACTTATGCTGATTTGCCATGATTGACTTTATTATCATAAGAACAAAGGAAAAAATTAGCTCATCAAATATATAAGGCAATATATATACACATACATATGCATGTGTGTGTGTGTGTGTACTTGCTTGTATATTTCTTTTATATGTTAAATTGGCTAGACCATGATACCCAATTTTTGGGCAAACACCGTGTAGATATAGCAGTGAGCATGATTTTTTAAATGGGATTACAAGTATATCTCATTTTATTCTCCTTCGCTTTATTATGCTTTGCAGATATTCCACTTTTTACAAATTGAATGTCTGTGGCAACCTTGTCTCAAACAAGTCTATTGGTGCTATTTTTTTCAACAACATTCACTAACTTCATGTCTCTATGTCACATTTGGTAGTTCTTGCACTATTTGAAACTTTCTTATGGTAACTATATTTGCTGCAGTGACCTATAAACACATGCATTCACAATGTATTTCTTTTATATGTTAAATTGGCTAGACCATGATACCCAATTTTTGGGCAAAACACTGTGTAGATATAGCAGTGAGCATGATTTTTTAAATGGGATTACAA
Source organism: Ailurus styani (assembly GCA_002007465.1). Classification (NCBI taxonomy): domain Eukaryota; kingdom Metazoa; phylum Chordata; class Mammalia; order Carnivora; family Ailuridae; genus Ailurus; species Ailurus styani. The sequence goes on along the minus strand of LNAC01000670.1, from coordinate 190,682 downwards.
GTATATCTCATTTTATTCTCCTTCACTTTATTATGCTTTGCAGATATTCCACTTTTTACAAATTGAATGTCTGTGGCAACCTTGTCTCAAACAAGTCTATTGGTGCTATTTTTTCAACAACATTCACTAACTTCATGTCTCTATGTCACATTTTGGTAGTTCTTGCACTATTTGAAACTTTCTTATGGTAACTATATTTACTGCAGTGACCTATAAACAGTGATCTCTTGTGTGTGTTTGGCGGCATCACAAACCATGCATATTTAAGACAGCAGATTCAATCAATAAATGTTATACGTGTTATGACTGCTTCCCTGACTATCTGTTCCCCCATCTCTTTCCCTTTCCTTGGGCCTCCCTATTCCCTGAGACACAGCAATATTGAAATTAGGCCAGTTAAGTACCCTAGAATGGCCTCTCAGCGTTCAAATGATAGGAAGAGTTGCCTATCTCTTACTTTAAATCAAAAGCCAGAAATGATTAAGCTTAGTGAGAAAGGCATGTTGAAAGCTGAGATAGGCCAAAACCTAGGCTTTTTGTGCCAGTTAGCCACCTTGTGAATGCAAAGGAAATGTTCTTGAAAGGAATTAAAATACTACTCCAGTGAACACACAAATGATAAGAAAGCAAAACAGCTTTATTGCTGATATGGAGAAAGTTCTAGTGATCAGGACAGAAAATCACAGGAGCCACAACATTCCCTTAAGCTAAAACTAAATCCAGAGCAAGGGCCTAACTCTTCATTTCAATGAAAGCTGAGAAAGGTGGAGGAGCTACATAGGAAAAGTTTGAAACTAGCAAAAGTTGGTTCATGAGGTTTAAAGAAAGTTGTCTCTGTAACATCAAAATGCAAGGTGAAGCAGCAAGTGTTAAATGCAGAAGCTGCAAGTTATCTAGATCTAGCTAAGATAATTAATGAAGGAACTACACTAAACAACAGATTTTCAATGTAGATGAAAGAGCCTTCCTTTGGATGAAGATGCCATCCAGGCTTTCCATAGCCTAAGAGAATTCATTACCTGACTTCAAAGCTTCAAAAGACAGGGTAACTCTTTTGTTAAGGGCTAATGTATCTGGTGACTTTAAGTTGAAGCCAGTACTTGCTTACCGTTCTCAAAAACCTAGGGACCTTAAGACTGATACCAACTGATACCTTTGGTTGTACTTTATAAATGAAACAACAAAGCTTGGATGACATCATATCTCTTAACAGTATGGTTTGTTGAATATTTTAAGCCCACTGTTGAGAACTTCTACTCAGAAGAAAAGATTCCTTTCAAAATATTACTACTCATTGACAATGAACTTGACCAACCAAGAGTTCTGATGATGATGTACAATGAGATGAATGTTATTTTCATACCTGCTAACAAAACATCCATTCTGAAGCCCATAAATCAAAGAGCAATTTTGACTTTCAAGTTTTATTATTTAAGAATTACATTTTTTGAAGGCTAGAGCTTCCATAAATGATGATTCTTATGATAGATCTAGGGAAAGTAAATTGAAAACCTTCTGGAAAGAATGTATAATTCTAGATACCATTAAAAACACTCATAATTCATGGAAAGGGGTCAAAATATCAACATTAACAGGAGTTGATTCCATTCCTCAAGGATGACTTTGAGGAGTTCAAGACTTCAGTGGAGGAAGTAACTACAGACATGAAAATAGCAAGAGAAGTAGAATTAGAAGTGGGGGCCTGAAGGTGCAACTGAACTGCTGCAATCTCATAATAAAACTTTAACAGATGAGGAGTTGCTTCTTATATATAAGCAAATTAAGCGATTTCTTGAGATGGAATCTACTCCTGGTGAAGATTCTATGAAGATTGTTGAACTGACAACAAAGGGTTTAGAGTATTACTTAAATTTAGTTGATAAAGCATCAGCAAAGTTTGAGAATACTGACTCCAATTTTGAAAGATGTTCTACTATGGGTAAAATGTTGTCAAATAGCATAGCATGGCATGCTATAAAAACATCATTCATGAAGAGAAGAATCACTCGATTTAGCAAACTTCATTGTTGTCTTATTTTAAGAAATCATCACAGCCACCCCAGCTTTCAGCAACCACCACTCTGATCAGCAAGCAGTCATCAGCATGGAGGCAAGACCCTCCAGCAGCCAAAAGACTGTGACTTGATGAAAGCTCAAATGATAGCATTTTTAAGAAATAAAATATTTTTTTTAAGATTTATTGATTTTAGAGAGAGAGAACACACAGAGGTAGGGAGGGGCAAAGGGAGAGGAAGAGAGAGAGGCTCAAGCAGACTCCCTACTGAGCACAGAGCTTGAAGTGAGACTCAATCCCACCACCCTGACACCATGACCTGAGCCCAAATCAAGAGACAGAAGCTTAACAGACTGATCTGAGCCACCCAGGCACCCACAATTAAGTATTTTTAAATTAAAATACAGACATTGTTTTATTGTTGTCGTTGTTAGATATAATGTTATTGCACACTTAATGGACACAGTAGAGTGTAAACATAAATTTTCTATACACTGGGAAACCAAAAAAAATTATTTGTTTTATTGTGATATTATCATTATTGCAGTGCCCTGGAACTGAACCTGGGATAACTCTTACATACACCTGTACATTTAAGTCAGCATATTTTGACTATAGCAGTTTACCATCCATAATGTGGGTGGGCTTCATCCAGTCATTTGAAGAGGTTAAGAGAAAAGACTTGAGATTACCCAAGGAAGAAGGAATTCTGCCTGTGTTAAGACACAGAGCTGCCACATTAACTATCCCATGCATCTCCACTCTGCCAGACTGCCTTACAGATTTACATAAGAAATTATTTAGCTTAAAAAAATTATTTAGCTTGGGTGCCTGGGTGGCTCAGTGGGTGAAAGCCTCTGCTTTTGGCTAAGGTCATGATCTCAGGGTCCTGGGATCGAGGGCCACATCGGGCTTCCTGCTCAGCGGGGAGCCTGCTTCCTCCTCTCTCTCTGTCTGCCTCTCTGCCTACTTGTGATCTCTCTCTGTGTCAAATAAATAAATAAAATCTTTAAAAACAATTATTTAGCTTATTTGAGGAAATATTTTTATAAATTCAATTATGTTAGTTGATGACTTTCAAATTTATATCCTAAAATGTGAATGATACCTTTAAGAAACCACCTTAATAACTGTATTTTAACTATAAATAGATATAATATTAAAATGTTTTTATGAATATATTCTATTCAAAAATTTGAATAAGCAAAATGTGTTGGTTCCATGTATATTTACTTTCTCCAAATAAAAACCGAGTTTCTATTCAAATTTTTAAAAATATCAAAATTGTTCATTCATTTTCCCTATTTATATTTAACTTATAATTCTATGAATGCCAAATTATTACTGGAAGAAAACTCTCTGAGTTCTGATAAATATGTTTACCTAAAATTGTAAGATGCTAACATTATTATGAATAAAGTGTGCTACTGATATTTGGGAAGTCTAATAAGGTTCTCCCCAAGGTTTGAGAAGAGAGAAATAAATTGCCTTCTGAGCATTAAGTGTAAATCTATCATGTAATAGATTGCCATGGAGCTACAAAGTCACTTTAAAGATATCTGCTAAGGCTGTCAGATCTGTCCGTAATCTCATAACAGCACTATTAGTATGTCTGGAGAATGACTGAGTGAATTAGAAGTGAGGGTCCTTGAGAAGGAAGCTGAAAAGAAGCCATAGAGCCAATCCAATTTTAAGCTGAAGCAAATTATCACATAAAAACTCCACTGGTATAATCCCAGTGTTAAATACACCTCCACTGTGCACATGGAAACTTTGGGCTTTTTTTGTTATAAAGCATGCAAATCATTAATAATGCATAATCCCTAACATGAGTTGAATTCTTAATTCATAGATACCACACTAAGCATATTACATTCAATACTATATTTAATACTCAACCAGATAAGATATGTACTTTTACCTCAATTTCATGAATGAGCAAAATTAATTTGTTCAAATTTGCAAAGCTAATGAGTGACAAAGAGTTTTCAGCCACATGCGTCTGACTTCAGAGTCCATATTCAACTACCATGCTAATCTAATATTTTCCCATTCAGATCCTAGATTCAACTAGTACAGTTAGAATCATAATTCAGGTTTATATATTTTGTTTCAAAGAAAAAAACATGTGTTCGATGAAGAAAGTATCTCTCCAGATTCTGATTCTGCTTTATTTCTTGCTGTAAAATAACAAATTGGAATAAATTTATAATTTAAGCTTCAGCTATATTTGATTTCTGAGTAGCTTTTCAAAATATAGAGTGTAAAACCAAAGGACAGACACTTTATATTTCTTCAAGATTGTTAGCCCCATAAATCTTGTAGTTACTGTTTTGATCACCTACATTAGAAAATTCACTTGGTTAAAATGAGTATGACCTGGTAAGTAGGAAACACCACGCAAAGCTCTCAAATCAGTTTTCTGAGAACATCAGGAGTCTGTTAAACCTTCTAAGACAATGATGCACTTTATGTTCTCTTTAAGCAAAACACAATATATGGCCTGAGGTGTAATTTAATAATTTGCATTTCTTCTAGTTTATTCAAAGGTGAAGACTGTTTCTTCAGCATTATTTTCAGGAAAGACCTTCAGAAATATTAGCTTTATTATCTTTTAAAACAGAATATGTTCTAAAACACAGTTTTTGTGAGGTGGTATACTTTAATTTTTCACTTTTTAGATTTCACTATAGAGAGAGAAGTGAAATAAGGCACTTAATTATGTCAGTTGGGATAGAAAGTGGCAAAAAGATTTAAATTTGTTCAGACTACAGACTACCTCTTCTAAAGATGTGCAGACATCACCAAAGTTTCTGTAAGCCTCAACAAACATATAAAATTTGTATTAAGATTATTAAATGATTAGCCTCCTGACAACTTGAGGCACACGTGGGGAACACTGAATACTTTAGATGTTGCCTTTTAGGGCAAGAACCTGGCAGATGTCAAAGAACCTGGGTCATATAAGATGATAATTTATGCTGAAATTGCTAATAAGGGCTTGTTGGCAATTCTCCACCAGAAATGTTTTACTTCCTTTATTTATTTCCTCTTTTCCGAAGTAACTTACTATTGCTTTGAGGCAACTATAGAAGTGGAAAGTGAGACAAATTATGCAATGCAGGTGTTTGCTTTTGCTTTTGTTTTAATTTACTCAGTATTTGTTGAATGCCCCCAAATGACAGTTTCGGTGTTAAGCCTGAAGATTTAGTTGGATAGAGAACTATGGTTGTTCCTTGTTCTCACAAAACCTATTCTCTAATTGTAAGGCAGAAAATCTTTGAAATCTGCTCCTTCATTGTGTGTGTGTGTGTGTGTGTGTGTGTGTGTGTGTGTTTTCTGTCTGCTAAAACATGGAAGTTTCTTCACATTTAGGTATTTGAGGCCTTGAATACTGAGTAAATTTATTATTAATAATTATAAAACTATTTTAGGGGCACCAGGATGGCTCAGTCGGTAGAGTATCTGCCTTCAGCTCAGATCATGATCCCAGGGGTCTGGGATTGAGCCATGTTGGGTTCCCTGCTCAGTGGAGAGGCTGATTCTCCCTCTCCCTCTGATCCTCCCCCCACACCCTACTCATGCTCTCTCTCTCAAATAAAGTCTTTAAAACTAAATAAAATAAAATAAACTACTTCAATCAAGATAAAATCAAGATCATGTCTTTTTCATTTCTATATAAAGTGGCCTAAATATCTTTTTCACTTTTAAAAGCAATCTTTTTTTTAAACATTTATCTATTTATTTTAGAGAGAGAATAAGAGCATGAGCAGGAGGGGCAGAGGGAAAGGGAAAGAGAGTCCCAAGCAGACTCCATGGTGAGCACAGAACCCAACATGAGGCTTGATCTCAGGACCCCAAGATCACAACCCAAGAGGAAGCCAAGAATTGGACCCTCAACCAACTGTGCAATTTTAAGGCAATTAAAATTATAACTGTAACTTAACATTCCAGAAAGGTAGACTAAAAGAATTTCTTAATAATTTCTTTAGAATTTGAATTATTAACATCTGCAATTTTGGTTGAGATTATGAACACAATCTACTAGTAATATTGTATTTTCTGAATCCTTTTAATAATATCAATTGACATCCTTATTACCTGAATATTAACTTTTAAATTAAAAAAAATCCATTAGAGATAGTATCTATGTAGCATAACAATAAATTACAAAATTTATATGCATGCATATGATAATATGTATTTTATGAAATTCAATATTTAGTAATTTTTAGGCAGAAATTTTTAGGATAGAAAGAAATATTAGTACCTATGACAATATTTCATAATACTATTTGATTAATTTTTAAAATAAAGTTAATCCTTAGTATAAGAAATAGTCTGTCATTTTGAAATCATACACTAAGTAAACATAAGCTGTTCAAACACATAATACCTGAATATTTCAATAATTAACCAAATATTTTTAAGATTATAAAAATCTTAATATTTAAATAGTACTAATGAATCCCATTGAGGCATAAATCATCTAAATAGTAAAATAAGACTGATAGGATATTAATAAGGTAAGGCAGTTTGACATTCAAAGCATCTTTACATTTTCTTTTTAAAAATAAATCATCATATCTGATAAGATATAAAGTTAAATTAACAACAATGTCAAAAAGAAATGCTGCCTTTAGAGTGTCATTGAGAAAGAACATTTTGGTGAGTATGAACATGAAACTAAAAGGCACTTCCAAAAAACTTGGTTAAGTATTTCCAGATTTATCGTTAACATCTTTTACAAAACTAAGTGTGAAAATTATACATTTTATTTTGCAACTGACATTTCATAGCACTATATATGCTAGTGGACAATGGGGAAAAACTTTAAAAATCTCAAGCAATCACAAGTATTTTATGATTAAATGAAGACTGGTGTTACCCTAGATTCTATTGGTCAGAGGAGACAAACATTATATTCTTCGTTTTCAGACCCAAAGAATAGAAAGCATTATTTTTCTTGATTCAAACAAAATGAATATCCTTAAGCATTCAACAAAGATTTTGTAGAGAATAGGTAAAAAATACTTGATTAAAGAAATGCTTATGAACACTAAATAGAGACCTTTGTGGTTGTATACAATTCAGCTAGGCAGTTTTGTAATCTTGTAATAAAAATAATTTCTAGGTGGAATCAAGTACAACTTACCCCTGATTTTCAACCATTAGCCAAGGAAGCTTGCAAATCTGGAAGGCTTGTGATTACTGTTAATGTCTGCACATGCCTAGTGTGTTTTACCTTGTTTCTCAGAACCCTAATCAAATAAAGCTTCTTTTAAATGTGGCTTCTGAAACAAGGTGCTAAAAGCCCTAACCTGTTGTAGTATAAAGGTAAACTCATTAAAGCCATGTACAGGCTGACATAAGGCTTAGCCTTTATTTAGCTAATCTGGAGATGAATACAGAAAACCATCTGGAGCTTTGTATAAATCCATAAGCAAAATACTTCTCTATAATTTCATTTGTAACTCACCATTTTCATTGCTAACTTCATACATCTCAGACTGAATGTTTTCTTGTGTTTTCAGGGATTATTACAAATTGGTTATTATTTTTTTTAATTCAGATACAGACAGTGGGAGAAAGAAAAAAAGCATTATGTTGCTAGGGAAACCTATGCTGAAGGTTTAGTGACAACTTCAGATGGTATAGTACAGCAAAGGCTGTCAAGATAAGAGAACAGAAAGAGAGACTGCTGATGCGAAGAATGAATTTAGAATGCTACTTATTGATTCTACGATGAGCTTTATAAAAGAAGTAATGCAGACTCTGTCTTTTTCTAAAGAAGAATTATGGAACTATAATAAAGAAGGCCTCAAGGAATTTATATCATTGAAAGGCAGAATAAATGAAATCTCACCTCCATCTGTGAGTTTTTAGAGAACAGGAATTACTGGATACTCTAGATTTTTATCAAATTAAGATTGTATTAGTATATTCTGATCCTGCAATTTCTTTTTTTTTTTTTTTAAAGATTTTATTTATTTATTTGACACAGAGAGAGAGATTACAAGTAGGCAGAGAGGCAGGCAGAGAGACAAGGAGAGGAGGAAGCAGGCTCCCTGCTGAGCAGAGAGCCCGATGCGGGCCTCGATCCCAGGACGCTGAGATCATGACCTGAGCCGAAGGCAGAGGCTTTAACCCACTGAGCCACCCAGGCGCCCTGATCCTGCAATTTCTATTAGAATATTTGCCTTACTTTTATCTTTATATTTTAAAATTACTGAATTAAATATAAATCATTGTATTATACTTGATCTTATAGTTAGTATGTGAAAAATATATTTCAATAATCTACTAATGAAACTAATAGCATTTTACAATAGTAAAACGACACTATGGACAAATCGTTCATTTTTATTTGTAGCAATAAATAAATTATATGTATTATTATTTTTTTAAAGATTTTATTTATTTATTTGACAGAGAGAGAGAGAGATCACAAGTAGGCTGAGAGGCAGGCAGAGAGAGGAGGAAGCAGACTCCCTGCTGAGCAGAGAGCCCAATGCAGCCTCGATCCTAGGACCCTGAGATCATGACCTGAGCCAAAGGCAGAGGCTTCAACCCACTGAGCCACCCAGGCACCCTATATGTATTAGTTTTATATAATTTGTATTCTTTATTATATATAGCTTATATACTATTATATTTACGTATTTTAATAAATTAAAACGCTATTAAAATTTTGCAATACAAAAAGAGGAAATGTTGGGTGTTGACTCAAGGAAATCAGTCACTCACAACTATATGGAAGTCTCCCTAAACACTGAGACATTTACAGATATAATATTAGAAAGATTACAAGGCACATATCCATTGATATCTGGGAAAATATTTACCTGTTATATCTTGCTTTTCATAAGACTAGTAGAAAATTACTTCAAACTCCTTTGATAAAGAGGTATGCCTTTGGCTCATCTATTTTCCATCCTCCGTTTTCTCTCTCTCCTCCCTTTTTTCTTACCTTTCTTCCTTATCTCCTTCCTTTCTTTTAAATGATTAGGAAATTCTCTGATATTGTGACATTTGATTATAGGTAAAGGGAAATAGAGTAAATGAACTTCGCAAACAAAATTCTTGATGGGGGCAAGACCACAGGCCTTTTCTATTCTCCATACCTTAAATTTAGAGTGGAAGCTATTTTCTTCCCCAACTCTCAGCCTGAAAGCAAGTGGAAAGGGAAAATACTCTTCCTCAACTGTGCCTCTCCAAATGCTGCCCTATTTACAGACTGAGTCTTTGAATTCAAAAACCAAAACCAACAAAACAAAACAAAACAAAACAAAAACAAACAAACAAAAAGAAAGAAGAAAGAAAGAAGAGAGAGAAAAAGAAGAAAAAAAAGTGCCATGTAGTACTTAGTTTCCCCTGTGATTACTCTCCTCCATATTTTGTAAGAAAGATTAGGAATAGGGAAAGTCACAGTATTAAATTTTGTTAATATAATTATCTGGGAAAATTAGATGATACGGCCATAGTCATATGGTCCACAGATCTGTCATTTGGAAGGCAGACCCAAAGTCTAATTTTTCATCCCAATATTACCCTCCTTCTTGATCATTCAAAGTAGCCATTCACACAACTGGAAATTCTCTTATTCATAGGGAATTGTGTTATCTCAGGCTGCCCCAGGCAATAATAATCAGATCATTAGTTTTCTTCCCAGTACATATTTTATAAAGGCCTATGATGGAGAACAGTTAAGAACCTGGACTCTGGGGTTGTAAGACCTAGAGTAAAACCTGGCTCTTCCGATTACCAGTTTTGTGACCTTAGGCAAATTACAGATTTTCATTTCTATAAAATTAATACCAAAGTAATACCGATAGTTGAGGAGTATTAAGAGAATTAAATGTCTTAATACATGTAATACACCCACCCACAACCAAAGAAAAGTCATTTAACACATGACAAGTTACTCAATATATTTTAACTAATATTGTTCTAAATTCATGTCTAGGGCTTGTATATAAGCAAGTCAGATGCTTTTATGGTTCCTTGACAGTGCAAAATGAAGATATATCTTTGTTTTATTTTTCTCCTTCATCTCCTCCTTGCTCTTGTATTTCTGAAGTTATTTCTTAAACAAAACCAAAGGCATAGGACTGGACAGATGCATGTGCATGCATGTGTGCCCTTACATGTGCACGCACACACACACACACACACACATACACACAACAAGGACAAATATTTAAAAACAGATACACAGGGAAAATTCAGGAATGTGACTCCACCCACAACAAAATTAGCCTTTCACAACATTAGGGATTTCACTTAGGGATCTCAAACTTAGTTGTTCCAAAACTCATCATTCCAAGATGTACCACTTCCTAAACATTCAAGCAATTTTCCTTAAAATAAAGGGTATTTTTGGTCTCAAAAGTAATTCATGTCCTCAAAAGAAATAAAAATAAGTGTAACAAAAATGCTAGGAACTAAAACAATAACACCCTCCCCTCATTTAAAGCTCTTGAAAACATTTAAATCATATATAGTTCAATTCTCAGCTATAGAATTGCACTGCAAAGAGTTGCAAGTTTGATTGCTCTTGAAACTATTCTCTGCAACCTTCCTCCTAGCGATTTTAATTCCTTCATACCTGAAGACATCCCCATTTGACTCAAGTAAATCCCTTGAGTTACTTACCTTTGTCTCCTCTTTCTCAAAACTTGAAAGACTAGTGACCCATTTTCTTACTATCTGCTCACTTTTTAATCTCTTACAATTTCCCTATATTTCCACAATGCTAGTGATACAGCTTTCTTGATGATGACCAGTAACGGCCTTATGATCATTTCAAAAGGCCTCATAATTTTCTCTTTCTTTAGAATTTAGGATTAAACTTCAGTTCTACATTTCACTAGTTGTATGATTTTAGTCAACCTATTAAAATCTTGTGAATCTCAGATTTTTACTTCTCAGATCTGTTATCAAGAGAACATTCTAAAACATACCTGAAAACACCTTCTACAATAAAATGCCAACTAACTACAATTTTCCTATCTTGCCTTTTCCATTCTGTCCTCCTTCCTCCTTTTAAATCTTTAGACCCTGACCCCACTTCTTGAGAATCTCTGTTTCCTCGACTTCTATGACACCACATGCTTCTGGTTCCTCTCCTTCTTCCACTTAAGCAGCCCTGTTTTCCTGGCTCTGAAGTGAAGTGGATTCATATTTAATGCCATTATATGACTTAACCCTCAGTTCTTCCCCATATCTCTCCCACAGATCTATTACATTCTAATGAAATTTCAAGTTTTTAGTTTCAATTCTTTCTTTTGCTATTTCCACAAAGTCTTCGTCAAGTCTCTTTCAGCTCCTTTCTTGCCATGATTCCAGGCATAATCATGAACAAGTAGGTCATTATTTGATCAATACAAAATATTGCAGTTTTTTAAAACTGATTGTTTTTCTAATATCCTAATAGTGAATCAATTTCACTTTAAGAGAATAGCTCTAATAGGTCACTTCACTTCCCACATCAAAAACTCTCACTGGCTTGTTCAACCTAATACTAGTGTGGTATTACTTAATTAGTTGCTTAATACCTTTTATTCTAGTAAATAATATACAGATGATACCGTGTTTACAGATCAAGAAAGTCTAATGAAGTGGGTATTTTTCCCTCCATTTCTCAAATGAATGTCAGGAAGAGTAAGCAGACTCTGTAAAACCACAAGACTTCTGATTTATACTCTGGAAATTTAAAAAACCTGCTCAATCTACCCTATTTATTACTTTTAAACTAAGATGGGGATCTACTCCCAGAGCCCCTAAAGTGGTGCTACCTTGCATTTGTCCTTGAGTCTTGTTTCAATTTTATTGTCTACTTGTCCTCAAATACTATGTTATTCTTGAGTAAAACTGGTCTATGTATATGACATTCTGGAAAAGAAAAACAAGAACACAAAATAGAGAGGTTGAAAACAAATGGGCATGGGAAAACATCTGCAGTCTTAGAAATATTCCACATCTAGATCATGATGGTAAGTTATGAAATAGTACACTAAAAAGGATGAATAACACACTAAATAGAATTTACACTAAAAAGAATAATTCACTAAATAGAACAGAAGAGTAAACTAAGAAGAATTTTACTGGATGTAAATTATACCTTGATAAATAGGAATTAAAAAAAAAATACCTGCCTAAAACAACATTTCATTAGTCAGGATCCTCCAAAGAAACAAACCCAATAATTTGAGCGAGCGAGAGAGAGAGAGAGTGCATGTGGGAGAGTGAGCATATGCCCACCAACATATGTTTATCTATGTATATATTATCTATTAAATATATATAGTTTATATATGTATACACACATATATGTATGTATGTGTGTATATATATATATACATACAGATACATATATATGTGTGTATGTATACATATGTGTGTGTGTGTGTGTATGTGTGTGTGTGTTTGTAGAGTCTGCAGTGTGAATTAGCACACTGGAAACCAGGAGAGCTGAGGGTACACTTCCATTCTGAATCCAAAGGCCTAAGAATCAGGAGAGCTAAAGGTGTAAGGTTCAGTCAGAAGACTGGCAGGCTAGAGACCCAGCAAGAGCCAAAATTTCAGTTTGAGTCTAAAGGCAGGAAAAAGCCAGTGTCCCAGTTCAAAGGAAGTCAGGCAAGAGGAATTCTCTCTTGCTCAGGGGAGGGTGAGCCTTTTTGTTCTATTCAGGTCAAGAACTGGTTGGATTAGTCCCACCCACATTAAGGAGAGCAATCTGCTTTATTTAAGTCTTCCAGTTTAAATGTTAACCTCATCCAAAAACACTCAGAATAATGTCTAAGTATCTGGGACTTGTGACACAATCAAGTTGACACATAAAATACCATCATAACCATTCATATTCATAACCCTTAATATTAAACATCCTAATCCTTAATATTGGTGCCACTGCACCTGTCAGACTTTGCTTTTTATCATACTGAAACTAACTACATTTATTTCAGTCCACCACTCTCTCATTCATAATTTTCATTACTTGGAAAGGCACCTTCCTTAGTACTGAAAGAAATTCTAAATTTTTAAGAATTAGTTTCTGAATTGCTAACTTTAACATATGAAAATAAAACAAACTCTCTATCTGTATATTAGTAATTGTGGTATTTATGAGGAATATTCTAATAAAAATCATGATTTCTTGAAGAACCATTCTCATTAATAGAAAGAGTTTGAAAAATTTGGTGTATTTTTAAATTTTTTAAATAACCAAGGGATCAGGGAAAAGAGAGAGAAGACAAAATAATTTTGAAAGCACAATTTCAGTCATGTTTGAGGTTAGCAGTGTAAATCAATTGCTTACTTATGAAAAAGTAAAAAGAGGTTCAGAAAATTTCCTCACAGCATTCAATATAGATACTGGCATAAGAGTATTGTGAACAAATGAATGACTATTTCAAGTGAAATAATTTAATAAAATTTTGTAATAAATAATTGATATTTGAGAGGTTCTTTTGAAATTTGACTGGGATAAATATATGAAATAATTTCCAAGTTTAATTCTTTTGATACTTTTTAATTAAGATAATTTTAGAAAGATTTTTTTTTTAAAGATTTTATTTATTTATTTGACAGAGAGAGAGAGAGACAGCGAAAGCAGGAACACAATCAGGGAGAGTGGGAGAGGGAAAGCAGGCTTCCCACGGAGCAGGGAGCCCGATGCGAACCTCGATCCCAGGACTCTGGGATCATGACCTGAGCCTAAGGCAGACACTTAATGTCTGAGCCACCCAGGCACCCTAGAAAAGACTTTTTTAATTTGGAAAATTATTTCTTTCTGTAAGAATATTTGTTTTCTATAGCTCTCTACCTACCTATTCATAAGTGCTATAGTTAGTAGCCATCAGTTAATGATTAAACTTCAACAAACAAAAATTTTTATTCTTTAAATAATGAGCAGTTAGTCACTTATTACTCCTAGTGTAGCAGATTATATATATTACATATAGTTGTTATGAAGATGTCAGCTGCCTGTAGGTACTAAATTTCTTCAACTAATTTCTTTCAGCATCTCCTTTAATTGCGTGTTACAACTGCTTGAACCTTCACATCCTGTAAAAACACTCACATTCCATAACTTTGTCTGGGATTGTTGGGAGTAGAAGTACGCGTATTTCCTTATGGCTCTCCCTTGTGATTCACAACTCCAGTTTTTTACCTCTACTAAATTTTCCATCTCTGTTTTTGATTCCTGTTCGGGTTACATTTTCAGACTACACTGATTACCAGTAGATGTTACTTAAATTCCTAACTTTTCAAAATATCATTAAAACAAAGCTGTGGGGCGCCTGGGTGGCTCAGTGGGTTAAAGCCTCTGCTTTCGGCTCAGGTCATGATCTCAGCGTCCTGGGATCGAGGCCCGCATCGGGCTCCCTGCTCAGCGGGGAGCATGCTTCCCCCTTTTTCTCTCTGCCTGCCTCTCTGCCTCCTTGTGATCTCTCTCCCTCTGTGAAATAAATAAATAAAATCTTTAAAAAAGAAAAAAAAGAAAAGTGAGATAAACATAATAGGATCAAGTGAAACAGATGCATTTACAGGACATGAAAGGAGATGAATTTACAGATGTAGTTTCATAGACGTTAAGGATTTAGCTTTGGAGTCAAACAGCTTGAATTAGGATTTTAACTCTGTGGCTAACTGACTTTGTGACTTTGGCAAGATACTTAACCCCTGTGAGGTTCAGTGTGCTTATATTAGTAATGCTATTATATATACCTCAGACTGATAGAAATACATACAATTACATGCCAGAGCACTTACTGATTATTTGGCGCCTCTTCATGCTCCTCACCGTTGCTATCATTATCAGTGTTATTATTTGATCCAAAAGGTGAGTAGGGACAACTACACTTAGTTGAATAGGAGAAGCACTCATCATAAAGCCTCCAGTATTACAGATTATTGCATAGAAGGCGTTGAATAAGCATTTAATGAGTAAATAAATAAAAACTGTAGCTTATAGACTACTTAGGGGAAGTTTGTTAAGAACATGTCCATTGTGTGATATATAATATTAAAAAAAGGATATTGTACTAAGCAACACAGCAATGGAATTAAACAGATTCATGATTGCTTTCCATCCTATCCCTTGCCATAGAACAGTGAAGGACAAGGATCTGAATATGGCTGAAGCTGGCCATTGTTGGCTTTTGCTGTTCCCATGTTCACCAATTAAAAAGTATAAGCACTGCCCTAAGAAGTCAAATATATATATTTATATATATATAATATATGTATATATAAAAATACACACACATACACGTATATGTAATTGTCTCACTGTATCCAGTATTTTTGTAAGAAACATTTTGAATCAAGGAACAATTTAAGAATCTGTACACATTTTTAAATGAAGAAAATGAATAATCAGACTTCACGGACTTCATATTTCCCAGAGTCAGCCTGAATAAACTAGAGGAGACTTCCCTTACACTCCAAGTTCCAAAAATCACCAGGAAGGACTTTTTTTGTTCTTTGATCTTCATTATACTGTGTAGGGGAGATGGGAGAAACAGCCTCAGAAGCTGAATGGAATGGGCTGTGGCACTTTGTGTTATGATGCCAATATTACTTCTTCAAGTCTACTACACTAGGGACTTTTAGCTTGAAGGCTGACACATGAAATGATAATGGCCTTTCAACTCTCTCCAAAGCATGATCAGTCTCCCTGTTTTTAGAGCTCTACGACTCTATCAGCAAGTAATTTTCAGGCTTATGCTTAGGGAAAAGGACTCATGGACAGTATTAGACTCTGCAACTGTAATAAAATGCTCTTTGAATGAACACAAGCTTTTCTTGACACGTATTAGAGCCTGACCTTTAAAACATTTTTTAAACTCTAAACTGAATGTGAATTATTTGACCTCTATATCTTGTTTTTTGGCCCCCAGGAATTTGAAGTACGTATATCAGGTATCAGGAGATGTCCGTTCAAAGAAGGGGAAGTAATTTTTTTCCCCTAAAGGAAATTGAGTTTGAATGGCCCAAATTTCCTGGAAGCTCAAAAGGAATCCCCATATAAAATTGATTTAAAACCATAATAACTTTCATAATAAAAAGATTATACTGGATTTGGGGGTATTGCAATGAGCATTTTCATATGTGCCAATGTATAATGTAAGTCTGGCCTTCTATGTGAGAGCTTTTTCAAACCCCTTTTTAAATTCCTTTGGACAGGCCTTTACTTCTGCCTCTTTTTTTTTTTTTTTTTTTTTTTTTTTTTTTTTTTTTTTTTTTTTTTTTTTTTTTTTTTTTGTCACTGAACCTTTCATTCTTGGATCCTATTGTCCTGATTTCTCCTCATGCAGATCTTATAATACTTATGGCTAGATAACACATTGCATTTAACAACAACAATATGTAAGAGCATATTGGATTGCCGACTCTGCTGGGATATGGCTTCTGAATAACCATTTACAGCCACAGTATTGGTTCTTGGACACTCATTATTTGGTATTACATATTTCAAATTCAGGTGGTTAAAGATTACTGTTATTCTATCTGTATGTGGAGACACAGTTCTATTTTGTTTTTCAGTATCATTATAGTCATAGAGCTCTATCTAGACCTATCACTCACCTGGTTTTGAACTCTATGTAAGTAAATAAAAATAATACATACTGTTTAAAGCTCTTTCCAGAAAACTGAAGGTAAAAATCCACCACACAAGAATAAGATATAAGTTCAAAACACCGATTAGATGGTGATTCTTAGGTTTTGAAATGAATCTCTGCCACTGACTAACTCTGTGATCATGGTTAAATACTTGAACTTCTCTGTGCCCTAATTCTTTCAGCTGAGAGAAGAGGGCTAATAAGGATAATAATAACAAACACTTTTCAGGGATAATTCAAGTGAGAAACAGAACTCTGGGTCTGGAATATAGTAGATATTCAGGAACAATTAACTATTACCATAACCAGAAAAAAACCATAAATGCCTGCTGATAGGGTACAGGTCTACTGTTAGAAATATTCTAGGACAGTCATATTTGCCTGACAAAGTGTGATTTTTATTTCATACATGTCAGGTACTGTGCTACACATTGATAATGAAAATAGAAATGGTATGGTTTTGCCAGAAAGGTATGATCACTACTAGAAGGGTAGGGACATACGTAAACAGAAACTTCTATGGGAAGTTAGAAGAGCCTTTATCATGATCTGGGTTTTCAGGCAAAACTTCCTAAGGGGGGTGTTACTTGAATTGAGTAATGAAGAATGAAAGTTAGCCAAGTAAAAGAATTTAGAGAGAGCCTTCCAGGAACTGGGAGACGTGACGAAAGATAAATAGTGGTGAAAAATGTTGTGTGAATGAACTGCATATAATTCAGTATCATTGGAGCAGAAATTATAAGAAATGTGCAAAGAAAAAGAGGGGCCAAGTTATAGAAGCATTGATTTCTCTGTTAAAGAACTTAGCTTTTCTCTTTTTACAGCAACTTTGTTGAACTTTTCATACTATAGTAAAATAATCATTTAGATTTTCTGGAAAGGATTTTATAGGACATGAACAAGAACAGTGAAAATAGGAATAGAGTGAAAAAAAAATCAAGCCTTCAAATATATAGAATACATTAGGTGTTAGATACTTGGGGAAAGGATACAAAATCTCATGGGTATCCTTAACATTTCTGGTTTATGTTACTAGATAGTTATACCACCAACAGAGCTATATATTATGACAAGTTAAGAAAATTATGGATTCTGAGCTCTTCAAGCTCATCTGTGCAGAAAACATTTGTGCACATATGTCTCAACATCAAGGAGGAGCACTGGAGATATATTTTAAATCTTTGGGAGTTAAACTAATTCAGTGCAAATGACTGCCAATATGAGTGTGAAGAGAAAAAAGCAGTGGACCAGGATCAAACATGAAGGACTACAAAGCTTAAAAAAAAGAAAAAGAAAAAAACAATAAAAGACAATACTCACAAAGGGTGAGAATAGATGGCCTGAAAGGTAAAAGAAGAATTTGGTGAATGGGGATCCATGACTAAAAGGAAGAAATGAGTTTAAAGTAGACATGAGCATTCTCAGATAAATCAAAGGATTCTTCTAGTAGCCTAAGAGACTAAAAATTACCCATTAGATTTATAACTAGAAGGACTCTCATGGGATTGATGAGGTAGCATTAGTAGATGATAGAAGTAGAAGATGTGTACTGGCTTGATGTCTAAATAAGTAAAGGGACAGATGGGGGATGAGTGAGTAAAGTCATAATAGAAAATATATGTCTTCCATGAAACTTGGCTAAAAATGGGAAGGAAAGAGTAAAGGGATCTTGACAGAGAAGGAAATGAGAAAAACTTGATCACGTTTATTGATGGAAGAGTAAAGTTCATGGAGAGAGGGTTACTGTTAGAGAGGAGATGAGGTGACTGATGGAAGCAATTCTTCGAGAGATAGGAAATACAATTTCCCTTGGATAGAAGGAAAGGCATATTATTCTATGATATTAGAAAAAATAATATACTTATAGTAAAGTTTGTAGGTTGAGTGGTGGAAAGTTGGAAGAAAGATGAAAAATTAAAGAATAAGCTGTTCTCTTAAGGAGGGTAGAACAGATGATATGGTAACAAGGAGAAGAGAGAACAAACATATAGGGAGATGTGACCAAGAATAAAATATCAGGGCTGCCTGGGTCACTTGGGCAGTTAAGTGTCCAACTCTTGGTTTCCACTCAGGTTATGATTTTGCTGTCATGAGACTGAGCTGAGTCCCATGTGGGGCTCTGCACTCAGAGCCAAGTCTGCTTCAGATTGTCTCTTCCTCTGCCCCTCTCTCCCCCTCTGCCCCTCTTCCAACTCATGCTCTCTCTCTAAAATGAATAAAATCTTTAAAAAAAAAGAATAAAATATCAGCATTTAATGCAGCAAAAGAAGTACCTGAAAATCCAGGGGCAGCAAAATTCACTTAAAATGCATTCTATCAACACACATATGTGCATATCAGCAATATGTCTGTTAAATGGGTTTTTGTTTAGTGTTTGAGGAAGTTTGGGGAGCAATGAAATAACCATAAGATCTAAATCTACAGAAGCTACAATGTTTAAGTTTTACACAAAAGTTACACTTAGGGATGACTCCCTGATACTGTCACTAGTATCACAGTGATCAGAAGACCAGCAGAAGGCTAGGATCAGGGTACTAAGTCAAGTGAAAGTTCCACTAATACTCTTAGAGACTGAATACTAGAATTTCTATTCAACAAATTTTCAAAACAAATCACATATATATACCCTTGACCTTACCACCTTTTTTACCATCCATTGCTCACCACATATCATTTCCCTCTTTACTCATCTCACAGTCTAGGGCATATCATTATAATTGCTCTCTTGCAGCCATTCTTAATCCCTTTGTCTTCTCTTTCCATTTTCATTACATTAAGTACTTCAACCATGGCAAATCTCCGTTTTCTGCCTCCTCTATACCTGAACTGTGAAACTGAATTTGTCTGATAAAAACAGTCAATATTGCTCAATAGCTTAGCTTTACATTTATGATGATGACCTTGAGTTTTCAGCTATACTTCATTATTGGATTATATATCCATAGGCAAGTTACTTTCCGGTTCTCTGAAAAACTGTTTCATACTTTTCCATCTCTTCTTGTATAACTTTGAAATAAAAGTGGTAACACACGAGCTTCCACATATCCCCACTATTGTTTTACAAAACTACATGAATCCGGACACCCATACTTTGTCTTCCCTCCTGTGACAATGAAACCACTGATCTGTGTTCCTGTGCCCAGCCCTTCCACTGAACACTAGATTCACTTGCTTTCCCGTGGACTTTGTCCTTTCTCTTGGACTTTCCTTCCTGCATCACCAAGTTATTCTCCTTACTAGACTATCTCCAGAGCATACAAACATTCTCTAATGTATCCCATATTTAAAATAAAAAAACTTAATTTATCTCTATCTCCTATAGCTACTTCTCTATGTCTTTGCTTTAAGCAAAACTCCTCATGAAAATGCTTTATATTTTACTTCCATTTCCTCTCCTCCTATTTTCCCTTTTGTTCACTTCAGTTTTCGCTTCCAACTTTCTATAGAAATCTTTCCTATAAAGGTATCTTCATGTAGCAAAGCAAGATAAACTCTCAAAACAACACCTGACACCATTTTTGCCTCTTTCAGTATTGAAATATTTTCCTCTATACTCTTGTCAGGATACTGCTTTTCTAATTTTCCTCTTACTTCATTCTTCTTTGCTGATTCTACATGCTCTCACCCTCTTCTGACTAAATTTCAGAAATTCCAAACTTAGCTACAATTTCTCCTTATAATAAAAACTCTTATTTAGCACTTGTATTTTGTTTTAATTCAAATTAGAACACTGTAAGGTAGGTGATGTTAATTTTCCTTTTATAGATACAGAAAATGAATCATAAGAAAATTACATAGGTAATAAGTGCTAGAGCTAGGATTTGGGCCCCAGGACCATCCAGTTAAGTTAAAATAGTCTTAACCAGTTGGCTATCCAGCATTGAGCAGGTAATCAGATCTTAACGCTGTAACTTTAAACATCACTTATGTACTTATACTTCCCATATTAATAACTCCAAAATCTACCTCACTAATGAACTCCAATTTTTTGTTTGTTTTTACCAACTGCCTTTCAACATGTCTACCCTGATGACTAATAGATATTATGAAATCAGTATTCCCTAGTAATGTAAACAGAATAATGGCCTCATTCTCTGTCCATTGAGGCTGCTATAACAAAATACCACAAACTAGGTCCTTTATAAACAACGAAAACTTCTTTCTCACAGTTCTGGATGCTAAATATCCAAGATCAGTGTGCCACCATGGTTGGGTTTTCTTCCAGGTTGCAGACTGCCTACTTCTCTCACTCTGTCTTCACATGGTGGAAAGGGCAAGTAAGCTCTCGGGGGCCTCTTTTATAAAGACACTAATCCCATTTGGGAGGGCTCCAACCGCATGACCTAAGCACCTACCAAAGTCCCACCTCCTAATACCATCATCCTGGGCATTAGCATTTCAGTGTATGGATTTTGGAGAGATACAAACATTCAGACTATAGCAGCTTCCAAAGATGTCTACGTCCTAATCCACAGAACCTGTAAATGTCACCTTTTGCGGCAAAAGGGAGTCTGCAGATATGATTACGATAAGGATCTTGATATGGAGAGATTATCCTGGATTATCCAGGTGGACCCAATGCAATCACAAGGCTCTTTACAAATGGGAACTGGATGGACAAAGCAGAGATGGAGATATGATGAAGCAGAGGTCAGAATGATGCTATTGCTGGAAGGGTTTGCCTGAAACAACAAATGCAGGTGACCTCAAAAAGCTAGAAAAAGCAAAGAACAGATTCTCTTCTAATCTGCAGATGTAACGTAGTCCTTCTGATTTGATTTTAGATTTTAGATTTTGATTTTGATTTTAGAACACGGGGCCTTCAGAACTGCAATATAACACATTCTCATAGTTTTAAGCCACTAAGTTTGGAATTTGTTGGAGCAGCAATAAGAAACTGATAAATCCAGAATAAACTCATAACAATCAAACTCTTCCTTCTACAGTGCTTACCATTTTAATAAATTAAACTACATATAACTGTAGTTGGATAGTCACAATTTGGTAGGGAGTTATTCTGAGGAGGAAAACTAGAAAATCTAATTCCTAAGGGTTTATTCTCCCTAAGAGTTTAGTGCAATAACAATCCACTAAAAAGCATCAGGTTTGTCCTAAAGAGTGAAGGAAGCAAGTCTTCAATGGGAAAATAATCACACTGAACACATACACTTGAGAAATGTAGTTGCATGGATCTGGCTTTATAAATAAACTCCAGTGAAAACTCTGTTATAGTAGAGGCAAATGATACGACCTAAGAAAAGCAAACAGGCTTTGTAAGAGGAATAGTCTATGGGAGAGAAGCAGTGCCTCCATTTGCACTAGAAGTAACTATAAAATTTGATCCAAAATAACTTGAGGGTGTGTCTTGAGGAGTGATAGAAGTACCTGAAAACCCAGGGCAGGTAAGTATCTGTTCACAATGGGCTGAGCACAACTTTGTAAAACATTTACTCACTGTCCTAGCCTCTTTAGGCTGTTATAACAAAGTATCATAGATTGGGTGGCTTATAAACCACAGAAATTTATTCCTCAAATTGGAGCCTGGAAGTCCAAGATCAGGGTGCTAGCATGGTTCAGTTCTAGTAAGGGTCTTCTTCTAGGCTGCAGACTTCTAATTGTATTGTCACATGGTAGAGAACAGAGAGAGGAAGCAATGTCTCTTATGACTTTTTATAAGACCACCAATTCCATTCATGAGGGTTTCTTCCTTATGACCTCACCTAATGCTAATTACCTCCTAAAGACCTTATGTGTCCTAAGAGTATCACATCAAGGGATAGGGTTACAACATATGAATTCTGGGGGAACATAAATATTTAGTCCATAACATACATCAAAATGAAAAAAAAAACATACATCAAAATGAAACAAGATAAGGTTAGGTCATTTCCAATATATTACAAAAGGAGAAATAAAGCTGCTTCAAACCTTCAAGGATAAACACTCCTCCAAAACTTCCTGGGTTTTATACAGAGATACTTAATTATGGTAGAAATTGTTTGGAGGAAGATGAATTATATATCACGGTGAATTTGATTTCACAGAAATATAACCTCCTACCCCAAAGCATGTATGTACAGAAATTCTGAAGTCTTCACGGGAATGGTAAAATCAAAACAACTGTTGGTCCTTGTTTGGTTCGGTTTTCAATGTGGCTAGCATTTTTTCTGATATATAAAATATATGAGGACTAAATTAATGTTTTGTTAAAAAAAACTTTGCTTATTTTGTGAAAACCATTTGCATGTATCTTTTAGTAACATACATATAAACTGAAGACCCAACGTATCACTTGTTTCACTTGTTTTTGTTTTTTGTTTTTTTGTGGTGAGCCATTATTTAGCCTCAAAGAAGTTAAGCAATTTTGTTTTGTTTTGTTTTCCTGTCTGGTACCATTTTAAAAATTATATTTAGACAGAACAATTTCTCTGAAGATACTCATGTGTGTCTGCTTGTCTGTGTGGTAGGGGTATGTTATTTATTTAACTGGTAATAGTGCTTTCTTTATTGTTTTGGGGTTTTGTTTGTTTTTTCTCCTAAAAATTATGATGATATCATTAACTGTGTTATTTAAATATAAGTAAAATAGGGCTGAAGAAACTTGTATACTGCAAATGGAATATATTAAAGTACATTTTGTCCAAATAATTGAGAATATCTGGCTTTTTTTGGATAGTTATATTTCTAATGATATTGACAAATAAATTAGAATGGAAATGCCTATACCTAAAAACGGGGAAATGACTGTGTGCCAGGCAAGTTCTAACTGCTACACCTAGAGGGGCGGAGTCCCACTCTACCACAAATAGTAGTCAACCCATTACATGGTTCAGGGTCACAACAAGAAAGATATGACCACACAGGCATTAAATGGAACAACGCTTGACTCATGTAGGAAAGAGGCAGAGCCGGATCAGCTTCAATAGTAGGCATTAGCCCCCCATGATCTGGAGGTCTCCCTATGAGCCGTGCAAGGTGATGCTCTGCGCAAACTCTTCTCATGCTGTAGGTGAAGAACCCCATTTCCTCCCCTCTAGGAATTGAATATAGTAGTGAGGGTGGTCAGATGTCATATTATGCAAATGGTTAAGCAGGATAAAAGAGTACATACTGAGTGTGAAAAGGTAAAGGCATTCCGATACAAAATGATAAGCCCAGTATAGGCAGTGTGGGCTTCCTATCTCTTGGTAAGCTTCCTAAGCCCAAGGACCATTTTTATATGGCTGAGTGGACATGTGAAGACTACATGCACATGACCACCTTCCCCAACAGTCCTCACACAAATAGTTCCATCTACATGATCAGTGCTCGTGTCTATATGTATACATGTGTGTATATGTATTCATATACACATATATACATACATATGCATGTATATATATATATATATATATATATATATATATATAAAGAGACAGGCAGACAGACACTGATAAAGCTGTTCATGTGAATGTACGCATACAATGCACACATAGCACATAGATGGGGCCAAACCTTAGTCAAATGGCCCCATCTATGTGCTAAGCTTGGAAATGTGTCTTCCCAGCACAACTCTGTCATGGGAAAGACGACGCTTTCCTATAGTAATTCATACACATCCTAGGGTCTTACAGGATAAAAAGGAACATCTGAGATACACACATCAAGCTCTGTACTGTTTGGTAAATATTCAAGTCTTCCAGGACTTATCTGACATTTATTTACCAAGCATTCAACAAGCAGTTAATTCTTTCAGATTGGTCTCAGAAGCATTTTGGGATATTAATGGATGTACCACTTGGGCAAGAGTGTTAAAGTGGGACCAGAGCACCCTTACCTAATCAGCATTGCACTGACAACATTAATTAGCTAATGAGAGCAAATGAAGGAATATTTCGATATATGATATCCCTGGCTCCAGTTCCCTCTTCCTATACTGAGATCATGTTTCTAAAATGTATGTCAGGTGATCTGATATTCAAAAACATTTAATAGAAAGTTGATATATTCTTTTCACACCACTATTTTGTTTACTCAATTTAGAAAAAAATGAGAGGGAACACTTGAACTATAAAACACAAATCATGATCCTTGTCCTGAGCCTAATATTACACATATCTTATTATTATTAGGACCTTAATATTGAGTGGATATTCTATGTTGACTCCAACAGTCAGGAAAGCAAAGAGATATGTAAGCAGATAAATAATTACCTACTCAAAGATCATAGCAGAATCATCTTCATTACTTTCTCTTCATTTTAACCTGTGATGCAGAAATCATTGATCATACTAAGGAGGCATCTGGATTTTAACTTTCAATTAAAGCTAATAGGTTATCATTTTCTGTTACACAAAGCAATAAAAAGTCATATTCCAACTTCAAATTAAAAAATGTATAGAAATGGCCATTTTACATTAGAACAAGCTATAATTAAATGTGGATTAAAGAGTATCCATCTCTAACTCTGGCTTTTAAAAATATTACAGGAATAGCAGAAACACCTTAGAGCATTATTTCTTAGAGAAAACAGACAGTGCTGCATGGCGTAGAACACTAGTGGAGATATGTGTCACTTACACAAATTATAAATCAGTCAGCAGAACATATACAGAAAAAAATGAAACAGAAAATGATACAATTCATAGATGAGAGAAAGCACAAATAACACACTACAAGTTTGGCTTCGAAAATCTGTCACCTATTTTCTCACAGTATGTTAACTGAAGGAGAAAAATAGAGCTCTAGGATATGTGACCATGTAGCATTTCAACCGGAGTCTCCTAATTGTAGAACTTGAAAAGCCATTCTTCTGTTCAGCTCAAAAAAGTGAAGTTTTGTGGCCATGGGCAACTTGTTTAGATTTCAGATCACAGTCTTCTTTACCTTGTATGATTATATTATACCTGGTTTGTAGTTGCCTCTTACTTTTATTTACCCAGAAGAACCAAATGCCACTTTTTCTAAAGACTAAATATTTCAAAATTTGAAGTTTTGCACCAACATTTTTTCTTATAGTTTGTATTTTGTCTAGCCTGTTTTAGATTATGTAAAATACATATATTTTGAAAATTTCATTATATATATATGTATATATATATACACTCTACTAGGGAAATGATATATATGAAATTTAGTTAAATTAGGTAAATGAAGATTATAAAATTCACTTTTCTATTGAATTAAATAGTAAAGGAAGGTGTAGGGCAAATAATTTACTGTTTCAAAATGATTTGTATATAATAATTGTCATAGTAAAGGGATTTGAATATTTTAAAATTCAAATGAAACATGTATATGGTAAGAATTACTTCCTAAAAGACCGAGGTATATTATGTAATATTGCAGATAAATGAGATAAGCTAACCGCATAAACATTTCCAAAAGAAAAATTTGTCCTGAATCTTTTGAACGTTTCAGTACATATGCCTTTGATTTTTTTTGTAGTTTGGCATTTTGGATCATAGATTACATTCATGTCTTCCAGAAAGAAGTGTAAATTTCTACAAATTTTACCATATTCAATTTTTTAAATGTGGATAGCATATCATCTAAGTTGCAGAAAATATTTTGGGTGACTATGCCTTAAAGATGTTTTAGAAGACTCATCCAATGCTCTTCTATAACCCAAGAAGGTAAATATGCTCATCAGTTCTGAGTCAATTGCAGTTCTAGATCCAAATATGATTAATGCAATGCAAAATATTTTAGAAGACCATCACTCCTATAAAAGTACACAGTTTTATGTCTTGATCCAAGTTTATTAATTTCGCCAATTTTTTAAACAGTTTTTTGTTTTACTTACTTTCTCTGATGTTTTCCTATTTTCAATTTCAATGATTTCTGCTCTTTATTATTCTCTTCCTTCTTCTTGTTTCGGGTTTATTTTGCTTTACTTTTTTTGTTTGTTTGTTTCTTGGGTAAACTATTTTATTTGAAACCTTTCCTCATTTCTCATGTAAGCATTTAGTATTACACATTTACCTTTCAACAATACTTTCATTTTATCCCATATGTTTTGATACGTTGAATTTTCATTTTTATTCTATTTTATGTGATTTTTAAAAAGTGTCTTTGAGACTCACTCTTTGACACCTAGATTATCTAAATCTGTATTATTTAATTTCCACATGTTTGGAAATGTGCCTGTTGTCTTTCTGTTACTGATTTTTAGTTACTAACCACTATGGGTAGAGAACATACTCTGTATAACTTAAATTATTTAAATTTGTTGGGGTTTGTTTTATGAAACTAGATTTGATTAATTTGGTGAATATTCCATGGATGCCTGGGGAAAAAATGTAGAAAAAAAAGAAAAATATGCATATCCTGCTCTTATTAGGAAGAATGTTCAGTATGTCAATTAGATCTTGTTAGTTGGAAATTCTGTGTCCATAATTGTATGTGTGAACCAACTGTTTACAATAGATCTCTCTTTCCATCTCTCTGCCTCTCTCTGTGTATCCTGTTGGTTCTGTTTCCTTAGAGAACTCTAAATAATAATCTTTCAGAGTTCTCTTATGCTTGCTTCTTTTGATATTTACCATTTATTGGTGTACTTAGTGGGGAGAAAAACAGAGAAACAAGTTTACATTAACCTGTTTAAGCCAGAAGTCCTAAAAATACAGTGTAGTAAAAATCGTGATCATAAGAAAAATATTTCATACAATTCCTATAAAATTATCTATCTAGGAAATCTCAATTTTTTTCCTTTTCTCTTCCTCATTTAACATACTATAATTTGCTAGAGGATAACCTGTCACAATACCAAACATGTCCGGTATACAAGTATCCTCTCTGAGGTCCCACTGCTATTTGACAGCCATTTTTAGTCATCTGATATAGACTTTGTTGTATTTACCACAGCTATTATCTAAGATCTACTTTCTTTCCTCAAATCTATAAGCAGGCTACTGCAGCTGTCATCCTATCTGTAGAATGTAGCTTCTACTTCATTTGTGAAAACTCAAGTCATTTGACCCAGAATACCTGCATAATCTTCCTTTTTACTCCAAAATCTATCTCTCCCTGTTTTGTCCCATCTCAGAAAAAAGTATGTCCCTCCTTTCTTGCTCTCTTCATTTCATTGATATCAACTTTGGGGCTAAATTTATCCCTTATTTTTTCCATAATTGAAAAATTTTATTTTTTTTATTTTATTTTATTTTTTAAAGATTTTATTTATTTATTTGACAGAGAGAGAGATCACAAGTAGGCAGAGAGGCAGGCAGAGAGAGAGGAGGAAGCAGGCTCTCTGCCGAGCAGAGAGCCCGATGCGGGCCTCGATCCCAGTACCCTGAGATCATGACCTGAGCCGAAGGCAGAGGCTTTAACCCACTGAGCCACCCAGGCGCCCGATAATTGAAAATTTTTAAAAAGATCTATCTATATTGAGAGAGAGAGAGAGAGAGAGAGAGAGAGAGAGAGAGAGAGAGAGAGAGAGAGAGAGACGTGTGTGTGTGTGTGCGTGCACAACCAGGGGGAGGGGCAGAGGGAGAAGGAGAGAGTATCTGGAGTAGATCCACAGCTGAGCACAGAGCCCAACACAGGGCTTGATCTCACAACCCTGAGATTATGACCTGAGCCAAAACCAAGAGTCAGACACTTAACAGAGCCACCCAGGTGCCCCATATAATCTCTCATTCACTCTTGTCCCTCAACTGAGTGAAATTAATGTCCTCTAGTGTTCCACAAAGTGATGGTCCTGCAACATAGAACCAGAATCTATAGAAGATCCTTTTCACAGTTCAATGTTGAATTCTCTAGAAATATTTTCTGTATTGAAAACTATTTCCAGTAATTGTAATGTTTGAAAAGATGACAGACTAGTTCACATTAAAGTATCACTGAAAGACGATACAAATTTTTAGAGCTGTGTCTTTACAAGTGATGATGATAGAATTAAAGAAATGGAATCTCAAGAAGGATATAGATTAATTTGAAAGTTATTATTCAGAGACGTTGGACCCATCTTATAAAATACTACAAAAACTAAAGAGAAATAGACTTGAAATGAGAAATTGGAGAGAAGAGGTAGACAATCATTTCTCTTTTCAAAAATCTTTGCTCTCATTTCAAGAAGAATAGAGATAAGGGGTTTTCAATATTTTCCAAAGGATAATGTTAGAAGACAAGGAAAAGACTGGAAGAGAAACAGATTCTGGAACATTATCAGTAAAAATTAACCTAAAAAATAAAATGCAGCAATATTGAAGATAAACTAGTTTCCTTCAGTAAATTTGAGTTATTTATCAATGGAATAACTCTTATGGTTGGAATCCATTACACTGGGCAATATTTCTGCAAAGATACTGAAAGAGGATTTAAACATCTAAAGGAACTTTAGATCATATCCTCTAATGACCTTTCCAACCCTGAGACTATAAAACCTAAGCTTTGACATTTCTTCAGAGTGAAAGTAGAGTTTATATTTTGGGCTAAAGAGACCTTTCTAATACTCATAAATAGCAACAGAAGAAGAAATCTTTTAAAATCATTTACAGAGCTACTGACACAGATAATAAATGTTAAAAAAAAAAAAAGGAAACAGTGGTTTATCCCAGGACTAACAGCATAATGTCTTTGTTCTCCATGTAATTTACCATCTTTATGTGAAGATTTAAATGTTTTTGACATCGCTAGATCTAATTTAACCACATTGTATTTTCCAAAAGAATAGGACTAAATTTGAGATTTCTACCACTTACCACTATAAGCCAAACACTTCCTTCACTAAACATATGCTTATTTGCCCTGCATTATTTAGAATCAATCATAGTATTTGCTCTAAATTTATTAAGAAGATATAAATTTAGTTCTACTTAAGTTTTCTGATTTTAAATTTTCATATGGAGGAGTAACAAAGAACATTTATAGCTCTGTTAGCAAAATGACTTCATTTTGTTACTGTTTTTAGAAACTTATCCTAAAAAAATGAAAACACTGCAGATCTGCTTATTTGTGATTTTTAATTTATAAACTTTTATAATAAAATGTTGGCCTAATAATAGTCATTTTATAATGTCTTCAGAAAGATTATCATTTTTCAATGGTTTGGGAACCTACTATTGAACAATTGGTAGAAAAGTTACTACAATATACTTATGACTTTAAGTGAATCATTCTGATTTCGGTATACTTTAAAGTGTGTTACTTAAACCACCTAAATCATAATTACCTGGGGAAAGAAGGGCTGTTGATAGACCCAGTCCTAGTCTTTCAGAATCATTTCTGAGACTAGAATCTGATAATTTGCATTTAAAATAAAGTCACAGGGCACCTGGGTGGCTCAGTGGGTTAAAGCCTCTGCCTTCGGCTCAGGTCATGATCTCGGGGTCCTGGGATCGAGCCCTGCATTGGGCTCTCTGCTCGGCAGGGAGCCTGCTTCCTCCTCTCTCTCTCTGCCTGCCTCTCTGCCTCCTTGTGTTCTCTCTCCCTCTGTTAAATAAATAAATAAAAACTTAAAAAAAAAATAAAAAAATAAAATAAAGTCACAGGGGGACTCCTGGGTGACTCAGTCGGTAAATTCTCTGCCTTCAGCTCCAGGTCTTGATCCCGGGGTCCTGGGATCAAGTATCCCGTGGGGCTCCCTGCTCAGCAGGAAGCCTGCCTCTCCCTCTGCCTACTGCACCCCCTGCTTGTGCCTCCGCAACAAATAAATAAAATCTCTAAAAAAATTAAAAAGAAAATAAAAGAAAATAAAATAAAGACACAGGGGCACCTTGGTGGCTCAATTAAGCGTCTGTCTTCACTCAGGTCCTGATCTCAGTGTCTTGGGATCCAGCCGACAGGGGCCCCAATGCCTTCCCCCTCTGCTCCTCCCTCTGCTGCTGCTCCTTCTTTCACAAATAAATAAATAAAATCTTAAAAAAAACCCATAAAATCAAGACACATTCAAGTCTCATGACTGGGACAATAAGTAAAGTAAAATAAAATAGTAAAAAAAAAATAAACCTACGAAGTGAGAAAAGCAGTTTAAATTACTTTGAAGGTCTATAAACTTATGTAGAAAATCAAAAACTTTGCCTTGTTTCATCAAAGATCATCAGAAGATTAGATTCTCATCTGTGTTATTTAGTCAACAAACTACTTTAAAAATTCTATCATTTTTAAAAGGAAAAGCAGGCTAGAACATATGAAAAACCTAGTATTTGAGAATATAATTTTCACAAATTGAAAAGTGGTTGAGATTTAGATAAAAAGTTCCTAAATATCGATCCTCAGGGAGAGAAGAAAACATTTTGTTCTTAATATTTTAATCTGAGGACTTACTGAACAAAGAACATGATAATGTAAGCTTTCATCAGGCATGGATTGTTGTTTGTTTGTTTTTGTTGCTCTTTGTCAAATCCCCAAAACCTAGGAAAAAAATTCCTGGATCATAGTAGATCTTCAATAATTCATTGATGATTGAATGAATAAGTGGGTTTTTTTCTACTGAGTTTTTTCTTATATTGGGACAGAATCACATGTCTTACTAATCTTGCCTTAACTTTTCTTCTGTAGGACATGAAAGAATTCTCACTGGTACAGACTATCTTGTGATATCCATCTTCATTGTAATCAACTGAGCTAGGAGAGATTCCTGGTCTTCTCACCTGCCCAAATAATTATGAGTCCATATCTATTTACACACATACACATCCCAGAGTTCTGGTATAAGTTTAAGGGGTATTCTGATAATAGGGTAAAACCCTGTTCTTAGGATGGGTGGGGATATGATAGATTAAGTCCATATCTACATCAACTTTAGCTCCTTAAATGAGGCTAACACTGCTGGTTCCAACCTGGCTGTCTAGTCTTGCTTCATAAGCCTACCTCATGGTTTCTCACTCACTCCTTCTCTTTAGAATTAGCCACACATGCAATTTTCTGTAAACTACTCCCACAGTAACTCAGGTGGACTTAGATAAATTTCTCAGGCAGTACCTCAACTTATCTTACTGTTTCAATGCAATATATGGTAACTCTCTTCTTTAATGTTTTCTAACAACAAATATTTAATATTGGCTTATTTAGTCTGGTACAAGTTTCTAGTTTTGGAAACATGTAGAACTTCTACTTCTCCAACTGAGGCTCTTCTCCCTCTTCATGAATCACTCTGTGTTGCCTAGAATTAGGGACTTTTTGTTTAATCTATAGTTTCTAGGCTACAAAGATGGATGGAGAATTATTCCATTGGCCACAGCATTAGGGTAGACAAAATGGCATAATTCAAATGTGCAATAGTCTAGTTGGTGCTTTAAATATGTCAGCTTCTAAGTTGCACCACCTCTAGTTCTTATAAGCATCATAAACTGCGAGAATAAAAAGAAAAAAACGGGAAGGGCAAAATGAGATAAGTGGGGGAAAAGGATGTTGGCAGCAGCCATTGATGAATAATTTGTAAAGGTGATGTTAAGAAGTAGAGGACTAATTTTTAAAACTACACTAAGACTTGTTTGCAAGTGTCTTCTATTATCATAAAATACCATCCCATTGCATAGCAGAGAGAATTTGATTTTTACTCCTTGAAAATAATCACTTGACAAGCAATATAAGTCTCTGCACTTTAAAAATTGTTTTACCACTTGTCTCCAAGATGGTTATTTTATAATCCAATATAAATGCAATAATCTGAATAAGAATGTGTGGGCCTCTCACAGTTTTAGAAACAAGGGCTCATAAGGATATTATTTCACTAATATTAATGCAGTAACTCTTTTAGTATTGAAGGTAACAAATCTTTAGTAGTAGAAAAATATTAGGCCTCTCATTTTTATTTACCAAGCAGCATTTCATGAGATTTCCTGCCTGTGCCATTATCCATGGAGGAAACATTAGTTTCATAATGGAAAAGCTATACAGCAAACCTGCAATCACCAGATAGTCTACATAAGTAACACCAATGTGGATTTTCATTCAATAATTCACACTCCTTCAGCTCTATTGGATCACAGTAGGAACAGGTATTGTATATATGCCTTACCCAAATAAACTCCTAAATTACAAATAGTCATCTCCAACCATGATTTATAACATGCCCTCTTCCTCACTCTTAAGTCAGAGATGTTCCTGCTGCTTTTGTCATGATAAATGTGAAAACGCAGCAATGACTCACACATGAACTCCAGTTTTTAGAAAATATGTGAGTTCTAAAATAACAGCCAGGAAAGGTTAAAAAGGTGCAAAATTAATTTGGAATATTAAACCAGGTACAGATTCAAAGGTATGGCTGACTTCCCTATGTATTTAAATACAAACAAGTACTCTACCCAATTGTGTATGCCTGATGGACATCCATCTCCCTTTGGCACTGCCTTAAAATGTGTACTTCTGATATATTGCCAAATCCAAACACGATATTAAGGTGGGTGCACACATCTTCAAAAAGTTCGTTACTAAAAAAAAAAAAAAAAGTTCATTACTCAGGCAACCTTCACTCAAATATTTGTGTCCAGTAGGAATGTAAGAACAAAGTAAGAAGCTGAAATTTAGACAATTTTATTGTCTGGAGATGAGAAATGCATGCATGCATATAGTTGGGAAGGTACCATATAAACTTTATATATGAAACCAGTGTCTAGCCCATTGGCATTATTTGTCAATTTGATGTATTTTTTAATAAAAATGTTACATTAAATCATTAAATTACATATTTGGCTCCTGAGTTTTTCATACCTTCTTACATTTAATGCACAAGCTCTGAACGTCAAAGATGAGTTGCCAGCTATTAGTTATGGACACAGTTAAATCAAGATACATATCTTGANAAAAAAAAAAAAAAAAAAAGTTCATTACTCAGGCAACCTTCACTCAAATATTTGTGTCCAGTAGGAATGTAAGAACAAAGTAAGAAGCTGAAATTTAGACAATTTTATTGTCTGGAGATGAGAAATGCATGCATGCATATAGTTGGGAGGGTACCATATAAACTTTATATATGAAACCAGTGTCTAGCCCATTGGCATTATTTGTCAATTTGATGTATTTTTTAATAAAAATGTTACATTAAATCATTAAATTACATATTTGGCTCCTGAGTTTTTCATACCTTCTTACATTTAATGCACAAGCTCTGAACGTCAAAGATGAGTTGCCAGCTATTAGTTATGGACACAGTTAAATCAAGATACATATCTTGAACTTTGCTATTAATTTCAATAATATTGTCTCTATTAGAAAAGCATTTTGAACTCCAATTAACTATTTTTAAGAATTTTATTTTGGAAGATGTGGAGAGATTGATGTTTACACACATACGGATAGATACACACACACACACAAACACACACACACATTATTCCACGTTTTTCCCTGAGATGTCAAGGGTAGCTTCATTTCATTTCATTTCACAGAGATCGCCACAATCATCTGAAGAATGCATGGTGTTTTGTTAAACACATGGAAGTCTCTTATGACCACCCCTAACGTGTGTTATATTTTGGGGAAGAAAGCAAGTTAATACCTGGCTCCACATAGAAAATACAGTAACAAAAGTGTCTATCATTCCACTGGGAAGAAAACAGTGGCAATTTTTGGGGACCCCCAAGGGAGGTCAATATCAATCAGAGCAGTTGACAGTGCCTCCAGTGTGCCTCTCCAGTCAGCTGGTAAACCTCACAGCTCCCATTTCAGAGAAAATGACGGAGTCTAGTCCTTGTTTATGGAATGACTACCTGAGAGTTTTCACTGCAACCTGTCCTGTTTGTCCCCATTACCAGTAGTATGCCTCTTTTCTGCTTTATAGACCGTTGCAGGGATGATGATGGGAATAAGGGTGAGGAATACAACTAAAGGTGTTGAGAAGTATTTTGCATGGGATGTACAAGATCTAAGGCCATCTCTTGCTGTTTCCAATGATCATAGGAAACAGTCTTCAATTATTGTTAGAGTTATCTATTTGGAGATTAGCAGACCCAACAGTCAGTTACATTTAAGGATCTAACATTCATTTGGGAGATTTGCACTAGGGTATTTTCCTTAGTGGGGAAGATTCCAGGGATGACTATAAAAGACAAAGATCACTAATTCCCCCTGACTCTTCTGTATCTCCACGAGGTGTCCCCTTTCCAGGTACCAGCACTGTTGTTCTTCTACTGCCACCAAATCTCTATGCCCCATTCCAGTAGGCACAGTTTTATTTATTATCAGGCAGCACTTGCTGGAAACTAGCTCTTCCATCTGAAAACATGAGTATATAAGGAAAAGTGGAATTGTTACAAAATATACAGACATCTATTTGCTCCTTACATTGTGGGCCAGTGTAGCGGGCCAGTGTAGCGGGGACTTGGCAATCACTGTATATAAGTAAGTGTTCATTTTCCTTATGATCTATTATCACATCAACCGATCCAGAGAATACAGGTAGCTGGAAACAAAATTGTTTCCATCATTTAGCTGCCTTACTAAAGTGTGCAGACTGGAGGAGGGTGAGGGAGATAGAGTTATAAATTATTTGAATAGGTTTTTGAGGAGGCTATTTCAATACTAAATTATACCAAATGCTTGTGGATATTAGGGTGTGTGGAAAAGCTATCAAAACATTAATTACCGGCTATTGTTGAGTGGCTTTTGTGAAATAAAGATGCATCATTGCCACATGGGAAATTTTCCAGAAAGCTGAAAACATAACATAATTTAGTTCCGAGAGCCATAATTATATGGCCAAAATCAGCTGATCATAACTTGAAAAAGTGCCAACTTTGTTGTGGTCCCAACAAATATTCTGGACAGTGGTCAAAGTTCTGGTATAGTCAGTACGTCAGGAGTGAGGAGGGGCCATAGTCTGCACCACACTGTCATGGAACAAATGAGCCAACTTTTGTCAGGAGTCACAAATCTGGCACACAGTGCTGGCCTCTGCATCAGAACATAGATCTACTTTGTGCCCAGCCTAGAATAGTCATTCAGTGCCATATCTGGTACAATTATGAATATAGGCAGTAGTGCTAATAATCTGGATGTTGAAATATCTTTTTTTTTTAAAGATTTTATTTATTTATTTCACAGAGGGAGAGAGATCACAAATAGGCAGAGAGGCAGGCAGAGAG
>LNAC01000670.1:5052-154912 GCA_002007465.1 Ailurus styani | reverse complement strand
TGGATGTTGAAATATCTTAATCAGAGCTTGACTTTGTTTGGTCTCTTTAGATAAAGGGCCCATGATTTGTTTCCACCATATACATTCCCTAGAAGTGATGTCTTTAATCTATCGGTCTATAGTTTTGCAGTGGGAGACAAAACAAGAACCCAANTTGACTTTGTTTGGTCTCTTTAGATAAAGGGCCCATGATTTGTTTCCACCATATACATTCCCCAGAAGTGATGTCTTTAATCTATCGGTCTGTAGTTTTGCAGTGGGAGACAAAACAAGAACCCAACCTCTTGATCAATAGCTCAAGAGTCGGTGAAAATCCTCTTGAGCAATAGTTCAAGAGTCAGTGAAAATATAACAAGTTTAATCAAGGGGAGTGCTGGCCAGATAAACGACAAGAGCCTTGGGTTCAGCCCACCAAACAGAGAGACCATGCCATTTTCAGTTCTGCATAGCTGATGCTGAGGTGGAACGGCTGCCACAGCCCAGTGGGTGCCATCAGGTTTCACCTCAGCCAAACTATCAGTGGACCTGGCCAGGTATTTAGGGGAAGCTCTGTGAATTGAAGTCCCCATTGAGTCAGTAGCTTTGCTTCAGTCACTGGAGTAGAAAATGGAGTTTTCCCTAATGAGATAGTTACCACTTTTTCATATAAAACTAAAGAGCTGCTGGGGCCAAGTGAGCTGTGTTCTTGAATATAACTTTTCCATTTGATTAGCTAGATTTCTGGGCCCTCTCTTCTTTGTTAATCATTGAGTCTGAGTTGACCTACAACTTAACAGGAATATTTGATCTGAGAGTCATAAGACCTTCAGAGTTCATGTTCTTGATTTATACAAGAGTTTAATAATAAGCAAATAGCTGCTTTTGAAAATAAATGTGCCTGGTAGTCATTCCAGGGAGATAATGAATATAAATGAATATAATATAATGAGATAATGAATATAAATCCCCAAGGAGAAGCCTGCTGCCCATTGCCAGGTTCCAAATTTCAAAATCATCAGGCACAAAGACTCATATTTAAAAGGGTTTTTAGAATGGTAGGACCCTGAAGTTCTTAGCACTTCTCTACACATGGCTTTTTTTTTTTTTTTTCCCCTCCCATTAGGGAAATCCCTTCTGGTACTTAAGGGAAGAGGAAGTAGAAGCATTTAACACACTGATTCCAACTACATATTCAGGTGTAAAAGCAATGACAACAGTTGCACAGAACTGACTATAGAAGTTCCAATAATATCTTCCATGAGTAAGGGTATATATTTTCTTCTTTAGGGCAGATAGGGTGAAGAGCCAATCATCTCAATAAAATAGGGGATTGCACTGGGTTGGAAAAGGCTTTTAGGTATAATTAGACTCAGGGTACTTCTGCTTCACCCCAGTTCCACAGATGGATTCTGCTATGGTCTGAAAGTTTGTGACTCCTTCACATTCGTATGTTAAAAATCTAATGCTCAAGGTAATGGTATTAGGAGGCGAGGCCTTTGGAAGGTGATTAGGTCACGGGGGGCACACCCTTCATGAAGAGAATTAGTGCACTTTTAAAAGAGTCCACAGAGAGCTAGCTTGCCTCTTCTATTGTAAGAGGACACAGCAAGAAGCCAGCAGTTTGAAAGCTGTAAGAGGGTTTTCATCAGAACCTGACCACGGATTTCCAGACTCCAGAACGGTGAGAAATAAGTGTTTGTTGTTTATAAGCAACCCAGTCTGTGGTATTTTGTCATTGTAGCTTAAATGGACTAAGACAGTCTCCTTCCAAACTTTCAAGTGAGCCTAAGTTTCCTTTTCCTCAACTCTGAGAGTTCTATCCTCCAAAAGGTTGACCTGAATTTTTAACCTCATTCCAAGCAGATTAACAATTTGCTGAATGACTTAAGGGGAGACCAACCTTGGCTTGGTTGCAGGCCCCTTCACCCTAGCTAGACCTTGTATCCAAAGCACTGTGAGACTGTGGGGGAATTCACTCCCACTTTTCTGACCCAGTCCATTGACCTGGAATTCAGAAAATGCCTCATATTGAAAAGCCATCTTGTGCCTTGGTCAGGTGCATAATGTAGTGAGGCAGACTGTACCTGCCATAGACAGCCACAACAATAACTTTCACGCTACATGTTCTTCATGCAATGTGACTTTGAGATTCTTTCCTTTGAGGGGTGGAATCCATGTTTTCTCTCTTTCAAATTGGGCAGGATTTTGTTTCAAAAGTATGACAGAAGGAACACAACATGAGCTGTGGCTCATAAAATGTGACTCAGGTCCTGCCTTTCTTGTTGGATTCTTTCAATGAGGCAATGTTAACAATCCAGCTGCCCTGAGGCCACTGAACTGTGAAGAACCCCAAACTATTCCATAGGGATTACATGGATGAGCTCTGGGACCACATGGACAGAGCAAGAGAAACAGAGACAGAAAGAGCCATCTAGCCCTCAGCTATTCCATCGTTCCACTGTTCCAGCTCCAGTCACACCTGAATGCAACCACTTGAGAGGTTCTAAGCCAGAATCACCCAGCTGATATTTCCTGGAATCCTTGCCCCATAGAAACTATGAGAAAATAAGATTGCTGTTGTTTTAAGTCAAAATGTAAGCCTAAATTTTAAAGTGATTTTTTTTTCCAGAAAATTGTATAACTGGAAGATCCAATTTCTAGGTTGTGATGTCAGCACCGTAAGAGGGTCAAAATTTCTATTCTTTCTTTATCCCCCTATGAAATTTGTCTCCTAGGGCCAATGGAAACACAACTTGTGCCAAGATCTGGCAAATTCCCAGAGGGAATGAAATAGCTGGCCATCATTAAATCATTTTAAAAGACTTCTCTGGAATTTTAGTGCTTCTGGTTCTTGTTGCTTCAACTGGTCTCTATTTAAAAATGCATTTAGGGGTGCCTGGGTGGCTCAGTGGGTTAAAGCCTCTGCCTTCGGCTCAGGTCATGATCTCAGGGTCCTGGGATCGAGGCCCGCATCGGGCTCCCTGCTCGGCGGGGAGCCTGTTTCCCCCTCTCTCTCTCTGCCTGCCTTTCTGCCTACTTGTAATCTCTCTCCCTCTGTGAAATAAATAAATAAAATCTTTAAAAAAAATGCATTTATTTATTCATTTGTTTATTTGCAGTTTATTCTTTTATTTTCTAGTTACCACAGAGGAATTCTTGGCCTGCTAAGACATTATCCATTCTGTTCCCATTCTGTTTAAAGGCAAATATCCCCTTCACTCACTATACCTACTTCCAGCTAAGTTTTACCATTGCATCTGTCACTATTTAGAATACACACATATACACAAATGTTTTGCTCAGTTTGTTGTAATACTTATCTACTAATCAATATACTAATCTATACTACTCAGTATACAGAATCTAGGATTTTCTGACTCCAAAATAAAGTTATAGATATGCTATTCCTTATCTTGAATGGATAGTTTTTTGTTTTTTGTTTTCTAAATTTCACCATTTCAGAGTTTTATAGAAATAGGTAGTAAAGGCAGTCATTCCCAGAGCAAAACAGATGCCTTCTGAAAAAGCTGCCCACTTCTCAACGGCCCAGATCGGTCATACAACCATATACTAACCAACCACCACAGTACATCTGGGATGTAGTATTTGATACAAGCCAGTTAAGGCTCACTCCTATATTTGGAGGCAGGTCGATCACTAAGAATTTTGAGCTTCTGAGTAGGCGGGGAGAGAAAATATACTAGTTGGCATTCTGAATACCAAACAATATAGAATGATTTCTGTACTTTTTGCTAAAAAATTATTAGACAGCTATCAGAGGGCCTATTGTATATATTACCTAGCTAACCACCATAGAAATGGAATGGGGTACAATTTAAAGAAATACCATAAATCCAAGAATCTGTTTAGTAAGATTCTACCTACAATAAATTTGTTGCCATGCCAAAGGATCTAGACATTGCAGTTCACTCACCATTGCGTTGTTTACGTATGGCTTCCCAGGTTCCTATTCATTCCAAAATTATGGTTCTGAGAAGAGGCATATTGTTCTCATTAGGGTTTAAGTCAGGCCCCATATGCAACTTCTGGATTTATCTGAAATATTCAGATGCTGCCTAGTAAAAGAAGAATAACAACAACAATGAAAAAACAAATGTCCATGTTACGTCCTTTCCTTTTCTGGGCAAAGCTAGTCATACACTTTCACTTTCCAACATAGATAAAGTACAGTTCAGGGCTTCTCAAATACATCTATTACATTAGAGGTCAAATTCAATTGTGTTTCAGACCATCAGACAATAGATAAATTATATCTATTGCTTTGGTAATAAATTACCACAAATTTAGTGGTTTTAAACAACTAAAATTTATAATCTTCCAGTTCTGTACATCCAAAGTATGGCATGGGTCTCACTGAGCTGAAATCAAGGTGTTGTCAGGGCTGCACTCCTTTCTGGGGTTCTAGGGAAAATCTTTCAAAGACAGTAGCTGACTTTTTTTCTATGGTATCACATTTTTGTCTGGCTGACTACACCAGGAGTTTCTCCCATTTTGATTATATTGAGCCTATTTTAACAATACAGAATAATCTCCCCATATCAGGGACTTTAACTCTAATTACACCTCCAAAGTCCCTCTTGCCATATAGGGTAACATATTCACAGGATCTGTGGACATTGGGTGTGATGGGGGGGCGGGGAGAGCGGACAGTTTGAATGGAGCACCTAGTTCATTTCTGATGCAGGTGAACCCCAGCATAGTGGTAGATTTGGGGACGAAGGTGTGGGTGTCAGGGTCTGAGATAGCTCTCCATCTTGCAGGTGTGGAAGGCCTTGACCCGCGTAGACGCTGCTGCACTGTTGCCCACAGAACCCTGATGCCCAACACCTGGTGCATGGAATGCGTTGCCTCGTATTACTTGTGTGTTGCCATGTAATTGAAAGGGAGTATCTGATCACCTGGAGTTCACGGCCCCACTTCTGCTCGCGGGTCAATAACCTGACAAGGACTGGCCCTTTGCCCTCTTCCTTGCACTGGTCCTTGCACAAGCTTCACTACGGGCTCTGAGTTGCCGACTGGCCTGGCCCTCAACAGCCACCCCCCTTGGTATTGGCAGTTACCAGAGTGGCTTTGAAGGAGGCACTACCAGCGTTGGGGTGAGCCAGGGACTTCCTCATATTGCTGAGGCCCTCGTATTGCTGACAGCCAGGTCTGCTGCGGAGAGGGTGAACAGCCACTGAGGTCCACCATGCAGATGTTGGGCGGGGTGGGCAACGGTGGGACAAACCTGAAGGGTTCTGGTAGTGAGGATCGGTGAGGAACGCTTTAGTCCTTTTTGTCCTTGTCGGAGTTCGCGGTGCCAGGGGATGGTGGAGAGGGACGTGCCCTTGGAGCACCAGCTCACCCCTGCCAGTGGAGCTGCAAGGGGAGAAGGGTGTCGGTATGGTTGGTACACCGTGACTGTGCTCAAGCTCTCACGACCACTTCACCGACAAGTCCCCGTGGTGCGAGGAGGTAGAGAACCGTGCATGCGGGCTCGGGTGCAGGAGCCTCAGCCAGTCTCCCTTCGCCGTAGTGCGGTGGTACGCAGCAACGCCGCGCATGCTCGAAGGAAGCCGAGAGGGAGTCCGTCTCTGTGTAGGCACCGAGAGAGCACCTGTGCAGGCAGCAAGGGAGCGGTCACCGTGGGTGGCCCGCCTGGTCTGGCGTTCCCTGTCCAGCAGTGGATTCAGCGACAGCTGCCTGCTGTCCTCAACCTGAGCGGCTCCCGTGGGCGAGAGAGTGCAAGGGCAGGAGCTGCTGGTGCCCAAAAGCAGTACCAGCGTTTTCTCCTCCAAACTATTTTTGCCGGACCCGAGGGCCTCAGCGCCGGCTATAGGCTGCTCTCCAGGCTGGGCGTGGCCGCCATTTCAGCGGACCCGGGAAGTTGCCAGGCTGGTCCTTCCACACCGGAAGCTGGAACAGGGTAGGTACTACTGCGCGCTTTCTCCGTGGATGGGACACCCGGGTGGGATGTGCTGTGTGCTCTGCTGGGTTTGAGGGCTATCTGGGCATCCGCCTTCCTGACACCAACCACAGGGGAGGCTTCTGTGTACTTCCCGGGGATGCTTCTGAGGGGCTCCCAGGTTTACCTGCCAGGGGACCTGGCCACTTTCTCAGCTCTCTGAGGAGCCTTGGCTGTAGTGGGTCATTTAGGGCATCCTGGGATGCTCCTGGGCTCTCTTCTGGAGCTGCCCAGGGAGCCCACGCTTTCCTTGCTCTCAGTCTGCTAAGGTCCTGCTAAGTTGTGGAGGGGGTCACCGCATGCTTCGCAAGAATCCCGAGTTCTTCAAGGGGACCAGGACTTCCAGGAGGAGCACAGGTGGAGCGCAACTGGGGAACAGCACCTATCTTGGTGGGGCCATGGGGTGCCATACCAGCCAGGCATACATGGAGGTCAGCATGTAGTCGGTGTAGGCTGAGGTAGGTGAAGCTGGCCCATGACTGTCTTCTAGAAGAATTTGTCAAGCTCCGCTAGCAGTGGCCAGTGACTCAGGGGTAGGGGCCTGATGCTCAGCCAGTCCAGGAGGCCCTGGGCCAGCTCCATCTAGTACTCACAGGGCACCAGCTGTGAGGCACACTGGCATTGAGGAGCAGGACACCCAGGTTGGGTGAGATAAGTCTGAAAAGCCTGCCTTCCCTGGACCCCTCACCAATGGCCACCTCATCATACTAGTCTATCTTTTGTTGTAGGAGATCATTGAGGCTACAAAGGCTGTCAAGGCTTAGGTGGGTTACCACGATGTCTCCTACCCAGTCCAGGTGCCTCATCAACTTCTAGAAGCTCATTGGGGTTGAACCTGCTGTTGAGCAGCACTGTGAAGCCATTGATGGTGAAGAAGGTGGCATCACCAAGGCCTTAGGGGAAGAAGTAGCAGCAGGGTTCCCTTGAGCCTGAGAAAGCCCACTGAGGCTGGTGATTCCAGCAACTCCGCCACTTATCCTAAGAACACTCCCAGGCCCTTGGAGGCTGGCAGCTGCATGCTTCTTGCTTCCTAGAGTATCAGGATGGTGTGGACTTGGGTGGTTAGCTACCACTTTTTGCAACAGGTTTGGCAAATAATTGGGGGTGGGTATCACTTTCTTTTTCTCATAGAAGAGGTTTTATCACAGGTTTTCTCCTCACTTCCACCCCACTTCACTACCTCAGAGTCCCTTCTCTCCCCACCTATTTTTATGAGTCTCTAGATTACTTGATAGTACCTTTTAGGGACATCACTGGGGCCACTTGAGGGGTCAAGCTGGGCTCCAATGAGAAGAAGCCGATCCTGCTTTTATGGAAAGTTGTGGATCTAGCCAACAACAAGTACACAGAGTAACTGGCACAAAGTACTAGTTAGACTGGATCAGTTGGAACTGATGTAAAATTGTAAAGAAACTAAGATCCATGCCAAAAACCTATCCTCCCAGCAGCAGGTGGATCCAGCCCTGAGATAGTTTAACCAGTCAGTGAGCACTGAACAGCACATTGGGGTAGGAACCTCCTTCTGTCTCTGTATTGACAGGCAACCTCAAGTCAGGCAAATCCTACATCCCATGGCTTACAGGAAAAATGTATTGCCCGAATACTTATTCTTATTCTTCTTTTTTTTTTCCCCACTATCTTTGAAGACGATTCAAAAAGTGTTACTCCGGTTCATCTGATATTGATAAACTGGATATTGCAGCAATGACACAGTGTTTAAATTTTGAAAATAGTTCAGTTTCCCAGTATGGAACCTCTCTCAAGTTAGATGTGGGGAATATAATTTTAGCAATGATTTCAGAGTCCTATAATCACAGGTTTTCAGATCCAGAGATAGTAAGTTCCAAATTTGAAAGTGGCACTCGCAGCAAGATGGAACTTATTGATGATAACGCTGTAGTCAGGACTCAAGGTTTACTGTGGCAGTCCAGATCAAGATGTTACAGGATTCTTCAAATGACCTAATATTTCTGTGGAAAGTACAGCACTTTGTCTGAATGCCCAGGGTGGAAGGAATAGAGAAGCCCCAGTTGGGTTTGTAAGTGAGGAGCACAGAGACCTAGCACTGCAGCAGCACAGACATCACATGGAGACCCAGTACACTGAGGTTTAACAAAGCGATTTTCTTAAACTTGCTGGTGCTACATCCGAGGAAGTCACCCAGTTCCTCTCCAAGGAAAAACAAGCCCTCATCTGCATGTGAGTGCTCACAACTGATAAAGTGGAGGCCTTTCATCACATGGGCGGGGGCGAGAAAGAAGCCATCTTTGTTACTTCCCTGGATGGTAGGCCAACAGGAAATACTTGTCAGTGAAAGACAGTTGCTCATTACATATTATCCAAGTCTAGTTTGGAAATGCTTGGCCACTCCACTCAAAATCCATGATGATCCCTCACTTGTTAATAGTAACCAAAGGAAAGATAATTCATAACACTTGCTCCTCTAAACATTTTGTC
Organism: Ailurus styani; assembly: GCA_002007465.1. Classification (NCBI taxonomy): domain Eukaryota; kingdom Metazoa; phylum Chordata; class Mammalia; order Carnivora; family Ailuridae; genus Ailurus; species Ailurus styani. The sequence goes on along the minus strand of LNAC01000670.1, from coordinate 146,511 downwards.
TTTTGACTTTTTAATATACATATATATTTTTGAAAAAATATATATTTTGTAAAAGGGGATTTAAAAGACGAAATGCATAGAAAATGGGGCAAAACTATGTAAGCTGATTTGTAACAAAGACAATATAATTCAGTGTTAGAAACTATGATCATGTCTTTGTTTTAATCATTCTGTTATTGTTAAAATGCAAAGGGGATATTTAAACCAATGGAATCCTAGGGCCTAGTCCTATATCAATAAGTGGCATACACATTCTGCAATTTCTCATCTGTTAAAATCTACATATCCCAGTCTAGTTTGTTCTATTTTTAAAGCTTGATTTGGTGTGAATACTCAAGTAGAAAAACTAGACTTGGAAAAAAAAAAAAGAAAAAAAAAGAAAAACTAGACTTGGATAATATGCAGTGAGCAACTTTCACTTGTTTAGATAAATCATTTCAAAGGCATCCATTTTAAATCATAAATAGGAAGTTTATGCTTTGGAGAAGGCATTTTGTTTCTCACAACAAGAACACTAGGCAGCCTGCAGGTTTGCTTTACTGCCTTCTCCAGTGACTTGATAACTTTATTACTTAAAAGTTTGCTCATACCTGCCACCTGCACTTCTTTTGGATGATGGGAAGGCAGAGCTAAGGAGGCTGATTTCTTTCTTTTTTATGGCACAGGTCCTTAGATTGGCTACTTTGTTCTGGAATATGGAGATCTCTGTCCTGTATTCAGAAGAAGCTGGTATACAGTCAGTGTTAATGCAGGCCCAAGTGTTCTAAAAAGTAAGAACCATGATGGTTCCCAAACTGAAAGAAACCCTGTTTGTACTCTAGCATGAGAAATAGAACCTGTCACTTTTCTAAAGTTTACTTCTGCTTCAGAGGACAAATGTGGGAAGCAAAAAATAATCTTGCAACTACTAATTTTAAATATGTAGCTTAAAAATTGAAAGTATTCCCAGTTAGGGCACCTGGGTGGTTCAGCCAATTAAGCTCAGGTCCTGATCTCAGAGTTGTGAGATAAGTTCCACCCTGGGCTCTGCACTGGATGTGGAGCCTGCCTAACGTTCTTTCTCTCCCTCTCCCCCTACCTTCTCTGCTCACATACACCCTCTCTCTCTCTCTCTCTCTCTCTCAAAAAAAAAAAATATATATATGTATATGTGTATATATATATAGATATATATGTATACATACAAATATACACACACATACACACATGAACAAACACAAACACACACATACACCTTTCTTGGGTCAAGAAAATTGCTAACTAAAAGTATTTATTAATGACTTAAAATTCAAATCAAATATCAAGAGTAGGTTAGCCTTTAATTGGGAATATTCGTAAGTATAGGTTCTTATTTTTTTTTCTAAGTTCTTCAGCCTAGGAATTATAAATATTTTGTAGCTATACAAAAATTATTGTACCCAAAATAATGTTAATGTTAAAAACAAAAACAGCCCAGGTTACTCATTCTTAGAGAATGAAATTGCAAATAACCGAAGGAGGAACACTGAAAGGAACCCTGTGGTGTTGGAACAAGGTACGAAGAGTTAATGTGTACTTGTGGATTAAAAAACAAAACAAGACAAACCATAAGAGACTCCTAATCTCATAAAACAAACTGAGGGTTACTGGGGGTTGGGAGGGTAGGGATAGGGTGGTTGGGTTATGGACATTGGGGAGGGTTTGTGCTATGGTGAGTGCTGTGAAATGTGTAAGGCTGATGATTCACAGACCTGTACTCTTGGGGCAAATAATAATAATAAAAACAACAACAAAAAACCAAAGGATGCCTGGGTGGCTCAGTTGGTTGAGCACCTGCCTTCTTTCAGGTCATGATCCCAGGAGCCTGGGATCTAGTTCTGCATTGGGCTCCTTGCTTAGCAGGGAGCCTGCTTTTCCCTCTGCCTCTGCCTGCCACACTGCCTGCTTGTGCTCGCTCGCTCTCTGACAAATAAATAAATAAAATCTTTAAAAAAATAAAAAGATAAATAGAGATAGGAAAGGAAGGAAGAAGTTATACATGGAAAAAATATAGATGAAAGTGTGTTCATGGGTTAGTATACATATGTATATTTGTATATAAACACATCTTTCTGAGCACACTGTCTGCTAAGTGGAAGGACTAAAAGTAGTGTGGCATTCTGGTAGCAAGGAGCATACCTGATGCCCAATCTTGGTTTCTAACTACCATCATTCAATAAAAGTTGCCAGCTCTTTTTGGAGAGCTCTTTGATTCCAGGCCTGGTGTAGGAAAAAATGCAAAATAAATCTTCCCTAGATTTCGTGGTGTTATCATAGAAGCCTTAGCCTCCTGAGCCATGGAAAATATTATACTGTAAAGACAAAATGTTTGCTTTCAGTTTCCCTTAAAATGGTTTTTATATTTCACATGCATTGAGGAATAGATGAGTGGCCATTTGATTTTTGGTTTTGTTTGTTTTGTTTTGTTTTAGTGATGAAACTAATTGATTGTACCCATAGCCCTTCTCTCTTATCTCCCTAAGACTCAGATACATGCATTCTATGACCGGCATTTGGATTAGAGTATTATCTTCCTACATACTTATATTTCAAAAGGGATGGAATCCTGGACAATGGTGACATCTTTAGAATGTGAAATGGCTTATCTTCCCCTTAGAAAGATAAATTTATAGACCAAAGTGTTAACGTAAATAGTCTTTCCTGTCTGTTTCTAAGGCAACTTAGAAAAGAAGAGGTAGGAATGAATAAGAGCAATGAATGATCTTTTTCTCCTTTTTAAGTAGAGGAAATTCCTCTTTATCCCTTGTTTACAGAGTGAGACTGCCACTTGCATAGGATATTTTTCTACCTATCTCTTCTTGGGTTGCTTTTGAAGAGACTGATGCTGCAATATTACTTTGGCTATTGATTGGGGTATAAGGAAAATGAAGTTGTTGTTTTTTTTTTTCTTTTGTCGGATATTGATGCCTCTTCCTATTAAGAAAAACATATATATCTTGGGGTGCCTGGGTGGCTCAGTCAGTTAAGCATCTGCCTTTGGCTCAGGTCATGATCCCAGGGTGCTGGGATTGAGCCCCATGTCAGGCTTCCTGCTCAATGGGAAGCCTGCTTCTTCCTCTTCCACTCCCCCTGCTTCTTGTGTTCCCTTTCTCGCTGTGTCTCTCTCTGATTTTAAATAAATCAGAGATTTATTTAAATAAAAGATTTTAAATAAATATAATGTTAAAAAATACATCTCAACAACTATATATACGTGTGTGTGTGTGTGTGTGTGTATGTATATATATACATATACATACACACCTTAACATATGAATTCTGGAACATCTGTGATACCAGAAAGTGATAAGTTTCTTAACAGAAAAAAGGGCAGGTCTAAAGGTCAAAACTATAATCATTTGTGGAGGGGAGAGGAAGAGAAGGAAGAATGATGATGATGATGAGTTATAATTGGATTATAACCTTATGCAAGTGATCAAGATTAAGATCTCCAGCAATAAGAGTCATGATAGAGGATGATCCATGGTGCCATAGGAAAATCCTGAATAAACCTCTTCCCACAACGCACCAAATCTACAGCTATACATAGAAAAATTCCTTCCAAAAATAGACCTGAACACTAAGTGAAAAGTTTCTTTATAACAAATGATAAAAGGGCCACATCAAGATGGGTAGAAGAGGTAGGAATCTGTTTTCACCAAAAACTCCATCCCTGGCAAAGTAACCCAGAGTCAGGAAAGATGTCACAAATCAGAAGCCTCTCAAAAATTAAAAAATTAGAGCTACCATATGATCCACCAATTCTACTTCTTTGTATTTATCCCAAGAAAATTAAACAAAACAAAGCAAAAACCCTAATTGAGAGAAACACATACACACACCTATGTTCATTGAGGCATTATTTACAATAGCCAAGATTTGGAAACTACCTAAGTTTGCACTTATGGATGCATGCATAAAGAAGATGTGGTATACATACAAAGGAATACTACTCAGACATAAAGAAGAATGAAATCTTGCCATTACAACAACATGGATGGATCATATGGGTATTGTGCTAAGTGAAATAAGTCAGAGAGAGACAAATGCTGTATGATGTTACTTACATGTGGAATCTAAAAACAAAGCAACAACAAAGAAAAACCCAAAAAGAAATGAATAAATATAATAGAGAGCAGAATGTCCGTTGCCAGAAGGGAGAGGGCTTAAAGGTGGGTGAAAGGGGTAAAGGAGGTCAAGAGGTATCATTTTCCAGGTATCAAATATATAAGCCATGGGAATGTGATGTACAGCACGGTGACTATAGTCAATAATATTGTAGTTCATATTTGAAAGTTTCTGAGAGGGTAGATTTTCTATGTTTGTATCATAGGAAGAGGAAGGAAAAAGAAGAAGAAAGACTCATTGATATCTTGCACCCCCATTCAGTCACATCATCTCTGTGATATTTATGCCCGCAATTTAAAACTTCAGTCTAATTTTATGGAAACATTAGACAAGCACAAATTGAGGAACATTCTACAAATTCAATATGTGACTAAATTTTTGCAAAAATATTAAGGTACTAAAAGACAAAAACTATTAAAAATATTGGAGGAATCCAAGAGACAAAACAATCAAATGCGGTGTATCCTTAATAGATCTAGAAATAGAAAAAAAGGGTATTTGTGGAAAAACTTGTGAAATAAGAATAAAGTTATAATTTAATTAATGTTTTTGTATGAATGTTAATTGCATGGTGGTTATATAAGATGTTAACATTCGGAGAATCTGGGTAGAGATGTATGGGAACACTCTTTTTGCAAATCTATAATTCTAAAATTATTTAAAAATGAAAATTAAAAAAAATATGACTAGGAAACATGAGAAAATAAAAATGTGTTGCTCAAACCTGGTAGTATAACCAATATTTTATGCTCCATATTATATTTATTCATATTTCCATATCTCAAAAAGACATTTAAGATATAGAAATGTTTTAAGATACAATATTTCGACCACAAGACTATTTAAAATATAAGCAAGGAAAAAGCTGGAATGAACACACAAAAGTATCAGCTGTTGTCATTTGTTCAACTCTATGTTGAAAAGCTATTTAGTGAGAATTTATACAGTGGGTACTATGACGGACTCTAGAGAGCATGAGTGAACAAGACAGAAACAGTCTTTGCCTTCAGGGAACTTACATTCAATTTTGGGAATAGATAAAATAATCATACATATAACCTAAGTATTTAGTAACTAAAATAAATGCTATAAAAGCAACAAAAAAGTGGGCAAGATGGAAATTAATGGGTATGGACAGATGTACTGCCGAATGGTCAGGATGGTTCTGGGAGCAAGTCACGTAAGGTGAGTCTTGGATGATGAGGAAAAGCTGGCCCTGCAGAGAAAAGAGAGAGAAAAAATTCCAGGAGGAAAGAAAAAAAGAAAGAAAAAAAAAAGGCATGTATATAGCAGTCTTCTAACAGCTAAGGCTGTGGTGTCCTGGATGAATTAAGTGATTTGAACTTAGTATGTGATAAATGTAGAGAGACAAAAAGTATTCAGGCATGCAGGACCTAAAAGACAGTGAAAATGTGTTTGGATTATTATTTTATGAACAAAATGGGAAGTTACTGAATTATTGTAAGTAAGGAAGTGAAAGTTGAATTGGAGGGGATAGGAAGAAGGTGTGGACTTTGAGGAAGTGTTTCTTTTCAAAATTCAGATAATATATAATGGTTCCTGGGCTGAGGACTTGCATTGGAACTGTAGAAAAATAACTTGAAAAAGCTTTGCAGATAGAGTGTTATGGTGACCTGGATATGGAGAGTGAGGAAAAGAAAAAAATTGAGACGGACAGATTGTTGTTGTATTGAATAATACTGTGAGAGGAAGTAGAAGGAAAAGAAAAAGAGAAGAGGGTTCGTTTGCTAACTTAGTGAGGGCATGCTGAACCTCCAAGAATTATTTTGTTGTTAGCCATGGTGGGAAGGTTACAGTCAAGAGTGAATAAGAGCTAGGAGAAGTAGGCATTACCATAATTTTTTTTTTACATGCTATTTGAAAGGTATGTGAGTGGCACAGAGGTAACAGTGTTTTTCCAGTAGAATATTAGAGATGTTTTGTTTTGGGTTTTTTTTTTGAAACTTTAACCTTCTAATTGCTGAAATAAATTATTATTCCAGCAATGTTTTATATAAATTATTAATTATTAATAATAATTAAATAAATTATTCCAGCAATGTATTATAGCAATGTTGATATCCCCTTAAATAATTATATAAATGTGGTAATATTTCTCTGACATGGATAAGAGGTAAGGAGGAAGAAAAGATTATTCCTGGGTAGCTCTGATATGTATTTTTTCCATCCTCTACTTTAAAATATTTCACAGAGTGAATATGTATTACTTTACAACTTAAAGCAATGGTATTTGTAATGGATTAGCTAAAGAAATTATTCTAAAATATGCTGGCTTGGTGGAAAAATAAACTACCATGAAATAATGTTATAGATAGATATCAATTGATTGCAGAATCAAATAGTTATGTTTCACTTTGCAAGGGAATTAATGTATTAAATATAAAAACAAATGGATATTGGTAGTCACAAGTCTTGTAGACTGAAATTTTATTTTTATTAATGCACATGTAAGTCTTAGAAGTTTCCTAAATTTTACTTATTAAATTGGAATGTAGTTATTATAAAGAGAAATTGACCAATATGATTTTTTTTCTACTCTAAGTGTAATGCACGTAATTCACATGAGTGGTTGACCTTGACTTGGCTTAAGCAAGTTAAGTGAAGCTTTCATGCTTAAAAATCTGTTAAGAAGAATTATATTATTCCATCCCACGCTCTTAAAGTGCTTTGAAGTAATATAACTGATACCTAGATTTTAAAATCACATGATTTATTTTTTTCAGTCCCATCTTCCCCAAGTTGAAAAACTAATATATCCTACTGAATATATATAATTTTACATTTCAGTGGCAAAGAGATTTCATACCACTATTGAAACATAAGTAGGGCGCTTGGGTGGCTCAGTGGGTTAAAGCCTCTGCCTTCGGCTCAGGTCATGATCTCAGGGTCCTGGGATCGAGGCCCGCGTCGGGCTCTCTGCTCGTCGGGGAGCCTGCTTCCTCCTCTCTCTGCCTGCCTCTCTGCCTACTTGTGATCTCTCTCTCTCTCTGTCAAATAAATAAATAAAATCTTTAAAAAAATAAAAAAAAATAAAAAAAATAAAAGAAACATAAGTACCTTTTACTTTTGTATAGGTTTAGTTTATTTCAATAAATAAAAAATTTGTCTTTTTAATAGCATGTTTGGTAGCAAGGAGAAGAAAACCTACTCAAATTAGTTGATAGAAAAAAATGATTGTAGCAATGAATAAAATACCCATATGCAAGAAATGGCATCCACAAACAAGAAATGGAGTATAAAATGAAGTATAATCAAGTCATAGAAATGACTGGAACTGATGTCTTGTCACTCACTTTGTTTGTTTTTGTTTTTGTTTTTCCACTTTCCTATAGAGACTTGTTTCTGCTTACAGTATACTTAGTATCTGGTACCTGTAACTGTTTTGAACACAATTCTGGATTTTCAAAGTCCTTATCCTATTCTTAATTTTCTGTAAATCTGGACCTTCAGTGTCCAGCACTGCCTATTCATAGACTCAGAGTCATGTTTTCAATTAAGAGGAAGGAGAATTTAGTTGATAATTGACTAGGGCTATTTCAGTTAGTTAAAGCTCAACATTAGGCTAGGAGTAAATATTTTTTTTATTACCAAGAAAGAAAACACAAATTAGACCTTTATCTATTTTTTTCAGTTTGGAGACTATAAAGGAGTTTCAAACTTGCGTCTTTCACCAAGTGTATGTAAGTACAGTAGTAATCCTGTTAAACCAAATTCTGTCAATATTTATTGAAAATTAACATCAAGTTGACAGGTGGTATGCCAGTTCATAAGTCTTGCTGAATACAGAGTTTAAAAAGGATCTTAAGGCTTAATCTGGGTTCAGTAGTCAAGGGTACCTTGTTAATAATTAGAAATATAGTCAACTGGCATGGGAGAGTGAGAGAGAGACTAGAATGCCACACATTTGCCATCATAAAAAAGCAATGAACAAGAAGTAAAAGAATGTCAGTCCTCAATACCAACATTTTTCAATTGTTTGTGTACAAAGAATCATCTTGTGAACTCATAAAAAAATTGAGGTGTTCACTCTGGAGATTATCATTTAGTAGGTTTGAGACAGGGTTCCTTCATCATCATTTCTTTTAAGTACCCACATAAGTCTGATGACACTGGAATAATATTCATACTTTGAAAGCAGTGTTCTCTTTAACAAACTTTCTGTTCTCCCTGCAGCCCTTAAAATGCCACTCAATTAGATTGTTTATCAAAATTATAAAATATCTGAACTAGTGAAAATGTGAGGCTAGGGATGCCTGGGTGGCTCGGTCAGTTAAGCAGCTGCCTTCGGCTCAGGTCATGATCCCAGGGTCTTGGGATGGACACCCACATCGGGGTCCTTGCTCAGTGGGCCTGCTTCTCTCTCTGCCTCTGCCTGCCACTCTGCCAGCTTGTGCTCTCTCCGTCTCTCTGACAAATAAATAAAATAAAAATAAATCTTAAAAAAAAAAAAAGAAAATGTGAGGCTAGCCCAAATATCTAATCTTTCACATGAATTCTTGCTATAAGCAAACATACAAACAAACAAGTAAATACAATATATTTCATTCAGATTGTTTATGCAGCCCCAGGCATGGAGTATCCTTGGTGTCCTGGAGTATCTATGATGATTTTATGGGTCAATTTATCTGTAGATTCCAGCAACTAGACCTTGTTCTGACTTTTGAAATGAGCTAAATAATTCTAATCACTTTTTCTACAAGTAGTCCTCCTATATACTCTTTTCCAAGAAACCTACTTTCTTTAATATTTCCCTGTATTTGTGGCTTAAGTTGCTTTTCCATCAGAGTTGACTAGCAGTTTGCTAATGACAGTCATTAACGATATTTGCCCAGTTTTAAATGTCGTTTCCCATGTGCTTTGATGCATGAATAGTGCAATTTGATTCCTGTTCATCATCAGGTACTTTATATCCATTAAAATAGCAGTTCAGCAAAATCCTAGAGAAATTACAGTATAGTATAGTGGTTAAATACTTTTAAGTTGATCTGAGACAGAAATGGGTTTGAATTCTGACTCTGTTTACTTAGGTGTCTGAAATCATGCAAGATTGTTACATATGGATGGATGGTAAAGAATTTTTGAGGAAATGTATTTAATGCATTTTCTTCTCATATTGCTGAAAAAATTAATAGAAAATTTGTTAATTTGCCTCTTAGATGAAGAACTCAGTTTTAAAGTGATTTTCACTGGGGGAAAAATTAAAATAAAAAAAAGGTTAAAAATATAATTGTAACTGGTAAGATCCTAGCTGTACAGGGAATTTGATTATATGACCAGATTCTTATCATTCCAAATTGAACTATACCCAATTAGCACTGCAGACATGATCTTTTCTACAGCCAATATTTCTGTTGCCAAGATGTCTTGTTTGCTTGGATCATAACAACAAACTGGCAGACCTGCCTAGTCGTGGCAATTGCCTGCCTGCATTCCTCCTCCTCCTGGCATTCAGAGACCTGTGCTCCATGCCAAGTGACCCAATCTCCCTTACCCGATTCCACATTTTTTTTTATAACTCATCTACTCAGAATTATCTAATCACTGTCCTTAATCTTTGTGACAGAAACTGGCCCTTGCCTATTCTTTAGCAGTTCTCATCTTTTTCACCAACAGAAAGCTGATTTTGCTGGGAGTGAAACGTGCGTGGCAAAGAATGTACAAATAGGCTGTACAAATAAGGCTAGCTTATAACTAAGACCTGGTCGGTGAGCTTTAACAGTAGTTTTTGTTCATGAAAATCAGGAACTCAAAAAGCGGAGAGAGTTTAAGTCAACTGGCATGTGTCATTTTGTCTTCTTTCTTGCTGTCTGGAAAGCCAATGGGTTGGTGAGAATCCTAGTGATCATCTTATAAACATGAGGTCACTTTGAGGATGGAAGCCCAAGGATGGCAGAGCACCTATGGAAGCAAGTGGGAAATCAGTAACATCATTAAGGTGGCCTGACAAGGCCAACTGTACATTTCATTATTTGAGAGGAATGAGTTCCTCTCTTATTTTAAGCATCATTTTCTAGTTTCTGTTACAACCTAACACATTAATACATCACTCTGAGAGTAGTAACTCAGATAAAAATGATTCTGATGATGGTTGCATAGAATGCTACAATTTTCAATGGGACCTTTCTGGTTTGTAAACATATTTCTTTCAAGTACAGGAGAGTTATTAGGAAAGAAGGGATTGCCAGTTCTTTTGAGTTTTTAAAAGTTTGGAGGAAATTAAATTCTAAGCTAAATATTTCCTACTTGCTTGTGAAAAAGTATTAGTGAATAATACAGAAGTATAAGGATTTTGAAAAGCATGATAATTAAGCATGTATAGTAAAATACTTTCTATAAGATTCCTAATCCACAAAACATTCACATTCCTTAAAATCTATTAGAAAAAAAATTGTCAGTTTTGAGGAATTATTGGAACTTTGGGTGAGGCAAAGATTTGTAGTTAGGAGTTGTCCTATTTATTGCAGAAAGCTTAACATTTCTGGATTCCACCCACTAAAACAATATTCAGCCCTCATTCAATATAAGGGTCAAAAAATGAGTCCTGAGGAGATACTAACTCTTTATCCCCCTTCCCTCAATCCTTTTTCCCTCACCTCCCTTGTTGAAAACCACTGTATCAGCTGGAATCTGAGAAAGTTTTGCCTTGAGAACCTATTTCATTTATTTCTTTATTTACTTCACTTCCACAATTAAATCTCTATTTCCATTAATTTAAAATATTGAAGTCAGGGAACCTTTATTTTTCTATAATGAAATTTTGTCCATCTATGACTTCCTCTTCTCTTGATTCCCATGTAAAATGTTGTAAGACTGTAATCAACATAATTTTAGGAAGTACATATTAATGAAATAGTTAGGGATCTGTAATGGAAACCATAGGAGATTTTAGCCTAGATCCACTTCTAATTTGCTACAAACCTTTTAGTAAACTTTCAGTAAAAATAAACTCTCAGTAAAGTATGGTTAACAATATCTTCAATTTCAATCACCTATTGGTGTTATTAAAAACATACAAAATAATATGTAATCATTTTACATGAAACACTGGGATATTGATAGTTCTTTGAAATGTAGAAAATTTAAAATGACTATTTTTATATATTTATAGATTTATGAATTTATATTTTGAGACTCAAAGAGTCAGATTATTAGATTTATCAGTGTTAGGTTGGTTGTATCAGACATACAACTATATATAGAAAAAATTGGGAATAGGCCATTATCTCTTATTTATATTTGAATTTATGTTTATAGTGATTGTGGAAGAATTACAGATATTTATACTTATTCCCTATAACTCACATGTCCTTTATACTTACAGTACTGAAGTATGCTTGGTATGATACCTATTTTCCAAAAAAATTATATGTGCATATATAAAATATATATAACACATTACTTATATATTATATATTTATATGTATTATGTAATACATATGTATTTAAATATATAAACATATATTTAATAAACACTAATATAGCATATGCTTTGTGCCAAACTCTATTTATAAGTATTATGTCATTTAATCCACCTTAAAAACTCAAAAACTACTGTTTTAAAGATGACAAAACTAAGGCACAGAAAGTCTAAAGAACTTTTGAAAAGTCATATGGTGGGGCACCTGGGTGGCTTAGTGGGTTAAAGCCTCTGCCTTCAGCTCAGGTCATGATTTCAGGGTCCTGGGATCGAGTCCTGCATCGGGCTCCCTGCTCTGCAAAGAGCCTGCTTCCTCTTCTCTCTCTGCCTGCCTCTCAGCCTACTTGTGATCTCTCTCTCTCTGTCAAATAAATAAATAAAATCTTAAAAAAAAAAAAGAAAAGTCATATGGTTATTATTATTGGGATCCAGACTGTAATTCAAGTCTGACTAAGGAGTTCACATTCTTAACCATTGACAATGCAAAGAATTTATATATTTTATGTAAAAATTATTTTGATAAAATAGTCATTCCATTTTGAATTCATTTTTTTAACGATTTTATTTATTTATTTGAGAGAGAGAGAAAAACAGAGCACAAGAGCCAGGTGAGGGGCAGAGGGAGAAGCAGATTCCCCACTGAGCCAGGAGCCTGCTGTGGGACTCAGTGCCTGAATCCTGGGGCTAGATCCCAGGGCTCCAGGATCATGACCTGAGCTGAAGGCAGATGCTTAACTCACTTAGCCAACCCAGGTGCCTTTCCATTTGTAATTCCTAAAAGGCATTTTAAGCTCTACAAATCAGTATTCGGTTTTGCCTCCTGATAGCTGCTTATTCAAAATCATACTCTTTACTTTCTTTAGAAATAAACATCTGAACTGAAAATGCCTAGTGGAGGCTATAATTTGTGAATGCTCTGCAGTTAACCCTTGAACAATGTAGGAGGGTAGGAGCACAGACCCCTGTATAGTCAAAAATCCCCATATAACTTTTAACTACCCCAAAACTGCTTAATAGTTTACTGTTGATACTGTTGATTGGAAACCTTATTGATAACATAAACAGTCGATTAACACATATTCTGTATTTTATGTGTATTATGTACTGCAATATTACAATAAAATAGAGAAAAAATAAAATCATAAGGAAGAGAAAATACATTTATACTACTGCATTATATTTATTGAAAAAAATCTGGGGCCACATAGTTCAAATTTGTGTTGTTCAAGGGTCAACTATATTTGTTTCCCTCTTGCTATTTTGGCAATAATGGAATTGGGCTTTTTGTTTATATATACTTGGCAGCATTTTGACAGGAGAAGGTATGTCAGAAAAAAAGATGGAAAATATTAATCAACTGTAAGGTATCAGTATGCTTTTAAATAGGAACTGTTTAAATGCTGTAGATATTCTCAATCTTTCTCTAATGACTCATGAAACAAAAATGGGGAGGGAAAATATAATATTAAAAGATAATATTAAATTATGAAAATATGCTAACATTTTAAGTAATACATTATTCCATATTTTTGTAATCACACATTTAAATGAAATGTTATATAAAAACAGTCTCATAAAGTAGAGTTATTAATAAATTTGATAAAGTGTCAAAAAATAACTTAAAATCCTTCACTCATGCAGAGAATGGAAATAAAAATATACTAACATGTATTATATCATATTATTTCAAACTATTTCCTAGTAAAAATAACTGGTAAAAATCCTAAAATATATTTATTTTTTATGATGTTAAATATACTTCATGATTGAAATATAGATGATGTCAGAAAAGGAAGTTTGCAGGCTTTTTTGTTGCATTTTAAAGATAATGAAATTGTTTTTATAATCATCTTAGTTTACTTCCTGAGAAAATTCTATCAATAAGAATATATTTTCAAACTGCCATATTTGGTAAATATTTTAAAAAATGAAGCCTATAAATAGTTATAATTTTATATCTTTGAATTAGGTGATATGTAAATGGAAATAAGTATGAAGTATAGAATTTGATACTGAAGTAATGATTTCCAGATTTACAAATTCATGACCTGGAGTTCCATGTTTTTCATTTGGTAGTATGTTTTGGTAATATCTGACTGTTTAATGATTTGTATGGTACAGGTACAGAACAGACATTAACAACTTTAAAAAAAGAGAACCATATTTCACAAACAAAATGTCAGCCCTAGCATGTCACACTGCAGTTCAACAATTAACAGATTTATTTATACATGTTCTTTGCCCTCTGAACTACTCTTTTGGAATCCAGGTGACTTAACTCTCTTACCTTTTTAAAATTTGCTCAAATATTACCTTCAAAGTGAAGATCATTTGACTGCCTTTATTTGTTTGTTTGTTTATTTTTAAAAAGATTTATTTATTGAGTGAGAGAGAAAGAGACAGAGAGGCACAAGCAGGGGCAGAGGCAGAGGGAGAAGCAGGCTCCCTGCTGAGCAAGGAGCCAGATGTGGGACTTGATCCCAGAACCCTTGGATTATGACCTGAACTGAAGGCAGACCCTTGACTACCTGATTTAAAACCACACACACTCTCTATCACCCTTTTTCTCCATAGCACTTTTTTGTATATAAGATTTTATTGTATTAAGATTTAAATAAGATTTATTGTATACCTAATTATTTATTATCCATGGTTGCTTTGCCCCTGCAGTAACAGATTCGTGTAGTGATAAGAAAGACAACAGGGACAACAAAAGCTAAAGCATTTACTATTTGGCTCTTTACAGAGAAAAAAATTTTTTTTTGTCTGTCTGTGCCCTGCCCTCGTAATTAGCTTATTTATTATGTTTGTCATCTATGTCAATTCACAGGATTATAAATTCCATGGAAGCAGAGGTTTTCTGTTCTTTTTCTTTTTTCTTTTTTTCCTCTTTATCACTTTGGTATCCCCAATACCTGTAATAGCAGCTGGCACCATAGTAGGCAACTAACGAATATTGATGTATAAAGGGTAAATAAGGAAAAAAGGAATGAAATGTTCATCAGTTTTTCTATAATTTTGTTCTGTTTATTCAGTAATCTTTTAATATATTTTAATACAGTTTTGCATTTCTTAAAAAATAGCAATCATATATAAAAGAGAGAAACGAAGCAGTATATGAGATTATTTATAGCAAACATTATAACTGTGGCAAATTGACAACAATAAAAATAAAATAATAAATTATCAAATGATTTATAACATGGCTTTTTTAATATTGTAAATATGTATTCTGTTTTTATAATCAAATAGATATAAACCACTGGTAGAGAGAAAAATCAAGGTGATTTCATCTCTTTGAAAGTAGAATTGACAATAGATATTGCTACTTTGCTTTTAATGTGACCAGAAATGAAAAATGAATTTATGATGTGGAAAGAACCTAAAAAGAAGAGGCTGCTTCATTTTAGTGTTCATAATAGACAAGGAGAGTAATGTGAAGAATTGTCAGACTTGAACAAAAGGTATTAGGAAAGTAGATTTCAAAAAGGTCATGGAAAATATAGCATACAATTCCAACAGCCTTTAGGTGTGACCATAGCTTAAAATGAATGGAAAATATGTTAAGGAAATTCTGATAAAACAGTATGAGGCACTATCAGTGAGGAAGAAAAGAATAAAAACCTAAGAAACGTGAGTAATTGCTCAAGGTACTGGTTATACTAAAAGCTTCTATACATGAAAATTTCGAACATTTTCGGTCAGGTAAACCTGAGACAAATTGAGACTTGAAAGGTGATGAAGGCCAAAAAATGCATGCTCCGCTTTCTAAGAGCCAAAAGATGCAATGGAAAGGACTTGTGCCTACTGATGGGAGCAGATGGTGTACAGATCTACACCGAAAATGAGAAAAAGAATCACTCACCCTACTGTGGCAGGTTGGGTTCCCAGGTGCTAGGAAACAGATTTTAAGACAGATTAGCCTGCAGGATCTTTATTGGGGGTTCTCTTGAGATTAACACATGTGAAAGGGAGCAAAATAAAGAACTGGGCAAAAGGAGAAGATGAATTGCATTCCCAACAGAAGGGGCATCCTTGGGGTGCTCTGGAGCTGTGATGACCCATCAGAATTTCTCCCAGTTGGGAAGAGATAACCAGAGCATTTTATTCCCATGTTGATCAGTCATTGAGTGAGGCTTCCACTGGGAGAAATACTAATGTTTGTCAAGATAGTTTTCTTCAACATAGCAATCACAAATAGGGCTTAAAACTGAAAATGTCCCTAGGCAGTACTCACAATTGTGTCAGTGAAGGGCCAGGGTACAGGAAAATTCACTCTTGAAAGGAGATCTGGGCAGTGCATTATAATGTAAAGTACAGTCTGCTTTTTTGAATAGGTTCTGGGAGTAGTTCTTCATGGATCCCAAAAGAACCTCTTTAGCTAAGATACTTAGAAGATGAAGGTTAGTGGAGTAAGTATGAACCATTGCAACTGCCACTAATGTCAGGACCGTAACAAGACAGCCATCATCTCCATCCAATGCTATACATTTTTTTTTAAAAAGATTTAATTTAGTTATTTGTCAGAGAGAGTGCACAAGGGGGCGGAATAGCAGGCAGAGGCAGAGGGAGAAGCAGTCTCTCCACTAAGCAAGGAGCCTGTTGTTGGGACTCGATCCCAGGACCCTGGGTCACAACGCTAGCCAAAGGCAGACGCTTAACCAACTGAGCCACCCAGGTGTCCCTGATACTATTTNCAGAGAGAGTGCACAAGGGGGCGGAATAGCAGGCAGAGGCAGAGGGAGAAGCAGTCTCTCCATTAAGCAAGGAGCCTGTTGTTGGGACTCGATCCCAGGACCCTGGGTCACAATGCTAGCCAAAGGCAGACGCTTAACCAACTGAGCCACCCAGGTGTCCCTGATACTATTTATTTATTTATTTATTTTTAAAGATTACTTATTTATTTATTTATTTCACAGAGGGAGAGAGATCACAAGGAGGCAGAGAGGCAGGCAGAGGGGGGGGGGAAGCAGGCTCCCCGATGAGCAGGGAGCCCGATGCGGGCCTCGATCCCAGGACCCTGAGATCATGACCTGAGCCGAAAGCAGAGGCTTTAACCCACTGAGCCACCCAGGCGCCCGATACTATACATTCTTAATTCCTCTGACCTGATGCTTTATTTTGTGTTCTGAAACCTAATCCCTAAGGGTTCTAAAACATTGGTTACCATGCCCTTCTTAGCCTGAGGTTGCTTCATTCTTCCATTTATTCTTATTTACCATGTCTTCTGTATCTTTGCTGATTTTTGGTCCAGTAAATTTATACATCATTGAGAATGGAATATTAAAGTTTCCTACTATTACTGTTCATTTGCCCATTTCTCCCTTCAGCTCTCTCAGTGTTTGCTTCTTATATTCCTGTATTGTTTTTATGTGTGTATATTTTTAAAAACATTTTATCTTCTTGATAATGAACACTTATCATTATGAAATACTTCTTTGTCTCTAGTAGCCTAATTTGTTTTAAAACTTATTTTATAGTCTTTTCAGCTCTTTCATGCTTTATTCTTATGCATTTTATTTTATTTTATCTTCATTATCAGCCTATTTTTGTCTTGATTGGGGATAGCATTTCGAGTTGTGATTGACAGCCCTCTATCAGTTTATTGCTATCATTCTATTGTCTTCTAACTTTCATAATTTTACACTAGAAGTTTTCTGTGTCTTATTTTTTTCCTTCCAATCATAATGTCTCTTTTCTCTGGTTTGTTTCAAGATTTTTCTTTATCTTTTGCTAGAAGGACTTGAATGTAATCTATCTAGGTGATTTTGCTGGGGAAGCCTTTATCCTGCTTAGTTTTCACTGAGATTCTTGGATCTGTCGCTTGTTCTTTGTTATTAACTTTGGAAAATTTTCATCCGTTATGTCTTGACATATTTTTTCTTCTCTTTTTGGGATTCAGTTGCATGTATATATTACAGTATTTGATGTTGATTCATAGCTGTTGATGATCTTTTTCTAGTTTTCTTCTTTTTCCTCATGGTGTTTCAGTATGGATAATTTTTAATGACTGCTCTGTAAATTCATTACTCTTTCTTTGGATATGTTGAATATACTGAAGTGCCTGTTAAAGACATTTTTCATTGCTTTAAAAAAATTTTTGTCATTTCCATTTAACTTTCCTTTTAGTTTTCATCTCTTTGAAATTTCCCATCTGATTTTACACCTTCTCCACTAGCACCTTTAACGTATTAACTATAGGTATTTAAATTCTGTCAGTTTAATGTCAGTGTCACATAATGTCTGTATGTGGTTCTGGTGATTGCTTTGTTAACTTTTGAGTGACCTTTTTCTTGCCTTTTATTATGTCTTTTTGTTCTTGTTATTAAAAGCCAGACATCTGTGTGGGACAGTACAGACTGAGACAGTTTTATGCCTGGAAATGTGTTCTCTTTTCCTTCTATTAAGTTTGTATAATTAGACTATGTATAGATTTGATTTTTTTTTTTTGGTTGCTATGGCTACTCTCAGGGAGCCATTGGTTTCCAATTGCTGTAGATATATGTGTTTAGGGTACAGGTTGATTTTTCAGAGTAATCCTATTGAAATGTGAAATTTAAGTTTTTCTTTGTGTTATGCCTCATGGAAAGTTGTTCGCATTCTCTCCTTCCATTTCTATGCTTCATCCAGGAGTAATCTACTATTGCTTATTATTCAGTTAGTTGGCTTAACAGTTAGAAGGATAGTTGGAGGAGTTAATTCTCTGTTGTTTTAATTAAACCTCACCCTTAGGGATGTACTATATTCCTGGGTCTCAAAAATGTGCCCTTATTTTTCCTCTCCCTTTAATGACTGTGGTTATGAGCAAATGTGTATTCTTGTACTTTCTTTAGGAAAAGTTTTCTTTCCACCTTTTTCCTTCCCCCAGATGCACTGAGTCTTCACTGACAACTTAAAGGCAACAATACTTTGTGTCCTTAAGCCCATATATAAGGCTTTGTTTCGTAGTGGAAGTAGGAAAGAAAGATCCTAGTGGAATTTCTTAAACTTTCTGCACAGCTACTATTTTCCTACCCTAGTTTTCTACTTCAGTGAATACTTCTTAAAGCTTTTTCTGATCTTTTCTGTGAGTGCTCAATGAAGTTTGTGGAGAAATAACCTTCAAGAGGATGTAGATTTCCTCAATTTTTATAGTCCCAGGTCTCAGAATTATAATGCCTATAAATATTTAAAGGTCACTTTCAACATTTACTAATTTATCAACTATTCTATTGGAACTCTTTATACTGATGACCAACTTATATCTACCCAGTTGAGCAAGTGCTCACATCTACTCTTTCTCAGCAGAAATCATCTATCCTTATATTTGCCCAGTTTATTGTCCTACAACTTCAACTATGCAGTGAGTTTGAAAAAAAATGCTCTTTTCAGTTATTTATATCCATGTGTAAAAGTATACTTAATTTTTAATTGGTAAGTAATTATTCTCAGCTTTTTATTACTTTTCCAGATTGTATTAACAGTAGAACCATAGGGGACTCCTGAGTGGCTTAGTCACTTAAGAGTCTGCCTCTGGCTCAGGGTGTGATCCCAGGCTCTCTGCTGAGCAGGGAGCCTGTTTCTCCCTCTCTCATTCCCCCTGCCTGTGCTCGCTCTTTCTCTCTAAAATAAATAAAACCTAAAAAAAAAAAAAAGCATAGAAATAGCCATCTAATTCCATGTCTTAATAGCCAATATTTCTCCTTTTTTATACTTCTCATCTGAACATTGCATAATTTGTGTCGGTGAATGTATTCATTTCATAATATACTATATTAATTGACCACCAATGAAAGTTTTATAAATTATGTACCTACCTTTTAGGTAATATCAGATAATATCTATACTTTATCCACCTCCAATAGGATTCTTATTATTTTCAAGGCTGAAAGCATTACAACTCCAAAATTTCATCTTAAATTTGTTTTTTGACTATTCCTGTCCCCCACACATTTAAATTTGGTTCTATAAGAAACAAAATTCAAGCCACAGCTAACCATGAAGAACATGTATGGGAGAGTGTTCTTAGAATCAACATCTTTGGGAGACAAGGAGTGGAAAGAAGATTGGACATATGAAGAATTTTAGCCAATGTAGTCCCAATAAAGACTTCAGCTGACCCCCACAGCTACATCTGGAATTAGGATGGTATGTGAAAGAGCCCTGAGTTGGGATAAGGGGCTTTATACTCCTGTGTGATAGGTCACTGGAGGAAGATTTTCACTGGAGGAATATGACCTTGAGAAAAATAGTTTCCTTGTGCTGGGGCTTACAACAAAGACTTGCCAATTGACAATACTATCAGTAGGTGGGGGAATAACATCTTTATTCCAGAATAGAGATTTGGATAGCATATTACAGTATCACCATAGTTACTTTTACTTATCTTTTTTTCCTATCAAATAGAAATACCTTAAAATTAATAGCCATAATTATTATGGATCTGGAAATTAAAATATTTACATTTTTGGTTCCACAGAATCCACTGACTAGTTGGGGATAGAGTAGTAAGCAGGCAATAATTACTGTAGGGTGAGCATCTGTAAAATCCTTTGGTTGGCAGCTTCCTGTTCTGAAAAGTGTTTCTGCATCCTTCTACCTTAGAAATAGGAGCACCGATGTCAATATAACTTAAATATTTGTTCCAAGAAATCCTCACCCAGGAAGTTAAGACTGCAAACCAATAAATAACTTTACTCTTTGCTTCAGGAGATTGTTGCAACAAAAGTATCTGAGAAAACAGTTTGCTCATCTGAGCAAAGATCTGTCAGACAGTATTTTTCATATCTGAAAAACAGCTCATTTATCATGACAATAGTTCCATCAGAACTTACCTTAAAACCCTCACCCTGCTTTGTCTACAGATCCTATACTATTATGTAAACTAATGAACAAACAACAAACTTAATTCTAGAAGTTTACCCACCACAAAAGACCCAATTTAAAAGCACTTCAAGTAAGATTTACAATCCTATAAATACTATTTACTAACTTATTCTGAGACTTTACTAAAATGGTGTCAAGGTACTATTCTCCGTTGTTATAGCATATTTAGTTAATTTAGATTGATTTAGTCAACAGGTTTTTTTTGTTTTGCTTTGGTTTTGGTCTTTGGGGGAGATTATAATTGTCAGTTCTGAAGATCACACTAAGGGCTTCCCAGTATCTTCTTTCTGGCATGGTTTACTAGATTCTCCTTAGAAACAGTGCCTTCCTCTTCCTCTCAGGCCTTATATCCCATCTAAGGATCTCTGTGACCACAGTAGTAAATTAACCCCCTCATTTGGTCTGAGTTCTGATTTCTGTTTGTCTTGATCAAGGATTATCAAGATATGGCCTGCCGGCTATATTTGTTTATTTATGTCTGTGGCTTCTTCCCTGCTGCAGTAGCAGAATTGTATAGCTGGGACTGAGACTATATAGTTCCCATAACCAAAAATATTTGCTATCTACTTTTTTAAAGAACAAGATTATTGATTTATTGTCCAGATCCTAAATGCTAAATTTATCTCCTCAGAATGGGGATCCCTTTATTATAAGTCACTTAATGATGTGTTCATGAATTGATACCATATATATACTATATATAGTGTATGTATATAGTGTACAGTTATATATACATAGTGTATATATACCTGTATATAAATGCAGTTTTTTTCTCTAGCTGTTCGTTTCATCTTTGTTTTGAATCTGTAAAAAGAGTTCATAAGACAGAGTAGGCATAGGTCCAAGAATTCTTTTTTCAAGATAGTTCCAAGGGCTGCAAAGATCAGAAAGTCTTATCATATCTGTATCATAGGATACACTTTCCCATGGTCAACTTTTCAAAACATTATAAGAAATTCCATATGTCTTGTCTTTGTTTTCTGTTTGTCTAGATCCATTATTATTGTTATATCTGCAGTGAGAAATTCCTGTCCCCATCCTCCTAAAAAAAACCAAAAAACCAAAAGAACAAAAAACAAACAAACAAAAAACAAAAAACAAACCCAGGAAATCTTGCATAGGAACTAGGCTTGTAACTAAGTGTTTATAGAATTAGATCATGAAAAAGATCATGGAAGAGATGTTAATTATATAAAAGTATCCTTTGTAGATTTTAGAGGAAAGAGTAGCTATAAGTCAATATTCTAGTCACTTACATTCCTATCTCTACCTAATAATCTCTTTCCTTTGTAGATACTACTATTTGGTATTTGATTCTTCTTATTAAATGACACTGAAAAAATATTATTCAACAAACCAAAAGGATATTTGGACCCAAAATGATCTCTGGATTTTCCGTAAGGACTGCATTGATGAGTGGATTATATGGGAGAGAGCCAGTATTTAGAAAATTATTTTGAATGCTTTCTGTATTAATTAAAACAGAAAGTTATGAAGTTTTGGACTAAATATTGAAAGAATAGGGATATAAGAAGATGGATGAATCACCAGGACTTAAACTGAAAGTATGGAAAATACTTAAGTACTTTATCTGTGATATTTTCAAACTAATTTGTTCAAGAACCAATACTGGATGATTGAAAATACTGTCAGAGTGGTTATCCTTCACATCATAATTCAGGGCCATGTGCTCACAGAGATTCTTCCATCTTCAAAACCCTGTTTCTAAAGTAACTCACTGAAAAGAGGGGAGT
The DNA here is from genome assembly GCA_002007465.1 of Ailurus styani. Lineage (NCBI taxonomy): Eukaryota > Metazoa > Chordata > Mammalia > Carnivora > Ailuridae > Ailurus > Ailurus styani. The sequence goes on along the minus strand of LNAC01000670.1, from coordinate 124,308 downwards.
GACAATTATCATTCTAGTGGTGACAAGACATGGGGAAATATCTATAGGAAGATTTTATGGGTTGACTTTGTATGTGTCACATATCATTTCTATTACCTTTGCTTTGGCTAGGAATTAGTCCCAGAAAAGGAAAATATAATGCATTTTGGTGAGTACATAGTAACCACTTCCAAAGTTATTAACAAAATTTAATCTTAGAAATCTTTGGAATCATAGAGAATGGACAAGCACTATATGTAGTACTATATAAATATAGATATAGAAAATATTACACTGATCACTAGAATGAGGAAATATTAATACAAAAAAAGAATTTGAACTTGAAGTTGATATTTTTATATCCTGGAATTCTAGCCCAAGAGTATTAAACTGTTGACAAAAACCCAGCACAAGTATGGCATGGTTAATTAATTAACTTCATAATTTCATATCCTATCTTATTCTAGATATTTTTAAACAGCTATAAAAATGAAATTTTATTTTTTTACTTTCCAACTTTTATTTTTATAAAATATGAATCTTAAATGAGATTCTCAGTCCATTGGTTGGGTGGGGAACAAAGTAATATTGGTTAGAAAATTGTGGAGGCAACTCCAAAGAGATAGGCAAGGTAAGTGAGAGTGTTCATTAGATCAGTGGTAGCACTGGGCTGGGGAGCACAGAACTGAAATATATTGTGGAGTCAAAGAGAGCAGGATTTTGTCTTCAATGTATGTGTCAAAAATGGAAGAAGTGTAAGTTGAAGGTGAACTGAAGTATTTCAGTTTGAGTAGGAGATTGATCTGACACCAAATGAGAGGTCAATCACTAAAAGAAATTTAGTTTTAGGAAAAATAATGATACTTTCTGAATATTCCATGCCTGGAGAGAATTAGGGTGAGTAGAAAATTGTGGGAGCCTTGAGTAAAGAGGTGGCTAACGAAAAGGCCATGAGGAAGACTGAGGATAAAAGTTTAGAAAGTTTCGAGCAGAAATAGAAGAGGAAAGATGTCCTGCAAGCCAAAAGGAGTGTTTCGAGATGTAGTGAGTGATCGATGATGTCAAATGTGGCAGAGATGTCCCATAACATAAAGTCTGCCAAGATAATGAAGCATTCTAGTAAAGTATTAATCTAATGAGGCCCTTAGGTACAGTTTATAAAGAATTTGTGAATGTTTTTCTTTGCGGGAAAAAAAAAATCCTTGATTTATATTCATTACAATGCACTGCAAGGATAAGATGCTCTATTTATTGTAATAAATTGTCTCTAGAGCACATTGAACTTCCCAGTTAATTAAATAATGCCATAATTTATTTCTATTTATGTTTTATTATTTTTCTCTGGTGGAATATAAAGCATTCTTAACATATTGGGCCAGAATATATAGTACATTTTTGGAGCTACATTAACTCTTTCCTCTTCATTCAATGCATTGAAGACAATAATATATTAGTATACCCATACAAACATAGGAAAATTGGCTTCATTCATCTGTGTGATCGGGGACAGTTTCACATTAATCCTAGAAATGATCTCTTAATGTAGGCAGTCCTCTTAATGTGTAAGTTACTTCTGTGAGAAGTGAATCATTTTTGAGTCAACGCTAATGTTTGCAGATCATGATTAGTTACTGACATAGTAAGTTTACATAACAGTTTACGTAACAGCTACAAAAGCAATGTTGAGAAGGAAATTGTGGACCTTTAATTTATACGGCCACATAAATACATATAAATGCACATATACACAGACAGATACAATCAGAATATAAGATAACAGCCTTCAAATTTATCCTTTTCATTTCTGAACAAGTTCCTTGCTCATTAGCTGATTAAATAGTAGATAAAGTGATTTAACAAATATTCACTGATTGTGTATTATGATCCAACACTAATCTGGGACATAGCAGGGAACATAGCATATATTTTCCTTCTTGTCATGAGGCTTACAATATTTATTTTATGATAAATAAAATAAGTAAATGAATTAAGGTAAGTGGTGTGAAGGACCTAAAATGAAGGAATTCAATAGAAAGTGATAAGTTAGGAGTATCTAACATAAATTGAATGATACCATTCTTGGTTATCCATGCAATACCCATTCTGCTCTTACACCATTTCACCATAACCATGGTCATTATGTATCCAACCTCCTAACACCATACAAAAAACTGGTCTTAAGGGAAGATGATTCCATTCAGAGTTCCAGTAAGAGTCTTAACCACAGTCAGTCAGAGCACACATACTTTTAATTGTAGATGTCCCGTGGTGGCCACATGACCTAAATTTCTCTAATCAAGTGGAAATAAAGGACTTTATTTTATGGAGGACTGAAAGGTTGAAAGGTTCTTTGTCTTACAGGTAGTGATGTGAACAGGAAAACAGTTTCTTTAAAAGGCCATTCTGTAGCCACAAAGGAAACAGATCAAGATAAAGCTAGTTGGTTGATGATGGAGTAGAGAGAAAGACTGAATGTAGATTTCTACTGATATCATTAAGCCACTCAGTCAACCAGTTCTTAACCCTGTCTGTATCTGAAGATTTGCTTTTATGTAAAATACATTTTTTTATTAGTTAGGCTGGTCTGATTTTAAGTGAATGTTACTTGTACTTCGTACATGCTAGTACTAATTAATACATCTACCATACAAACTAATAGATATCCCCTCTGAGGAACATATATTTAATATGAATAGTAAATTCAGGAAGGAGATAACCATGCAAACATCAGCAGAAGGAACATTCCATATAGTAGGACCAGTGTAAAAATGTATGGAATAAATAAATCCAAAATATTAGAGCACAATAGAAAGAATCCTGATGTGGATACAGTTTATTGAATGAGGGGAACAGATTTTTAGAGATGTTGTAAAAGTAAGTGGGCCAGATCATGTATAGCCTTGTAATGATAGTTCACCATATATAGAAGTCATGGATATATACACAGTGTGTGTTAAGTATTCTATATCTTATGTAAAACTCAAGGAAGGAAGATAATGCATCAAACATTCCATGAGACTTGCTGTATTTCATTTTTAAATAGGGAAGCATTACATAAGGAATTGACGCGATAGTTTTACCATTTTTAAAAAATTTTGAATTAATGAAACATCAAGCTACTTGCATAGCTACAATGATATGAGATCCTAGGGTGCCTGGGTGGCTCAAGTGGTTAAATGACTGCCTTCAGCTCAGGTCATGATCACGGAGTTCTGGGATTGAGTCCCGCATTGGGCTGCCGGCTCAATGGAGAGGCTGCTTATCCCTCTGACCCTCTCTCCTCTCATGCTCTCTCTCTCTCTCTCGCTCTCTCTCAAAAAAATAAATAAAATCTAAAAAAAAAAAAATGACATGAGATCCTTGAAAGAGAGAAAGAATCCAGAGTATGTCAATTTGACTTTCACTGCAGATACAGATTCATAAATATGTGATAGGAAATTATAAATATGATCATAACCAGTTTATTGCATATCTCTCTGAGAATAAACTCTATAAGACCTTATTTCTACAAGAAGTAAGTGAACTTTCTTTTGTCCTTTCTTCCTTTATTCACATTCTCAAAGCCAAAATCTCCATATTATTGGTAATAATGCTGTTAATTTTGACTAACATTTAATTCTTATAATTCATCAAGTACCTTGTGTCGTTAGGCCTTTATTAATATTTTAAGAATATTTCTATATTTTTTACACATTTTATTGAGAAAATATGTATTGACTACCTATTATTTGTCATTCATAGAAATAATGAGGTCACAGTTGATTAAAATTCATTCTGCTGTATTGTCAGAGCTTCTTTCCAGTAAGAAAGGCTAAAACTAACAGTGATTGAGGGATGACACTTTATTTCCCCATTTTTGTGAGAAGGCAGCTTTCTACCTGTTCTCTCTTGTTCATGTGTGTCTTTTTGTAAGCCCTGGAGTGGAAAGATTATACCACTTCTTATTTAGTGAGAAAGGTAATTTCCACTTGTTAGCTGGATAAATATATTAACCATATGCTCTTTCTGGGTAATATTTTCCAATATTCTCTCTGACTGCAGTGAGTTCTGAATTTGCTATTTATTCATTTCTAGTACCACAGAGTATCCTAAGGTCTAGAAGGAAGTAGAGGTAACTTGAGAATGAGGCAGCTGTGAACCGCTGTACACATCAACAGAGAAAGTGCCTGTCTTTAAAGATTTCATATGAATGTTTTTAAATCTGTCTGTGAAACTAACAGAGGTCTGTGTGTGTGTGTGTGTGTGTGTGTGTGTGTGCATGTTTGTGTGTTTATATCTGTGATCTAGCATGTGGTCCTGTTACTATTAACTCTGCAAACTCCCCTTGTTTCTGTCTTATGATAATAGATTCTACTCCCAAGACCACAGGCATGAGCATGAATCTCAGTGAAGACATTTATTGTTCCTCTTCATAGAGGGCCTTGTGATCTGTCTTACAAAGGGATCTTGAGGAATTATGGGATTTTTACTTAGGGATTGGGCATGTGAACTCCTTTGATCAATAAAAATAAGACAGAAGGTATAGTGCACTATATCTAAACCTAGGCCCAAAGAAAGCTTGCGTGTGTCCTCTTGCCATCTTGTGCTCCTGCTGTCACCATAAAAAGAACACATTTAGGTTGAGAGGATGAGAGACGTGGAGCAGAGTTGATATGACCAGACCTGATGAGCAGCCTTCAGACTTGCAAGCTAAATAAATATTATTGTTTATTTAGAGATCTTACGGGGTTTTTGTTTTATTTTATGCAGCATTATTTGGGCTATGGTTAAATTATATATGTCTCCTATATACCAAGTCTTAATGACAAATGAAGGTGTAAACAACAGACCCTAACTAAGTAAATCTGAGTCCTTCCCAGGCATTTGATATTCTAATACATGGAAAAATAATCCTTCATCATCTAGGATAACCACATGTATGGGTAAATTCCAAAACTGCACATTTTCTTGTTTGTTGGCAAAAAGAGAAAGAGACCCACAGTAAAAAAAAATGATGTTGACACAAAGAGATAAGCAGACATTAGAGGTAGGAAAAAAAGGGAGAACTAACAGTGCTTTAGTCCCTGGAGTCTGTTATTCTTAACATCATCATTCCACTTTTATCTCAGTGGTGTTAAATCTTGAGTAATATTGCGAGTGACAGACTTTAAAATGTGAGACTGGTTGGACTGAGGCACTAAGGGGGCAAGATCCTGAGGTAGGGAGATGGACTCCTTCCTATGCAGTAGCAAGTGTTCTGTTTTTTGGTTTTTTGTTTTGTTTTGTTTTTCCTAAGGGGATCAAAGTAGGGACTACACAGGCTTAAACTTTGCCCCCTTCCTTTATACTATTTTAATAATATATTATTTCTAGCTCTTAAGAACAACTAGAATTATATTTGTTTTATTTTATTCATATTGTATTTTCATATATAGGATAAAATTTTATTTTTAATACTAGATAGACAGTTGTCCTAACATCACTTGTTAGTCTGTCCTGTCTTTGAAATGTCAACTCTGTTATATATTAAATATCACATATGCTTGGATCTCTTTTGTTTTTTAATCTTCTGATTTATTTATCTCTTTACCTTCCCTTCAGTTGATACTAATTATTTTAATTACTGTATATTTTAAATTGATTTGTATGTTTATATATTTTATATAAATATTTATACTCACTATATTTCACCACCATTCTTCTTTTCCACGATTTCTTAAATATTCTTAACATTTTTTCTTTCAGCTGAATTTTAGAGTTAGCTTAACAATTTAAAATGCATTTTGGGTTGAATTGATAAACTAACATGGGGAAAATAGATGCCTCATAACATTAAGTATTCTCATCCAGGAATATGGTTTTTCTCTCCATTTCTTCAGTTCCTCTCTTATTTGCTTTGGTAGAGCTTTACAGATTTATTTATGTCATTATTGCACATCTTTTTTTAAAGAATGTATGTTTAGCAGATTTAGTAGAGAAGTGTCTGGTTATTGAATCTTGTTTGCTCTTCTTTGTGAACTGCAGTAATGTACTACAGGAATGTAACACACTTCAGCTTCAGGAGGTCATCTGAAAGCAAAAATAAGAGAGTTATACAGTTTTTTCTAATAAAGATTCTTTATGCCTCTAGTTAATGCTTCTAGACAGCTGACAAGTGGGCAGACCAGAAATGGTGATATTTAAGAAAGCCAGAGGGATGGAGGGAGACTATTCTTACGGACTTATTTTTAAACCTTCCTCTTATGAATTTCTCTCCCAATAAAGAAAATCAACTTTGATAGGTTTTGAGGATCAGAAAGCCAATTCGATGCTCAAAGGAGTATGTTTTCTCTTGTTATCTAAGATAGAGAGACCAAGGCAGAAGCCTTTGATCTGAGGGCTGTATAGTGGACTGGTAGAAGGAAACCATGAGTTCAGTGTGCAGACTCAAATATCACTGCTTTAACATGTCTAATACTGACTATGTGGCAGTGGAGTTGTTGGAGGAGGTGGAGAGGACGTGACAGCTGGTTGACCCCTGAGCTGGACCCAGGCAATTAGAGGCTCCTCACTCCCTCTCTTTCCTTGGAATGTGCATTCCTCTTCCCTTCCCTGCTCCCAGAAGGTGCCCCAAGGATACAGTTTTGAGATAGAAAGGTGGTGTTAAGACTGTTTGGACAGTATATGTGGCTGAACCCAGTTAAGGCCTCTATATAAACTTTTAAGATTTTGGGCAGATATGGAAATCTACTCATCTTGTGGCTGCCCAAACCAAGCCACTCCCTGCAGTATAAGGAAAGGTTGTGTGTGTGTGTGTGTGTGTGTGTGTGTGTGTGTGTGTGTGTGTGTGTGTTTGGGGGTGGAGGAAGGGGGCTACTTTCAGGTTCAGCAGAAGCTCCTAAGGAGGTTGTAAACCAGTAAGAGCCCTTCAAATTGAAAATGATAGATGGCCACCAAGAATGTTAAAAGACTGGTATTGAGAAACCTTAATTTTGGCAAAAAGGAGCTCCATATTTCTCAACATTTAAAGCATCCTCTAGGTACCTATTACTAGTCTAATAGGAAATATACATCTAAATGGAACCACCTTTTTTTTTTAAGGTTTTATTTATTTATTTGACACAGAGAGATCAGATCACAAGTAGGCTGAGAGGCAGGCAGAGAGAGAGAGAGGAGGAGGAAGCAGGCTGCCCGCTGAGCAGAGAGCCTGATGGATTGAGGCCCAGGACCCTGAGATCATGACCTGAGCTGAAGGCAGAGGCTTTAACCCACTGAGCCACCCAGGCGCCCTGGAACCACCTTCAAAATAAAAGTCTGCTGGTCTATTTACTGTCATTTAGATAGTGGAAAAAAGAATACCATAGCTCATAAAAGCAGGAAAACTGGAATCATCAGCATAGGTGTTTTCTCTACCTCCAGGGACATTAATTGAAAAAACTGATGCACTTTGTCACATTTCTGACTGTCAGTGTATGAAATATGCTTCTCACTGGTGACAACTATGCATTGCTTCCTGTTTCTCCATCTTATATATAGAATTTTTATTGTGATTATGATTGCATTTAGTTGTGAGGGGAACATTTTTGTCATTAATTGGGTAGTTTGTCATGTCTAAAAAACCAGGATTGTGGGTCCAAAAATAGAATGCTGAGAAAAAGTTTTACTATTAAGCAGAAAATTCAGGTTAGGTTATGTAGGCAAAGATGGAAAAGTAAATATTTGTTTTTTCAGCAGAAAATAACAATCTCTCTTTCATATTTAGGAACAAAGTCTCTGAGTGATGCTAATTGGTTGATAATATCTATACCAAATGGTGAGCATTGGATAAGTTCTTACTTGATTGTGATTTTTTTCCAGAAAATGAGCTTTGCTGCTTACATGAAGTAACCAATCCAGGTTTATTTAACTCTGCTTGTCATTTTATTAGAAGTCAGGTTTGTACTGTAATCAGTAGATTAGGTAGCCATGTCAAGATTTGTTGGCTATATAAGAGGGTAACACATCTAAATCTTACTGAATTGAAGGCTCTTCATCCAGGGCTTCTCTACTCAGCTATATACATTAGTTAGACGTGGGTATATCTTTATATCCTTTTATGTGGGGCTGTTATTTTATGTGAGAGTTTGGGATTTTGGGGGGCAATGTATAAGAATTTTATTAAGAAATTCAGTTCCAAGGAAACAACTAGAGAGCTAATTTTGGGTGGGAGGTGTTATTTTTGTTTTTTTGTTGTTTCTTGGTTGCTTGCTTGTTTTTATGATGTTTATCCTTTGGACTTACTGCACACTTACTTTCAGTAATAGCATTTACTTTCATCCTGATCACAGGGAAAAATAAAAAACGTAGGCTGGGATAATCATATTTTTCTAATTCTCTGGGCATGAATATTAGACTAAGAATAACATATGTCTGGTGACATTCTGGGATTTTATTTTTTTAATTTATTTTTTAAGATTTTATTTATTTATTTGACAGAGAGAGAGAGAGATTGCAAGTAGGCAGAGAGGGAGGAGGAAGCAGGCAGCCTGCTGAGCAGAGAGCCCAATGCGGGCCTTGATCCCAGGACCCTGAGATCATGACCTGAGCCGAAGGCAGAGGCTTAACCCACTGAGCCACACAAAGGCCCCATTCTGAGATTTTATATAGAGCATATACTCATTTATTCAATAAATATTTTTGAGTTTCAACTATTTTATAGTATTTTTGCTACACTAGAACACTATATATGTGTTAAGAAAAAGTTAACCGGAAATAGGGATAGGGATTTTGAAGAGGAATAGAAAGTTACAAATTTAAAGGGAGTGCCTGCCATATTGAGAAGGTGAAATATGAGCAAAACTTTGAAGAGGAGGATGGGCAAGAAATTTTTGGATATCTGAATCTGGGTGAAGTAAATCAATCTCCCTTAGTATTCAATGTCAAGAAATGTGATAGGTATGAGATTTTACCCTATTTGTAAGCTAATGCAGTAGCCTCCCGTGATTTTATGAACACTGGTTTAGGATACAGGACTCCTAAGTCAGGGGTGAAGGACAATTTGTTACTCCTAGCACTAGCAATAGGCAGAGAATCATTTTTGCACCCTTTCTTAAAGCTCCAGTCCCCATATGGTAACAGAAGAGGGCCAGGTTACATATGTATACGAGTAGTCTGTGTTACACGAATGGAACCCTGACTTAAGGGACACCACTCATTTTATGAGAGTAGGAAGCATGCTTGACGTTTGTTATGGAGGAAGATGTTATTTCTGTCTCCCAAGTCTGTTCACTATGAAAATACCCTTGAAAAGATTGTCCAAAACAAAGAGTAGTTAGTACTTCACTTTGCAAGACATGCAGAAACAAAAAGGCCAGATTCATACCTTACTTCACATGATTTTAAGGTATTAAAACATAAAGTCTCCTCCTTTACGCAAACTCACTGAAGCAATCTGCCTTACACTTTCAAATGAATTAGCCTTGACTGATATATGCATGCATATACACTTACATATGTGTCTTCAGTAGATGTGTTGAGACTCTTTTTTAGTGTAAACTTGTGATATTCCCTCATTTCTTATGGCGTATCCCTGGACATCTTTCTGTCATATTGAAAATATCCAATTGGGTTGTTATGTTAATTGTTACTAGTGTTTATTAAAACTTCCCTGATTCATATTTTATATCGTACATCCTAACATTAGGCTTTTTAGGAAAATAATAGTAACTGTGAAATGTAAGCTTTAGTTACTGCTTTTATCACATTTTAAGTGACTCAAATCTTATAAAGCTAGTAGCCTCACATTATAGTTAACTCTTTTTAGATACATGAAGTTGAAATTGATTGTATAGTTTTAATAAATTGCATTTCTCATGTATTTTCCAAATAAAAACATTGAGAAATTGCTTTCTTTTATTTGTTTTCATACTTTAAGATATTAATGAATACTTAAAATGTCAAATTGGTGGAAAGTGGTTATGTACGGTTTTGAAGGTTATATACTGGTCTTCATATAGAAGGTTCATGGGCATCATTATTAGGGCATATGCTAAATACATATTTTGCACTATCTTAGCCACACTACCTGGGTTAAAATCCCAGTTGTGCAACTTTCTAGCCATATGGCCCAAGACAGTTTATTTAACTTCTCTGTTTCTCCATTTTTTTAAAAAAGTTTTGTTTGTTTGTTTATATATATTTGAGAGAGAGAGAGAAAGAGGAGGAGCAAAGGGAGAGGAGAAAGAAAATCTCAAGCAGACTCCCTACTGAGTACAGAGACTGTCACAGCGCTCAATCCCACAATCATGAGATCATGACCTGAGCTGAAATCAAGAGTGGGATGCTCTGCAGACTGAGCCACCCAGGCGACACCACTCTCCATTTCTGTGTATATCTAAAAGGGATAATTATATTACCTCCCTCCAACCAATGGCTACTGTAAGGACTATATGAGCTCTTTTTTTTTCTGTAAATCAGAACAGAGCTTGGCACATAGCAGTAATGCGGTGTTTTAGTTGTAATTCTCCTATTTTGTCTCATTTCCTTCTGACCATATGCATGTATCTACAGGATGGCTGACTGCTGTTATAATACAACTTATGGGTATTGAAGGCTTTCTCTGGGCATAGCTAAGTAGCCCATATGGAAATCAAACATGCCATTCACTTTATTTGAACCAAGCTAAAACCAGATGAGCAAATTAGCCTGGATATACAGTTGGCTGCAGTGGGTAAGTCATAAAATAAGGGAATTGATTTGGAACTACAGTCTCATCCGTTCCTGAACTCAAAGTAAACACTTGAATACTACTCTGTGTTACTGTTTTACACCATATAGTTCTGTGTAGAATTAGTATTCTAGGGAGGCCTTTTCTGTGTAAGAACAGATTTATTTATGTTGCAAAGATAATAGACCTATAATGGGAAGGGTAATGTAGATCTTTACTGAGGGCATAATGCTGCGATTCTTGTGGCTTGTTAAGATCAGTGGGTGCACACAGAGACAATAGCACTAAGAAAATGATAAGATGATCATTATGTGTTTTAAACCACAGTTAATTACACAAATTACACATATTAAGTGAAAGAGAATTAACCACTCGCTTTGTTCGTGCCTATTTGTAACAACAGGTGGCCTGATGAATATAAGAAAACAAGAAGTCAAAAGAATACCCATTCTCTCAAAAACCATTACAAGAACCAGAACAATATTGTTTGGTTCCTGCTACTATTAGGTATACTCACTCTCTAAGTTCACTGAAAAAAAAAAAAGAGAGAAAACTAGTGGTTGTCTATAAAATATAGCAAGATAAAATTTAGTTAATATAATATAGTTACACACACCCATACACCTTCAAGTCTTCAAAGTCCCAGAATTTAATACTGACTGGATCATTCTCCCACATTTATAAGTGCTGCTAAAACATTTCTAGAATTAGGTTCTGGACTCAATAATGTATGTAATAACATGGACTAAAGAAAAATAGATATTAGAGTAACTACCATTTTGGCTAATTTTTTTTTCTATCCTGGAACCAGAATGTAGAAATCTTCAGATACCATATATGTGCTATAGGCAATCTTATCACAAATATTGTGCCACTATCCTCAAAATTTCAACTTTTCTGTATCTTGGTAGTCAGCAAACTTTATTCACGAATTCCATGAGTAAAAGATGCTGAACTTAAGAAGGTTGAAAATTTTAGACAAATGAGTACTATGGAGGAAAATCATGGGATTTTAGAGAGGGTAAACCTGCATTAACTAATTTGCTCATATTTTAAGTCTAATTTTATCTGTGTCTTGAGTGTGATAGCATAAACTATTTTCTCTGAGTGGCTTGAGGCTTTTTTCCCCTTTGGGTTACTCAGGCCTTTATGCCTTCCCCATAGCTGTGCCATTCCTCATTTCCAAGTACACCATTAAAGAAAGAGTTATCCTTTCAAAGCGTAAATTAAGTCTCATCGTGACTATACTTGGAATTTTCCAGTTTTCTCATTTATATCAGTGAAAATGTTGGGGTACATGGGTGGCTCAGTCGTTTGAGCCTCAGGCTCTTGGTTTTGGCTCAGGTTATGATCTCATGGGTCCTGGGATTGAGCCCCCAGTTCAGGTTCTGTGCTCAATGGGGGAGTTTGCTTAAAGATTCTCTTCCTCTGCCCCTCCCCACATTTGGGCATACTCTCTTCCTCTCTCAAATAAAGAAATAAACCTTAAAAAAATCAGTGAAAAAGTCAAATTTTTAAATTGTCTATTACTATCTATATATTCAGTCAGGCCCCATTATATTTCTGAAGTCATCTATTAGTCACCCCAGCCCCTGTTCTCTAGCCAGAGGTGTTTTTGATACTAAAGAAGACAAATATGTTCCCAGGTCACCTTTGGAGGTGCTTTCTCAATACCAAGAATGTTCTTCCTTCTCAAATCCACACAACTCACTCCCTTTATTCTCTAAGCTCTTAATCAGTGTTCCCCATCAGGAAGACCTTTGCAGATCAGCCTGCATGAAATAGGAAGATACCACCTTTGTGTGTTCAATACCTTGACCTTCTATACCTTTCTCTATAGAGCTTGCCATCATTTGAGTTATATATTTACTTATGTCCTGTCTCTTTCTGCTATACATTGTATGAATGCAAGCACTTTGTATGCTTTTTTAATCCTATCTGGCTCTGTATCTATAGCACTTAAAACAATGTTGGACACAATAGGTCTTCAATATTTATCTGTTAAATGAATGAATAATTGGAGGCATGAATGAATGGCATTGTCACTATTGATGTACTTGCCCCATTTTCCTTACTATAATATAACTCTGAGAGGGCAGTTCCTTCTGATTAAAAGATAATCACTAAATTAGCAGTGACTGGTTAATATGTGTTTGTTGACATTTAAATAGCTAACAGAAAATGGTGCTAATTCATTAAGGAACAGCATGAAAGAAGAAATGGTTTGATTGCATTTTAAGATGTTTCAGATGAGAATAACTCTGGTACTAATAAATAGACTGAAGAGCACATTAAGATTGTTGTGCGTCAGTGTTTGCATCATAGTATAATCATTCAACAATTAACAAATGACTGTTGAGTGCCTATGTTACGATAGACTTTGTGCCAGGACTTGAGGATATAACAGGAAGAAAGACACTATGTTTGCTCTCCAAAGACTTGGAGTCAACTGGGGAAACAGAGAAGCAGCCAGATGGTGAAAAGGGTCTGATAAGATAATGTGTAAGATGACACCTAATTCAGTCGTGGGATAAAAGGAATATTACTGAAACACATTATACAACTTACCACACAATTTAAGAATGAATAGCATGGCTTTAATTAAGGATAGCCTTAGTTAAGCATGGAAGATTTATATATACGTGTGTGTGTGTGTGTGTGTGTGTGTATCACTTTATTAAGATGAAGTTTAAAATAAACCAATGTGATGGGAGAATACAGTGAAAAAAAATGTTGAAAAACCATAAAGCTAGAAAAGGGGTAATAGATGAAGGAGACCAGATAAAGCTAAAAATTAAGCCAGGAATTGGGAGAAATTCTCAAGCAGTCTAACTTGAACAATAGAGGTTCAGAAAGACAGGAATTAGAAGTAACAGGAGTCTGTGAAAGTAGTAGTAAGTACAGTTAAAATGGAAAATAGGAGACTTGGCTAAAAGTCTCTATATAAAGCCATTAGACTTCCTAATTCTCTCCCAAGCCTGAAAAGTTGGGAAACTTCCCCTCCTCCAAGCGAAAAGAACAAGATAGACTTGAAACTCAGGAAAATTAGGCTTAGCTGAAGAAAGTATGGGTATTCTACTAAAGAAAAGATGGATTGGATTAGTCTATTAAGAAAATGGTGAAATTATTAATTCTTTCCCCTAATTGACTCTGAGAACATTACGAACTGGACCTATACATTCTGTGAGGGATTTGATGGCTTTCTCTTTGGGAAAATGTCTTTGACAAAATTAAAACAAACCATCAAAAACCTTATATATAATAAATTGACCAAGTCACAAAAAACCAAGAGTAAAGCATTGGTTCAGAAAGGCTTTCTCAACAATAATCAGATGACAACCATGAAAATGTCTTCAAAATTAAAAAAAAAAAACACCCCTATTTCTACATAAAATTATATCAAGACAAACTGTTATTCATGGTGAGATTAGGAGGACATTTTCAGGCATGCAGGTTGTGAGAAACTAACATTCCATTGCATGACTGGCACTTGTGGGATATGTTCAGCCGAACTCAGGGAGACATCTAATAAGAAGAAGATGTGTGATCCTTGAAATACTGGATTCAACTCAGAAAATAGATAAAGAAAATACTCAGGATGATTGAGAGTAAAGAAAAGTCTGAGAATAAGATCTTTGTAGCAGGCTGGTAGAGAACATAGTGAAGATTGGAACAAGAAGACAGAACTTTAGAAGGGACATTTTGAAAAAGATATAACTGAGATTATCTTACAGGCTTGAGTATATTCAAGGAGATGCATTCTTCTGGGGGAGAATTAGTTCATAGCTACAATGAAAAATATGCAAATGAATAAATAGAACAGATTTATTAATATAATCTTTATTAGTTTACTTCCCTTCCTTGCTTTATTCTATAATCCTCTACATTTTTGGGGGGTTTTTTTTGTTTGTTTGTTTTGGTAAAACCCCAGTCAGCTGCTTGCATGTAAATTCTTATTTCAGGTTCTGTTTTGGGAGAATCCAAAGTAAGCAAAAGTATACATACATATTGAAATATTACATTAGGATAGAATGCCAATATGCTATTTTATAAAAATCACTCCTTAATTTGGCATAAGTTTTGAAAGAGATGCATGGAGATGACCAAGACAAAACTGTTGTAGTAATCCAGATGAGAAAGGAAGATGTACTAAAACAAAATAATGAGTTTATGGAAGGAGACAAGTAGATAAATATGAAAGCTAAGTTAAAGGTAGAATCAAGGGGCTCCTGGGTGGCTCAGTGGGTTAAAGCCTCTGTCTTCAGCTCAGGTCATGATCTCAGGGTCCTGGAATCAAGCCCCACATCAGCTCCCTGCCAAGCCCGCCTCCTCCTCTCTCTCCACCTCTCTCTCCCTCCACCTCTCTCTCCTCCTACCTCTCCACCTACTTATGATCGATCTCTCTCTCTCTGTCAAATAAATAAAATCTTCTAAAAAAAAGGTAGAATCAAAAGTAATTAACATTTGTTTTGGATGTTGGTAGTAAGTGAAAGTAAAAAGTCAAGGGAATCATCCTTCCTTAGGCAACTGAATAAATGAGTAGGGAATACAGGAGGAAGGTCAGATTTAGGGAGTAGTTTCATAAGTTGAATTTTTTCAGAATTGAATATATTCAGTTGAGCTACCTATGTGATGCCCAGTAGGCACTTGTATATATATGATTTTTAGGATTGGGGTTACAGAGTGTGATACAATGGAAATGATCAATTATAGATTATGAGAATTTAAATGGTAATTGGGTACTGATTTAGTATAAAATATCTCAGTATAATAATAATAATCAATGTTGTATAGTAACTTGTAACTTACATAGTACTTTCCCATATCAATTTTAGTTATAAATTGCTGAATATAATGCATAAAGAATGTCATTAGAACTCCTTTAAGATTGTATGGTAGGATGTCAACAGATAACACTGTTAGGCTATGGAGACTCCCTAAATTAAATTTGAATTATCTCAATAATCCTGCTACTTTGGATTTGGTTCAAAGTGACTATCCTTTTTAGTATTGCTGAGTAAGCAAAACCTATATTAGTGTATAGAAAAACATACAAATTAAAAGCTCATAAAAACAGATAACAAAATATAATTTCAACTATACTTTTGAAACATACCATGATTATGATTTTGAAGACCGAAGCCTTTAATCATATAGCAGTGTGATGATTTGGCTTAGGAGTGCTATTTCAGCTTGGAGATGAACTAGAACTCCCTAAGGAAATTCACTTTCTTTTGGAAGACTGATTAGGGTCCATGTTATGCCACTTCCAACTACAGATTTCTCTGAAAGAAGCCTCTGCTGAGGATGAAAGTCACCAATGGAAACAAAGATTCCTGAACTGCCATCTCCCATTCCTGTCTTTCAAATCTGCAAATCGAGACACTTACCTAGAGCAGGTCTAGCTAGCTCAAATCAGTTCGGACATAGACTGATGCTGTAGATCATGACCCTAATTTTGTATAGTCACTTTGAAAAGAATGGACTCTCCCTGAATTTGACTGAGCAACTTCTTTTCATTGAACTGCTTTGAAAGCTACTTCTGTGTATAGCACATTTTCCACAATAGAAATTCAAGGATTTTTCTATCTCAATACTGTCAGCCCAAATGACTTCAAGCAGTTTCAGTTCTGCCATCTGTAAGAGATGAATTTGTTCAATCAAGTTAAATCACTGTACCAGCTCAGTCACTGCACCAGAAAACATTCTAGTTTTGTCTAACTGTTCTTATTCCAAGGTTAAAATAATGTTTAAAGGTGCACATTTTGCCCCAAACCAGTCACATATTAGTAAAAATATATTTATAAAAAATCATTCAGGTAATTTAAGGAATGAATGAAATATATGTTTGGGCTTCTACTAAAAACTTTAAGATTCACTTTTAATTAAAAAATAATATTTCTCTATTAGCCTAATTTTAACTTACATGCTTTATAACTTTATAATGTATTCTGCCTTCTTAATACATGTACACGCACATATGAACACATACAGGCTCATTGGTAGAACCCTCAGGTTCAGCTTACCTTTAAAATTTCCTGATCTTCTTTGCCCTATTCAGGCTATATTGAATCTTTTTACACATCCAACTTTCATCATCTTCATTTTTCTTTTCTCACCTATAACTACCTTCACCTGTCTTGAATCCTTATCTAAAGATAGGAGCTCATTTCTTTTTGTTTTATTATTTTCCCAGGGGCTGTACTAAAATTATTTATCAAAGTGCTGATAATACAATAAGAAGACGTGTTTTAAAATTGCAGAACAGAGTATTTAGTGTAGCTATAGGGAGTCATCTTTGGCACCTTCAGTATGCAGTGTACAAAAGCAGCCATCTTTTCCAAGGCCCCAACTTACGGTCTTGCTAATTCTAGCACTCTCAGTTGCCTTTAGTCCTTTACACATGCTCTTCCCACCAGCTGTTATAAATCTTTCTTCTTCCTCCATTTCATTGATTTATTCCTAAATAGGTTTCTGTTCTCAGTTTAGAAACTATTTCTTTTGTTTAGAATCCCCAAACTGGTTAAGTATCAATAATATGTGATCTCATAGCATATTTCGTACAGAACTAAGAATAAGCAAGCAACTTAGTTTTTTTTTCCTTATTCTTTTGGATTATTTTGACATTTATTCTTAATACTTTCTTTAACTATTTTTGAAATACTGCATTTTTTAAAGGAAGTTTTTTTTTTCCCCTGTAAGTGTAATATACATCCCCTGTGCAAATTTTGGAAATTTACACAAAATAAAATAACTCACTTCTATGAATTTTTTTAGGCTCAAAAGTGACTTGTCATTAGCATGCACAGGAATAGACATAAAGTGACATAATTAAGTATGTTTATCATTTTGAAATTACAAAATACATTCCTATGTATTATCTGATTTAGACTTCAGAACTCTCCAATGAGGTGACCAGGATAGTTAGTGTGATCTAAACTTAGATATGAGGGTTTTGTGATTTCCATCAGTCATTATATTGCTTTATAGGAATCATGGCTAATCTCTGTAAGTGTCCCTTGCATTTCCTACCCAGAACTGCTCACTGAAGGGTAACATGAGTTTGACAAGTATGTGTATAAGGGTTTTATTCCCATTTTACATATGAGGACATTATGTTGCAGAGGAATTCAATTGCACAGCTAATGAAAGAGTCAATAATACAGCTCTCGTTTTCACATTCGGATTCCTAATTATTTACATTAATTGCTAAGTGGGATAATAAATGGAAAACATTTATTACCCTGCCTGGAAAATAGCAAGTGTTTATTTACTATAAGCAATTATCATTAGTTTCTTTATTTTAAAAAGTGAAAGAGACTTTGTACTATTCTTGAAACTTCTCTTTAAATTTGGCATTATAGTAAAAGTTATCCAAAATGTCCCTATTTTTGTAGATACCAACCAAAATATTTATAAACATAAAGATAAGTAAAATATTATAATGCCTGGATTTGCTTTTAAAAAATCTGCTAAACACAACAACAAGTGAAGGGGGTTAGAAAAAACAATAGTAATAAAAGGTGCAATATGGGAAATTATTACTTGGAAGTCTATTATACTTTCTACTATGTATATGTTCTTACTTTAGCAAAATAAAAAGTTAAAATTGAATATACATGTGTATGTTAGAACCACCTATATAAATTGCCAAGGTACAGAAAAAATATATGTGCTAACATTAATAAAAAGGAAGAAGAAGGGCTATTTTAAAAATATTTGCATGTAAATGCATTGAATATCTGTGATACAACTACCAGAAACCAGTAAGATAAATTGTCTCTTGAGAGGAAAACTGAGTGTCTGCGTACCTGGCATGAGTGAGGGGCTATTCATTGCACCAAATAAAATATTAGGAATCATGTAAATGTATTGCCTATTCAAAAGCACATTAAAAATTAATCGTTTCTGGTAAAATAGGCATAGGGAATTCTTTGAAATGTCCATGAAAGTCTGTTCCTTAAGGTAATAGTTTGAACTTAAATAGAATACTTAGGTAAAAAGTCATTGATTGGCTTGACAGTCTTCTTTATCTTAAGCAGTTATATAATGCAAATACAAAACAAAACACTGAAAATTGTTGCTAATTGTTGTCAAATTTTTTGTTGTTTCTAGAATATCTTGTAGATATAAGGTGTTTAATTAAATATTGTCTCTGACCCCATATCCCATATAAACTGGTGGGGAAAAATATATTGAGTTAAAAAACATAAAATCAAATTCATAATTATTATGAATAGTTATTAATGCTACATTAAAATGAGATTCTAAGAGAAAATTGTAATAACGGGAGAGAGCTAGTGAAGATCTGATGAAATTACACTTGATTTCATAAAAATTAGGCAAAGAAGGGGAAAAGGATGTTCAGTAACCAATCAAAGGGGCAAACTTAGAAATGCAGATTGAAAGCTGATGACGCTGGAACTTGTAAATCAGGCTATAGATTATCTATGTTTTCTTAAATGCAGAGAAAATTCCTAAAAGTGTTTTGGAACCCAACTGATTTTGACAGATGCACATTAAAATTACGCTTCGAAGTGTTAAGAAGTCCAGCTCTGTGTAATATATATTAAGGCAATAATCGAAGTGATATATTAGAATGCAGAGAGTAAAGTTTACTAAATTTGAAATATATTCGTAGGTAAAATCAGTAGGATCTAGTGATGATTGACACAGTGTTAAAATAGAGTTAGGGGGCTGTAACAGTGACTGTTTTGTGGCTTGGGCAATTACCCAATTGCCTGAAGGAAGCCTACCCAAAAGAAGTAGTCTGTTATTAGAAATAAGGAAGACTAGAAGAGAAACAGATTGGGGGAAGGGGAGAACTCAAATTATAACTAACTTTTGAAGCTGTTGTCATCAATTTGGGTGTTTTGGTATCAAAATGCAGCCTGTGCTTAACACTAGGAACAAATCCAACAGCAAAGAATGTTCCTACTCCTTTTTTTTCTCTCCTGCAGGAGCAGTAGATCTTGGTTTCATTACTGTCTGGCACGGACCTCTCTCTTCATTTAGAATTATCTGATATGAAAATGAGCTCAGTGCACAGAAGGAGAGATTCAGACTAGGAAAATTGCCTCCCATATGGCAGGGTAGTGAATAGTGTTAAGGAAAAAATGAGGAATATTATCACCTTTATCAGAAAATGACACACAAAATGTCTCAAATTCCCAATGTCAATTAACCTGTTTGTTCAATGTCATTAGCAATTATAATTTACTAAGCAATTCTCATTGTTCATTTGGAACATTTCTTTATTTAGCCCTTTAGAAGTCAATTTTGAATTGGCATGTCACTTTGCCCCAGTAGATACCATGGAAACTGGGATAGGCGGACTAAAAGATTATTTTAAAATTACCTCTGAACATAATTCTCTTTTATAAAAGTGTATATGTATTTCTCCTTTAAGCTGACACAAAACTGCTGACTGTTTTCTAAATTATTTTGTAAAAAGGGCATTTTCATTTCAAATGACTTTAACACTTTAATAAGGTCACATAAGAAATTTGTGGTAATAATTTAACATTAATATTTAAATTGGTTCTAGCCTCAGATCAAGTTTTGACTTACGTTTAACTTTTTAAATGATAGAAACTTTATTATCATACTTCTTGCTGCAGTTTATTCGTAGATACTCTGTGTTAAAAACCACCTAAAGAAAAAAGGATGTTCCAGTGTCACTAAGTCCTGAGCTAAACTGCAGGACTTCATTGTTGGTTTTCATTTCTCAGACCTCCAAAAATGGTCTGTCTCAGAACTGTGTTGGAAATTTTATATTCACAATCTCTTTTACCCATTCTAGGCAGCTATGGTTAGAACCTTAACCACTGTCTATATAGAGATATGGTCTGCTTTTATAAATGCTGGATTTAGCTGTACAGTTAAGCTTGTTATTGATAATTATTGGCCTAAATTCTGAAAAGAAATTGTTCTTTAGACTTGGGAAAAGAGTCTCTTAGGAATAATGATAAATGAGCTGTTGTGGATCAAAACTATGCCAGCCAATTTGAATATACTCAAATCATTCTGTGATTTTCATATATTTCTAGGTATGTTATGTGTGTATAGGAATTACCAATGAAGACTACTTTTAATCTGGGATTCATATTGTATAATATGTATGTATTCTTTTCTATTAGAGGATGGAAATAGTGGATATCAAGGCCAAGTATTCCTGGCCAACTGCATGAGATACTAGAATAATGAAAGGAATTATTAATGTCGGTTAATCTTCTACTCTCTGCTTCTCTTGGCTAATATCTGGTAATCTTGTGTGTCTTACCTTAGATGCCTTTTGTTTTAAGAAGATATCCCTAAACACACATATACAATAAAAGTTATACCTTTTTAATGAGTACAGCTATTACAGAACTCTATATTATAATAGCCTGTTTTATTTTTTTACTTTCTTCCTCAAGAGGACTGTTATAATATTGAAGGTATATCTTCTTACCATTCAAAATATGGTATGATGCTATGGGTACACCAAATCTTTTTCTATATTTTCTTCCTGAACACACAAAAAATTATAGTTCTCATGTTATAAAATGCAGCCATGTGAATGTTTCTGGGCAAGGATAGCGAGGTGACATTTTTCACTTCTGGGCTGGATCAGCAAATACCCTCCACCTTCTCTGAAACAGCCATTGTGAGAGATGTGTTGAGAAAACAGAACATTCATTAATCTAGGTTACTAAGTAAACATATAGAATGAGGGATATATTACCTTTGTTTGCTAGTCACTGATATTTGGGGTTAATTTGTTTACCACAGCTCATTTTTACCTATCCCGAGTAATATAGTGGCCTGAGAGCCTAGAAAAATGCTTGGATTATAATATATTAAAAAAATATGAATTGCCTGAATAAATGAACATATATCTTCTCCTCAGCTGAAATTCCACATGTCACTGACTTTGAAAGTAGATATTCACATTGCATTGTTCCCATGGATCAAAGAAGCATCATTTCCATTCATATTCTTCGTGATTTACTACACACGGTGCATACTGATGTCAAAAATCTTGAAGGATCTGAAATGTTACCCTGGGGAAAAGCTAACAACTTAGGCTGCTACAGTTTCACAAATGCTGGCAGAAGACATAAGACTTCTGGGTCAGAGACAAATGACTTATTAATCACAACAGCAAGCAGCATGTGTCTCATGTTTGTCTTGGTTCTACTTAATCCCAGTTCCTACGGAGTGATGCAGAGTGACTCAAGGGTTGCTGCAGAAACAGTGAAATTGCATTACTTGGAGCTAAGAATAACCTAACCCTTTAAAATGGCTGCAAACAAATCTGCTTGGATGTTGTTCTGGTCAACAAACAAATCTGTCCTCTGCTTTGGAAGGAGACACTATATCTGTCTTCTAAGGACGCACACAGTATGCAAGCATACTTGAAAATATAACTTGGAACAAGAATTATTAAAATGCCTCTGCGTGGAAGACACATAGAAAGAAACACAAGAGGGTCATAGAAATTTGTCTGCCAGTAGCTGAAAATATAGATACTTAAGGAGTTAATCTTTTCTAGGGGTTGGTAGACAATGTATTCCCATCAAAACATATTTCACATTCTCATTTAGTTGTATTCCCATCATTGCATTGACAATGTATTCCCATCAAAACATATTTCACATTCTCATTTAGTTGTTCAACAGTTGTTTCTTGAGACACTTTTATATTAATAAGTACAGTACAATTTTAACTACTCAAAGTATGTCACACTTTCATAGATGATGTCCTTAGAAGAAAGTTTAAGAATTCCAAATATGTCAGATTGAGGACAGGCAAAGATAGGCAAGATTGAGATAGTTATCAAAAGACAAACCAAAATAACAATACTTAATGTTCTTGACACTTTCTGGGTTCCAAGTGGACTTTAATAGATTAAGTCTTTGATAAACAACAGTTTAGTGATGAACACACTGATGTTTTCTATATTTTACTTGTGATGGATTTAGTAGTTTGACTTAGGGATGGAATTAGGCTGATTCGAGTGACGTAGGGTCAGTAAGCAGAGGCTGGATTCTGTCTTTAATTAAAAATTTGATATTTTGACTGTTTCCTTTGCTGTGCAGAAGTTTTTTTATCTTGATGAAGTCCCTTGATTGTCACCTTTTTTTCTTTTGCCTTTGGAGACGTGTCTTGAAAGAAGTTGCTGTGGGGGCGCCTGGGTGGCTCAGTGGGTTAAGCCTCTGCCTTTGGCTCGGGTTGTGATCTCAGGGTCCTGGGATCGAGCTCCGCATCGGGCTCTCTGCTCAGCGGAGAGCCTGCTTCCCCCTCTCTCTCTGCCTGCCTCTCTGCCTACTTGTGATCTCTCTGTCAAATAAATAAATAAAATCTTAAAAAAAAAAAAGTTGCTGTGGCCAATGTCAAAGAGGTTACTGCCTAAGTTCTCTAGGATTTTGATGGATTCCTGCCTCACGTTGAGGTCTTTCATCCATTTCAAGTTTATCTTTGTGTATGGTGTGAGAGAATGGTTGAGTTTCATTCTCTTATACATAGCTGTCCAGTTTTCCTAGCACCATTTATTGAAAAGACTGTCTTTTTTCCACTGGATATTTTTTCCTGCTTTCTTGAAGATTATTTGACTGTAGAGTTGAGAGTCCATATCTGGACTCTCTACTCTGTTCCATTGGTCTATGTGTCTGTTTTTGTGCCAGTACCATGCTGTCTTGATGATCACAGCTTTGTAGTAAAGCTTGAAAACAGGCAACGTGGTGCCCCCAGCTTTGTTTTTCTTTTTCAACATTTCCTTAGCAATTTGGGGTCTTTTCTGGTTCCAAACAAATTTTAGGGTTGTTTGTTCCAGCACTTTGAAAAATTCCAGTGGGATTTTTATCAGGATGGCATTGAAAGTACGGATTGCTCTGGGCAGTATAGACATTTTAACAATGTTTATTCTTCCAATCCATGAGCATGGAATGCTTTTCCATCTTTTTGTGTCTTCAGTTTATTTCACGAGCAGATCCTTTACCTCTTTGGTTAGGTTTATTCCAAGGTATCTTATGTTTCTTGGGGCTATAGTAAATGGAATCAATTCTTTAATTTCCCTTTCTATGTTTTCATTGCTAGTGTATAAGAAAGCAACTGATTTCTGTGCATTGATTTTGTATCCTGCCACATTACTGAATTGCTGTATGAGTTCTAGTAGTTTGGGTGTGGAGTCTTTTGGGTTTTCCATATAGAGTATCATGTCATCTGCAAAGAGAGAGAGTTTGACTTCTTTGCCAATTTGAATACCTTTTCTTTTTGTTGTCTCGTTGCTGTTGCAAGGACTTCTAGTATTATGTTGAACAACAGTGGTGAGAGTGGGCATCCTTGTCGTGTTCCTGATCTCAGTGGAAAGGCTGGCATTTTTCCCCACTGTGAATTGTTGTTGGCCCTGTTCTGTCAGATGTCTAAGAACACTAACATATTTTGGTTAAGGCATATTTATTTGGATTCTGATAGAGGAGGCATTTGGTGAACATTTTTATCCATTTTATCCTAAGCTTGGATATATATAGTAATCTTCATAATTGGATTTTGTGGATGACCTGTGAAGTAAAACATGTATTTGAGAATACTTACTGTATTTTTTTGCTAAATAGTAAATTTTCAATGATCCTTCTGTTGACCTACACATTTTAAAAATATTTTCTACACAGTCATAGCTAAGGATACACTCCTTGCTGAATAAGAAATTACTGCAGAAAGAAAACAGCCAGGTGGCTTAGAAAAGTCTACCTTGTAGGCAATATGATCATGCTGGTGCTCAGGATTAATTGGATGTTTCATTCTATTCCCTTATTAAGGCCATGCCCTAGAAAGTTTTCTTAAGTATGTAAGAGGCTTAATATCCCCAGTGCTTCCAAAGTTTAACAGTGGACCTCTCTCCCCAAGATGTAGGAGGACAGTTCTTTCTAATAGCAATTGATGCCTACATTAGGGGGAGTTAAACTCTGATTCTATAAGGAAAAGAAATGAAAGAGTATTGAAGAAAGGTTCATACCACTTAAAATTTTTCTACTTTGAAAGGCTACTCACTTTCTTAATAACTTTTTCTACTCTAAGCCAGGATTTCGTCATTCCATTAAAGCCTGGGGACAGGAATCAGAATGAAGCCAGAGAAAGGTTGAGCCTTGGAAGATGCTGGAAAACAAGCAGGAATCTATACAAGGGCAGGCATAAGAGCAGAGGACAGGAGAGCAGAAATGACTCTAATGGCTTTTCTTTCATTTATAATTTTATTTGTGTACTCTTTTTTATTAAGTCTTTGTTTCATTGATTTTTTTTTTAAAGATTTTATTTATTTATTTCACAGAGGGAGAGAGATCACAAGGAGGCAGAGAGGCAGGCAGAGAGAGAGAGGGGGAAGCAGGCTCCCCGCTGAGCAGGGAGCCCGATGCGGGCCTCGATCCCAGGACCCTGAGATCATGACCTGAGCCGAAAGCAGAGGCATCAACCCACTGAGCCACCCAGGCGCCCTCATTGATTTTTTTCATTGTTTTTCTATTGTCTATTTATTTATTTGTGCCCTTGCCTTTGTCATTTCCTCTTTTTTGCTAACTTCGGGATTAGTTGTTTATCTTTTTTCTAGTTTCTTGAGATGTAGAGTTAGATTGTTTATTTAAGATCTTTATTTTATTTTTTATTTTTTATTTTTTTTAAAGATTTTATTTATTTATTTGACAGAGAGAGATCAGATCACAAGTAGGCAGAGAGGCAGGCAGAGAGAGAGAGAGAGGAGGAAGCAGGCTCCCCGCTGAGCAGAGAGCCTGATGCGGGGCTGGATCCCAGGACCCTGAGATCATGACCTGAGCCGAAGGCAGAGGCTTTAACCCACTGAGCCACCCAGGCGCCCAAGATCTTTTTTTTTAAACATAGCCATTTAGTGCTATAATCTTTCTTTTTAGAATTCCTTTGCTGCATCCTGTAAGTTTTCAAGTGTTGTATTTCCATTTTCATTTGTTTCAAGGTATTTTTGATGTCTGCTTTGATTTTTTCTTTAACTCATTGGTTGTTGCTTAATTTCCACACATTTGGGAATTTTCCAGTTTTCCTCCCATTATTGATTTCTAGTTTCATATTATTGTGGTCAGAAAACATATTTGGTATAATTTCAATATTTGCAAAGTTTCTAAGATTTGTTTGTGACCTGGAAAAGCTTCTGTTTTGGAGAATATTTTCTCTGTGTTTGAGAAGAATGTGTATTCTGCTGCTGTTTGATGGAATGTTCTATATATGTATGTTCATATATGTCTATTAAATCTATTGGGTCTATTTGGTCTAAACTATAGCTCAAGTCCAATGTTATATAACATACCACAAAAATATAAAGGATTATAAGACACAACTGTAAATAAATACATGCAAACAAACTGGGCAACCTAGAAGTGAATATATTCCTAGAAACGTATAATTTACTAAGGCTAAATTATGAAGAAATAGAAAATATGAATAGGTTAATAACAATTAAGGAGATTGAAGCAGTAATCAGAAACCTCCCAACTAAGAAAAGCCTAGGACCAGATGGTTTCATAAGTGAGTTCTACCAAACATTTAAAGAAAAATTAATGCCAATATTTCTCAATTCTTCCAAAAAATTAACTCATTTCATGAGTCCAGCATTACTCTGATACCAAAACCAGATAAGAACATTACAGGAAAAGAAAATTATAGGCCAGTATCTCTGATGAATGTAGATGAAAAATTCTTAACAAAATGCTAGCAAATTAAATTCAGAAACACAGTAGCATGAATTATACACCATAATCAAGGGTCTCTGTTCCTGGGCTGCAAGGATGGTTTAACATAAGCAAATTAATAAATGTGATATACCATAGTAACAATAAAATATAAAAATCATATAATCATATGAATATATACAGAAAAAAAATTTATAAGACTCAGCGTCCTTTGATGATAAAAATGTTCAACAAAGTCAGTATAGAAAGAACATACCTCAACATAACAAAGGACATATATGCTAAGCCCATAGCTAGCATTATACTCAATGGTGAAAGATTGAAAGTTTTCCTTCTAAGATCAGGAACAAGACAAATGAGCCCTCTATCACCACTACTATTCAATAGAGCACCATAAGTCCTGTCACAGCAATAGGCAAGACAAAGAAATAAATGCATCCATCTTGGAAAGAAAGAAGTAAAATTGTGCTTTCTGACAACATGATTTTGTATTTGGAAAATTCTGAAGACCACCAAAAACTGTTAGATCTAGTCAGTGAATTCAGTTAAGTTGCAGTATGCAAAATGAATATACAAAAATCAGTTGTGTTTGTGCACATTAACACTAAACTATCTGAAAAAGAAATAAAGCAATTGCATTTATAAATACATCAATTTAAATAATTAAGACATAATTAATCATACACTTAATCAGGTAAGTGAAAACTTTATAGACCAAAAACTATAAGACATCATTGATAAAAAAAAATTGAAGAAGATGCAAATAAATAGATATCTAATGTTCATGGAACATAAGAGTTAATATTGTTAAAACATCCATACTACCCAAAGTTACTTATAGATTCAATGTAATCCCTATCAAAATGCCAATGACATTTTTCCCAGAAATTGAAAAAACCCAAACAATTCTAATATATGTATGAAGCCACAACTCTAAAGAGACAAAGCAATCTTAAGAAAAAGCGAAGTATAGGAGGCATCATACTTCCTGATTTCAAACTGTACTTACAAAGCTATAGTGATCAGATCAGTATGGTATTGGCATAAAAAAAACACATAGACCAATAGGACAGAATAGAGACTACATAAATAACCCCCCAACCTGTCAACTGATATTTGACAACGAAGCCAAGAATATGTAATAGCGAAAGGCTAGTCTATTCAGTAAGTGGTATTGCAAAAACTCGATATTTGCATGCAAAAGAATGAAAAAGAATGAAACTCTTAAACCATTAATGATTCTGCACCCAGTTCTCATCACCAGCATATTTTTTTTTTCCTTCCTCAAACCACCAAGCAATTCTCACACACCAGGTGGGTATCCTACAATTCAACTCAATTCTGACCTTATTTAACTAGATACAGCATCATATTGCATAATTAAAGTTCTCAGTGCCACAAGACTGCCCTAACTTCAGGTGACAATTTCAGGTCCAGGTTGTTATCTATGCTTTTGACTGATGACCTATAAATCAGCACTTCCTATGACCCCCTCCTTGGATTTGATTAATTTGCTAGAGTGTCTCACAGAACTCAGGAAATGAGTTTACTCACTAGATTATCAGTTTATTACAAAGGATATTAAAGGATGAATCAATAGCCAGATTAAGAGATATGTAGGGTGAGGTCCCAAACAAAAGAACTTCTGTCCCCATGGAGTTTGAACCTCACACAGTAGCATGTGGAAGCATATTGGTTGACTGACCTGGAAGCTCTCCAAATCCCATCCTTTTGGGTTTTTTGGAGGCTTCGTTACATAAGCACAACTGATTAAATCTTTGGCCATTTGTTACTGATTCAAACTCCAACCTCTTTCACCTGGAAGTCAAGGATGGGACTAAAATTTCCAACCCTCTATAAGTGGGTTACCACTGGGAACCAGACCCCACTCCTCTCAAGGATTTCCAAAAGCTACCTCATTAGCATAAAGTCATTTGTGGTTGAAAGGTGCTTGTTATAAATATCAAGATATCCATCTCACTTATAGTTTTAAAATGATTTCAGTAACTGAGGACAGGAGACCAAATATTTTCATGAAAGATGTTCTCATTGCTTTTACCATGTAAGAAATTGCAAGGGTTTAGAGAGTTGTGAGCTAGGGACAATGAACAAAGACCAAAATATATAATTATTGTAAATCACTAATTTACATCATTAAAAAACAAAACAAAACTTGAAGTGAATTAAGCTTTTAAATGTAAGACCAGAAAATATAAAACTCCTAGAAGAAAACAGAAAAAGTACATTGGCATTGGTCATGACATGGATTTTTTGTTTATGACACCAAAAGAACAAGCAACAAAAGCAAAAATCAATAAACAGGACTACATCAAGCTAAAAAACTTCTATACAGCAAAGTGGACAATCAGTTAAGTGAAAGACAGTCTATGGAATGGGATAAAATATTTGAAAACCATGTATATGATAAAGGGTTAATTTCAAAAAAAAATATAAAGAACTACTACAACTCAATAGCAAATATATATATATACACACACATATATATATTTGACATATATATGTTAAAACATATATGTGTTAAACATATATAACGTGTATCTTAAAACATAACCAAAATACTTGAATTGACTTTTTTTTTCCCAAAGGAGATGAACAAATGACCAAAAAGTACTTGAAAAAGTGCTTACCATCACTACTCATCAGGAAAATGCAAATCAAAGCCACTATGATACAAGACCTCACATCTGTTAGAATGGATGTTATCAAAAAGGCAAGAAGTAGGGGTTCCTGGGTGGCTCAGTCTTTAAGCATCTGCCTTTGATTCAGGTCATGATCCCAGGGTCCTGGGATCAAGCCCTGCATCAGGCTCCCTGCTTAGCGGGAAGCCTGCTTCTCCCTTTCCCACTCCCCCTGCATATGTTCCCTCTTTCACTTTGTCTCTCTCTGTCAACTAAATAAATAAAATCTTAAAAAAAAAGGCAAGAAATAACAAGTGCTGGTGAAGATGTAGAAAAAAAATACTCATACATTGTTGATAGGAATGTAAATTAGTATAACCCCTAGGGAAAAGATTCCTCAAAAAGTTAAAAATGGAACTACCATATGATCTTGTAATTCTACTTCTGGATATATAGCCAGAGGAAATGAAATTAGGATCTAGAAGAGATGTCTGCATTCCTATGGCCACTACACCATTATTAACATTAGGTAAGACACGGAAACAACCAAATGTCCATTGACAGTTGAGTAGATTAAAAAATGTGATATATATATATCACGTTATACACACACAGAGATGATAAGTTATAGATATGTAGATATGGTGTATAGACACCCCCACACACACAC
The DNA here is from genome assembly GCA_002007465.1 of Ailurus styani. NCBI lineage: Eukaryota > Metazoa > Chordata > Mammalia > Carnivora > Ailuridae > Ailurus > Ailurus styani. The sequence continues at coordinate 94,662 of LNAC01000670.1, read as the reverse complement.
ACGCACACAGTGGAACATTATCCAGCTGATAAGAGGAAGAGTATCTGCCTTTTTTGACAACAAGGTTGGGACTTCTGGCATCATACTACGTGAAATCAGTCAGATATAGAAGTCAAATACTATTTGATCTCACTTATATGTCAAATCTAAAGAAACTGAACTCATAGAAGCACAGTGGAACAGTGGTCACCAACAGTAAGGGCATGAATCAAGTGAGATGTCATCAAAGGATACAAACATCCTTTTATATGAGGAATAAGTTACAGGGATCTAATGTATAGTATAGTAACTATAATTAACAAAACTGGTATGGTATATTTTAAAGTTGCTATAAGAATAGATTTTAAATGTTCTCACCATAATAACAACAAAGTGGTAACCATGTGTCATGGTATATTAACTATCCTATTATAATAATCTATATCAGTGTAACTAATCACCACATCATACACCTTAAACTTATACAATGCTTTCTATCAGTTATATCTCAGTAAAGACGGAAGAAAAAAGATGAAAAATAGAGAGAGAGAGCAGCCCACTAGTCACAACTTTCAACTTGGAGCATTCTAGCTTAGAAAACACACAAATCTGAGAATACAGCTGGGCTAGTAATCCTTGCAAAAGCTATTGCAGAGCAGCCACACCTATAGTGATTTTAACTGGGGGTGGGGTGGGGGAGGGAATCCAATAATTTGGTGAAAGTTCATTTGGTTAATCATTTAGGAAACTTTCCTTTGACCAATTGGCTTTGAGTAAATTGGTCATTTGGTGATTTTTGCTAATTGTTCAGTACTAGAACACAATCAGGGTGTTGTTTGGTCAGGTTTTAGCTTTGCTGGACTCTAAACAGTATTAGGTTGATCTGTTTGTGGAGAAAAAGTATACAAAGTAAATGTTACTACCATGTATGAGGAGGGGATAAAAAGAAATAAATATTAAAGAGATTTTTCAAAAAGCTATTACTTTTTAAAAGTCAGCTTAAGTTTGAGTAGAGTAGCTAGGATTAGGCCTGAACAGATTAGTAAGTGGTCTAGCTAAGCAACCCTTAAAGAAAAATTCTAGGCAAAAGTAAATGTTTCAGTTTGTAGGAAGATTAAAATAAGAAATACTCAGTTAGAATTATTTAAATTATAGAGCTAAAGGTTTGTTTGTATACTTCTCTCAATGAGAAAACAGTAAATTATTTTCATATTTATCTTTACATATCACTATTGTTCTGAGAATCAAACTAAAATGAATATTGGAAACATCTGAAGTTGAATCCTTATACATGAGAATTTTCTTAACATTATTATTATTTACGGTTTAATGATGATATTTTGCTTCAATTTTTTCTTTATTTCTGTGGATACAGTGTGATTTTATTTTTAGACATACTTAGTTTTGTTTCTGTATTAATTAATGTTCTTTATATTTTCGAACAATGTGATTTAATACAGAATTGATCAAATTGCAATTTTGCTTATGATGAATGAGAAAGTCTTACCGTCATGTCATTTGTATATTTTGTTATGTTTGTTTTTTTAATGTGAAAATATCAAACATAACATGTGCATTGATCACATAATTTTATTGACACAAAAGCTGAGATCACCAAAAGATATATACGTGACAAATAATATTGACAGTGAGTCAATTCAGAGAATAATTAAGATTTTCTCTGCTATCCTGCCTTTTGTGACTGTAGTGTTCACTATTTTAGTTTTGTGAGAGTTTCTCAGTAACCTTCAGTATTTCCTTTTTTTTCCTTTAAGTTTTTAATTAAATTCCATTTAGTTAACATACAGTGTAATATTAATTTCAGATGTATAATTTAATGATTCATCACTTACATACAACACCCAGTACTTATCACAAGTGGCCTCCCATTTAACCCATCCGCCTGCCCATCCACAACCCTCAGTTTGTTCTCTTATTGTTAAGAATCTGCTCTGTGGTTTGACTCTCTCTCTTTGCTTTCCCACGTTCATTTCTTTTGTTTCTCAAAATCCATACATGGGTGAAATCATACAGTATTTGTATTTTTCTGACTGATCTATTCCACTTAGCATAATACACTCTAACTCCACCCACACTGTTGCAAATACCAAGATTTCATTCTCTTTGATGGCTGGGTAATATTTCATTATATATATATGCAACATATATGTGGTGTANAATATTTCATTATATATATATATGCAACATATATGTGGTGTGTATATGTGTGTGTGTACATATATATATGCCACATATATGTGGTGTGTATATGTGTGTATATATATACACATATGTATATGTGTGTGTGTGTGTGTACATACATAACACAACTCTTTTATCCATTCATCATTCAGTGGGCATTTGGGCTTTTCAGTCATTTGGCTGTTGTTGCTAATGCTGCTGTAAACACTGGGATGCATGTATTCCTTTGAATCAGNATGTGTGTGTGTACATATATATATGCCACATATATGTGGTGTGTATATGTGTGTATATATATACACATATGTATATGTGTGTGTGTGTGTGTACATACATAACACAACTGTTTATCCATTCATCATTCAGTGGGCATTTGGGCTTTTCAGTCATTTGGCTGTTGTTGCTAATGCTGCTATAAACACTGGGATGCATGTATTCCTTNCCACTGAGCCACCCAGGCGCCCTGAATCAGTATTTTTATACCCTTTGTGTAAATACCTAGTAGTGCAGTTACTTAAATGTAGGGTAGTTCTATTTTTAACTTTTTGAGGAACTTCCATGCTATTTTCCAGAGTGGCTGTACCAATTTGCATTCCCACCCATAGTGTAAGAGGGTGCTCCTTTCTCTGCATCATTTCCTTTTGTAAGTGGTTCCTATGTGATTTTTAAGACAAGTTGACTTCAAATTATCCGGGGAATGTGACACTCTTCCTAAAATAGTGTGCTGTTGTTGCCTTTTCATGCTTTTTTTTTTTCTTTCCAGGGAATATTTAGCATAAACCTTATTAAAGGGCAGATTTTTCTGGTCTCAAAACTTTAGCAAATTCATATTTTCTGTGGATATGGTGTTCCAAACATCAGTGTCAGATCATTATTTTTTTTTCTACTTCTGTCCCTGCACTTTGTGTCTTCTGTTGTCTTTTTATCTTCATAACAAAATGGCATAATGTAGAAAACAAAATCTGTGGATCCTTCTGTGGACTTCAAAGGGTGCACTAATCTCTAAAATGATTTACATATTTTTGTCCATGCATACATGGGTAAGAACATTTTTTTCTTGGGGAAGGAGCCCATAACTTTCACTAGTTTTCTAGGAGTATATGATTAGAAGACAGTTTAAAATGCTATAGATTAAAATTCAGAAGTATTTTAATTATTTACCATTTGGCCTACAAGCTATATACCATCTAAAATTTGGTGGAGGGGTCGCCTGGGTAGCTCAGTTGGTTAAGCGACTGCCTTCGGCTCACATCATAATCCCGGAGTCCCAGGATGTAGTCCAACACAGGGCTCCCTGCTCAGCGGGGAGTCTGTTTCTCCCTTTGACCTTTCCCCTCTCATGCTCTCTCTCTATCCCATTATCTCTCGCAAATAATTAAATAAAAATAAAATTGTTAAAAAAATAAATAAAATTGGGGCACCTGGGTGGCTCTATCATTAAGCGTCTGCCTTCGTCTCAGGTCATGATCCCAGGGTCCTAGGATCTAGCCCCACATCAGGCTCCCTGCTTAGCGGGAAGCCTGCTCCTCCTTCCTCCACTCCCCCTACTTATGTTCCCTCTCTCGGTGTGTCTCTCTCTCTGTCAAATAAATAAATAAAATCTTAGAAAAATAAATAAATAAAATTTGGTAGAAAAGTGGGCTTTTCATGTTTTCCCATTTCTGAGGGGCAGGCTTGCTTGCTTGGTTCCTTCCTTCCTTCCTTCCTTCCTCATCATAACAATGCAAATATTCTTAAGATATAAATTTTTACTTCTTAAGACACACAAATATTTATCAAGCAAATATAATCCATGGCTAAATTGCCAATGATACCTTCTTTTTTTTAATTTTTATTTTATTTTTTTATTTTTTTTAAGATNTTTTTAAGATTTTATTTATTTATTTGACAGAGAGAGAGAGATCATAAGTAGGCAGAGAGAGAGGAGGAAGCAGTCTCCCTGCTGAGCAGAGAGCCCGATGTGGATCTCGATCCCAAGACCCTGAGATCAGGACCTGAGCCAAAGCAGAGGCTTTAACCCACTGAGCCACCCAGGCGCCCACCAATGATATCTTCTTAAATTTGGTTGATCTTTCACGTAAAGTATTTGTTTTATTCTTTTTATTTATTTTTTTGAATTTGTTACTTCATAGGAACATTACTGGACTATTCATGTAAGCATATGTGTGTGTGTGTGTGTGTGTATAATAAAAATATGGTCAGTATTTTGGACAAATTATAGCCAAAGGAGAGTTTTATTTATTTATTTATTTATTTATTTATTTATTTATTTATTTATTTATATGATAAACAGATCACTCTAAAATCAAGTACATCTTACCAAAGGCATTTGTATTTTCCCCTTTAACTTAATTGACAGTAAAACTGATAAACTTTAACCACCTACTGGGCTAGGCCTCTTCAACTTTGGAGAACAGAGGACTTTTCTATGCAGCCTGGATTCAGAATAGGTGTTTACCTTTCATACAGAATGACAACTCAACCAAAAAATCCAAGGCAAAAAAAAATAAAATAAAATACAATATAAAAATTCTAAGTCCCAAGTATTCCAAGTTTTAGAGAGGCTTTTCAATAGGTAACCGGTCAGAAACAGGGACAAAATGTTTGTAATTTTTGACAATAATTCAAAGAACCATTTTAGACCAAAACAATTATATATAAACAATGCGCACACTGTACTTGGTAGTATGAAATCAATAAAATGGTATCTTCTTGTGAATTTCTGTGTTAGAAGTTAGTTTAGTCTATGACTATAAAGACATCATCATGCTTATAAGGGAAATACTTATTTGATAGGTTATTTTGAAATGCAGACATCTTCGTCTCCTTATAATATGTTCCAATAATATATTTTAATTGTTAGATATGAAATTTTGTGGAAGTATGGAAAAGGAGAATAGTCATTTGTTCACTTTTGGCTTTCCTACCTCCACTGTGATACTAGGCATAGATATAAAGAGTTCTAGGAGTAACTGGAGGAAAGAATGTTCTGAAAGTGGATGTAATCCTGCATTTCAGTGTATAGTCTTATTTTTGGATGATTATGCAGCTTTTGCCAACTGCATTCATTTAACAATCCATGTTGCCTCAGGATTGTGTTAATTTGATATACTAGACAAAACAGCAAGTTAAAAACAGAACTACAGTGTAAATAAACAAAAATCAAAATTTAATTTAGGTAGAAGAATTTCCTATTTAATTAAATAAATAAGTAATCAAGAATATTACATTGTAAGATATTACTTAATTTAAATTTCTCTTACTGAAATTTTGAAGAAAGAAGGAAACTGAATTTGAAGATTGTTGACGAAGTAACATGACTGATACTTGATTATTTGGTTAAGGATGTTTTGTAAATATTTTTTATTATATGTATTAGCCATAATTAATGTAATAAACAGTGGAAATTATATATTCATGTTGTATTTGATGAAAATTAATTACAATTTTATTTCGGTATCTATTACTAATTAGATAATAGAAGAAATAAGCTAATATAAAGTATATATAGAAAGTATCTTCAAAAATACTAGTAGATTATAATGAGTTGGTTCCACGTGAATAATAGAAATGAAATTATAGAAAAGTATGTAAAAAGATTCTGTGCTTTGAATACTGTAGTATTCAATGAATACTAGTCATTATACCCCCCCAAATACAATAAATATCCATGAGTCCATACTGATACTCATTAGGAATGATTAAATGTATAAATAAATTGTGGAAAGGACAAATTTCCTTACAGAAAATTTCCAATAAAGAATTGTTCAAGTAAGGAGAGAAATAGATCAATATTATAAAACTATTGTAATAATTACTATAAGCAAGATCCACTGATTAATGTTAAAATTAGTGGGTAAAATTTAAAGATATATTTGCATAATCTAAAGTCCCCCCAAATATTTATGGATTACTATGGTTGTTATTTGTAATTCTGTGCTACCTTTGCCAGTCTTCTAGAAGATCAGCGTTACTTCAAAATAAATACTATTCAGAATTAATGTTGTATTAAATATGAAATCACCTCTCTTGCTTCACTGATACCATTATCTCACCTCATACCTTGGAAAGATACCCTTGCTGTATGTTCCTATATCCTATCTGCTTTCTGCCATCATAATGCTTATAATAATTATCTGTTACATTTTCTTCAAAGTGTATACAGTATCTTGGGCAATTACTGTATCCTGAAAGCACCCAATATATTATGAATTTATATATATATGCATATCTGAAATCCATTTTTAAGTATTTAAAAAGAGCTCACATTAGGTTTATCATACTTTATCTTGTACTCGATATCAAATCTGTTTTATTTGATTCCAGTGTATGAAAGGACTATACCAAAATCAAAATGACTCTATTTAATTACTAATTGACTTGAATTAATTTTCCATAGATTACTTCATGTACAAAACAACTTGAGAAAGTTTTTCGTTGTACCTTAGTAATATAGGAGCTTTGATTTTCACAATCTCAAATAATTTTTTTGAAGATACATAATATGTTCTATATTTTAAAAAGTTGCATCTTAAACTTGTTACTATTTCAAGAGCATAATAAACTTTTACATATGTACCTTTTTTTCTCAATTCCAGGAAAACTAATCAAAGTCTTTCAATATAAATCCCTAATCCTCTAGGTACTTCTAACAACTCATTATATTGTAACATGGAAATAATACAGCCATTTTAATTATTTCTAAACCTACTGAGTACTATTACAATTATTTTTAAATAAGCCACATGACAGTATATCAATTGTCCTGAGAAATGCAGGTTCATTACTTTGAGTGAATGAAGTTGTTTAACAATGGACTCATTCTTGCCTCACAGGGAATCTCAGGAAGTAGATAAAGAAATTACTCATAGATTCTAGAAGTATTCATAAAACTATATATAATTATACAAAAATACTGAAGTTTGGTTTTACAAATATTAAATGATAAACTTCATTATTAGCTATACTGTCTGAAGACTTGATTTGTATGTTTTTAAGTGCAAATAATTTATCCATCATTTCTTTCAGATTTTTCTATATTCAGGAACTATACTTCCCGCATGTGTTAAGTTGTGCTATTTAGATACATTAATTATATACACACACACACACACACACACACACACACACACAGATATATATATATATATATATAGTAGAAACAAACTTCTACATAATGTAAAGAATCAAGTTTATGGAAAGGAAATGTTTTATTTTAATTTGTAGGAAATATAGAGAAGATAATTATTAAAAGGAATATGATATGGGCGCCTGGGTGGCTCAGTGGGTTAAAGCCTCTGCTTTCGGCTCAGGTCATGATCTCAGGGTCCTGGGATCGAGGCCCGCATCGGGCTCCCTGCTCAGCGGGGAGCCTGCTTCCCCCTCTCTCTCTCTGCCTGCCTCTCTGCCTCTTTGTGATCTCTCTCCCTCTGTGAAATAAATAAATAAAATCTTAAAAATAAATAAATAAAAGGAATATGATACTAATTTCCCAGTACTTCTGAAACATGATGTAAGGTTGGTCATGAGGCTGATACTGATGCTGATGTTCTTGAAGAACATGATGATGACATATGTGCTTTGCCCAATACCCCATTTTTGGACAATAATTTATACCATAGATAATGTTGATGCTCTCTGTCTACACAGAGTTTATATTCAATATTTGCTATAGAACCATTGATTTAGTGAATATTGAACAGAGAAAAACCTTATCAAGGTTTAAATTTATTTAAATTTAAGATTTATTATTGGTTTTATGACATTTTCAATTATGCTAATTGTTAACAAATCTAAGGTAAGATTATTAAAAAGTGATTTCTGATGAATAATACAAATCTGAATGCTGGAATTTGTTGTTAAGGCTACAAAAATGAGTTATAACTGACTTATATCATCCAATGGCAGGGATATTTTTTAATGATACCTGCATGCCAGAGAGAATTATCTGTATGACAAAGACCCTAAAGATTATAAAAACAGGAGAGTGTCATTAACTTAAGCTTTTTCATTATCAGAACTAGTTATTATTTTAGTATGTTTAGGACTTTACTTTCTTCTTAATGAAAGAAAATGTTAAGTACCTATTTTGTATGAGGAACTGTATAAGAACTTTTGCATATTTTATCAATAGGTAGAGAAGGTTCTTTTATTTTATTTGAAATACTCATGACCTAGTAAAATTATAATGTTAACACTGTGCCCCATCCAGGGTTAACCACCCTGATATTTTCTTAATATATCAAGCCATTTTTAGTATCTTCACAAACAGGTTCTTGGTCATATATCCTTACAAAGTATATCCAGTAAACTTTCCAGATGCTATGATCATGGAATTTAATACATCATTCCCTTAGTAAGCTTCCCCAATCATTTTCTGCTTAGACTTTCACAGAATGTAGCAACTTAAAAAGAAGGAAAGAAAAAAAAAAAGAATATATGTAACTTTAAAGCCTAAGAATACTAATAAAACAAACTTTAATAAATGTGATGAAGAATCTGTGTAAAGAGAGAGCCAAAGTAAAGAGTATGGCCAAAAAAAAAATATTACGTAGTAAAATATCTTGTAAGACCAAGATCATAAATTCTGAACCATCACTTTCTTATCATATATTATGATCAATTTCTCTGCTACAACAGTCTTCTATAATTCTGTTTTCATCTCTCCTTCTCAGGAGCGAAGCCTAGGAGAAATGCAGAGGAGAGGGGAGTAAGTTTAATAACCCTTTATCTGATTAGTGTGCTGAAGCATCATGATTCAGTGGGAAGAACTCAAGCATTGGGAATCAGATACACCTGTCTGTGAATCCTAACTCAAGTCAGTTCCTTAAACAAAATTCTTAATTGTAAGCTTCTGAATGGTATTGGAAACCATTCTCATCATGTAAACATGCATGCATACATTGAGGTCAAATTTATGGAAAGGACACTGGAGTGTGTCAGATATCTTAGAAAATATTGATCAGTAAAGATTCAAGAAGTAAGACAGGTGGAATTTGTGAACCTTTATTTATCCACCTGACATTGATCTAACTTAGATTTTACCTCTTTTAGTGTCTCTCAAATTATTGAACAAGAGAACATATTTGATTCTACTTATATGTGCAGTTACCTATTCATGCATAGTTAGATGTGTATAATGCAGAAGTTAGATGTGTGTAATCAGAAGTGTGTAATAGAAAAGGGGTTCTTTTCTTGTGAAGCAGATTAGTGTTTTATTAAAGCCAGTGAATACAGAAAATGGTCTAAAGAATCATAAAACAAATATAAATCTGCGAGAGAGAGAGAGAGAGAGAGAGAGAGAGAAAGAGAGAGAAAAGAAAAGTTAACATCTTCAAGTTCTGGATACACTGCACTGTTTCAGGAAGTTGTGATAATCAAAGAGTGGATTTGATGAAGACTGTACAGTACAGTACAAGGCTGTACTGGCCTGCAAAAGGGGTTCTTTTGCAAAGACGTACATAGTACATGCAAATTCTCTGAAAGAAATCTATTACATTTGACTTATTAGCTGCTCAGCAAACAAGTGTCTTTTTGTGTGTATAAAGTTCAAAAAGGACCCAGTTTAACATGTTCTGACTATTGCAACTGTGTTAAATTATTTCAGGAATGATTACCAATTTGTTCCTGCCTCTTTGTATCTATATCCCTATACAACATGAAGTTGACTCTCTTTTCGTTAAAAGATGGAGTCTGATTCTCCACCACTTGAATAGAAATTGGTTTTGATTTCATTTTTCCAACTGCAAATAGCAAATATGATACATATCAGGATTTGAAATGCTGTTTTGCACTGGTGTGTGCCTTCCCTTGGTGATGGAATCTCTTTTCAAGTCTGAGCTAGGAGGAAGAGAGAGGGCTCTGAAGTCTTCGCAGATATCCAGCCTCGAGTTCCCACAGGCGTGATTGAGGTACCCTCAGCATTCAGCCTCAGCTGACTTGGACCCGGGTTGAAGAACCACCACAATCTATAGATCATGAGAAAATAATAAATGTTTGTATTTTAACTTTCTTGGTATTAGGGTATTTTTTTTATGTAGCATACGTTGACTGATACAGAAGTTGGAAGTGGGATGTTGCGTAATAAAAAATTTCTTAAAAAATCTGGAAAAGGTCGTTGGTGAAACCTTGAAAAGCAATGAAGAAACATTAAAACCTGGAAAATGGTACAAAATCTGTCAGTGGATGGAAAATTAGTGAGGAAACTGCTATAGCAGGCTAAAAGAAGTGTCTCATATTGTGTAATAGTGAAACAATTAGAAAATCATCTCTGTTAATAATGTGGAAGATGGAAAATTATATCTAATTGGCTTACAGATTTGGCTATGGCTATTTCTAGGTCTAAAATTGAAATTTTCAATTGTCTTCTGTTTGACATTCATTAATAAGGTGTAAGAAGAGAGAGATGAGCTAAAGAATACCGTTTGCAAGCTGCCTTTAGAAAATATATAGAGGATCTAGAATTTACCCACTCAAAGAATAAAACCCTTTTACATCTTTGTTCTTTTGAAAACAAAATATTCTTAAAGAATTGTAAGATAAAGATCAAATCAAGAAAATGGCTCTAGGTCCCTTTTCAAGAATCTTTGAAAGATTTAAAGGGGTAAGTTGTAGACCTTTTAAGCTAGATAAAAGACCTTTCAAGAATGTTAATTAAGGGTTGTCTCATAGCAACCTGGTATATGAATTGATACATATATTAATAATATATGTGTATGTATACATATATAAATCATTTGGAGGAAACAAAAAAGTGAGTTAAGACACATTATAGAAAGTTAGACAAATGGAGCTATAAAAATTTTTACTTTAAAGGTGAGAAAAGTAAAATGGAAAAAGGATGATTTCTAAATCAGGATAATGCTAGAACAAATTATTAAATACAGGCTATATCCCAGCTATCTTTTAAAACATAAAAATATTAGCCTAAAGCTTTAAAGTTTAAAGTAACCATTTCCGTTAGCTCACCATTTTGTGGGATATAGATTTAGGGAGGGTTTGACTGGAAGTTCTCACTTAGAGTCTCTCATGCAACTAAAGCCAGATGATGACTGTGATAAAAGCTCAGCATGTTTGTGCATTCAAGATAGCTCTCACTCATGCCATTTACAATGGTTTTTAACTATAAGTTCAGCTGGAACTGTCTACTGAAACACCTACATATGGCTTATTCAGCATGGCAATCTCGGGGTTGTCAGTCATGTTACACAGAGTTTTGGTATTTCAAAATAGAATGTTCCAAAAGAAGTACAGAGAAGACAAATGATATTTTATGGCCTGTTTTTGGCATAAATTACTTTAGCCATCACAGTGTGAGTGTTGTATGTCTTTCTTTTTGTATGGCTTGCTAATCATGATCAGGTTTAAAATTAAATTCAGATCGGGGATACCATTCTTGTGTATCCCATGGAAGCCATTGACCATATATATAGGGGGGTATTCTGGGACTCTGTTTTGCACTGGTGAACATTAATCTTTATACAAATATCACCCTGCCTCATTTAATGTAGTCTTATTAAAGCTATTTTTTCCTAAAATCAGAAAATGTAAGACATCTAACTTTTATTTGTGTGTGTGTGTGTGTGTGTGTGTGTGTTTTGTTCTTTTCCTGTTCTTTATTTTTTTAAAACAATTGTTTTGGTATTCTAAATATTTTGCATTTCTATATGAATATTTGAATCATCTTCTCATTTTCTGCAAGAAAAGCCTGCTTCCAGGGTGCTTGGGTGGCTCTGTTGGTTAAGCAGCTGCCTTCAGCTGAGGTCACAATCCCAGGATCTTGGGATCGAGCCCGACATCTGGCTCCTTACTCATGCTTCTCCCTCTCTCTGCTACTCCGCCTGCTTGTGCATGCTCTCTCTCTCTTCCCATCAAATAAATAAATAAATAAATATTATTAAAAAAATTCCTGCTTCTATTTTGAAATTGTGTTGAATCCGTAGATCAACTTTTAGAGAACTGAATTTTTAATAATACTGAATCTCTTAACCAATGAATACAATCTCTCTCCACTTATTTAGATCTTCTTAAAATTTGTCTCAGCATTAGTCTGTATATTTCAATGCACAGATAGTGTATATGGTTTGTCAGATATGTCCTATAGTATTTCATATTTTTGATGCTTTCTAAATATTTTAATTTCTGATTAATGCTAGCAGATAGAAATATAATTGAATTTTTACATTGACCTAGTTGACTACAATTTTGCGAAGTTTGCTAAATATGAATTTACTAGTGTTAATGACTTTTTTGAAGATTCTATAAGACATTTTAGTATTTTTATCTCCACAGATACAGTTTTAATTCTTCCTTCTAATCTAGATGTTTTTACTTCTTTTCCTTGACCTGTTACACTAGCCAGAACCGGTAGGACAGTGTTGAATAGAAGCAATGAACGGTGATGTTCTTGCCTTACACCTAATATTAGAAGCATTCAGTCTTTCATCATTATGTATCTTTCACCATTAATTATTTATTTTACATAAATGTATATTTTTGATAATAAGGGAGTTACATTTTGTTTCTAGTTTGCTGTGATTGTTAATAGAAACGAGTTGTTGGATTTTGTCAAGTATTTTTACACTTTTTGATTGTATGTTTTTTGTTTTCAGTTTATTTATATAGTGAAATATACACATTGGATTTCAAATGTTAAACCAATTTTTCATTTTATGAATGAACTCCACTTCATTGCAACTTATTATCCCTTTTATATATGGCTAGATTCAATTTGCTAGAATTTGTTGAAAAATTTGCATCTATGTTCATAATGGATATTGATCTGGAGTTTGCTTTTCTTGTAATACCATTGTTTTTTTTTTAGTATTATTATAGGTAATTCTGGTCTTAGAGAATGAGTGGGGAAGTATTTTCTCCTCTTTAGATTTCTGGAAGTGTTTGTGCAGAATTTGTATTATTTTATCCTTATATATTTGATTGTATTTATCCATGAAACCATCTGGCCCTGAAGTTTTGTTAATTAGCTTTAGTAATTTTTATCTCTTGAGGGGTTGGTTTATTTTGTCTAAATTGTTGAATTTATTGTTATAAACCTGTGTATGATATTCTTTTAATATCCTATATTGTTAGAATATTTAGTGAAGTCACCTCTCTTTTTCCTACACTTGGTTATCTGTGTTCTTCATTTTTTCGTGATCACTCTATCTAGAGGTTTGTCAGTTTTATTGTTCTTCTCTAAAAACTGTTCTTGCTTCATTGATCACAGCATTCTAACAGGTGTGAGATATCTTATTTTGGTTTTAACTTACATTTCTCTGGTGATAAGTGATATGGAGCATCTTTTCATGTACCTTTTGGCCACCTGTATGTCTATGCAAAAATGTCTATTCCTCTGTTCATTTTTAATCAAATTATTTGTTTTTTTCTTTTCTACTTGCTTAATTTCTACTCTCATCTTTTTTTCTTCTGCTTAGTTTCATACTTTTAAATGTTTCATTATGTTCTAACTTAAATTGTTTCCAATGAGAAATCAGCTGTTATTTTTGCATTTGTTTTGCTGTATCTAATATATTTTACCCATTCTGGCTGCTTTGACAAGTTTTTCTTTTATTACCAGTTTTAAGCAGTTTGATAGTTACATGCCATGATGTAATTTTTGTCATGTTTGTTGTGTTTGGAATTCAATGAGATTCTTGGATTTGTGGATTTGTACTTTTCATAAAGGTTTGAAGACTGCAGACATTCCTTCAAATATTTTCCTACCTCCTCCTTCTTCTTCTGCTTTGCTGACTCCACTTGGATATAAATAAGACTTCTTGAAGTTTCCTTATATCACTGATCCTTTGTTCCATTTTCCCTCAATCTTTTTTCTTCCTATGTTTTATTTTGTATATTTTCCATCACTACTCTTTCCTGTTGCCCTGTCTAATATTGTTAATCGCATCCAGTATATTTTTTTAATCTTATGCATTATAGTTTTAATCTCTAGAAGTTCAATTTTAGTCTGTTTCTGTATTTACAATATTCTATAGTCTACTCAGGTTCAGTCTTCTAGGTTTTTGAACATTTAGAACAGTTGTAATATTTTTAAAATATTTTAAATATTTTCACTTCAGGGTTAGTATTTTTTTCCTACTCATTATGGGTTTTGTTGTCTTATTTAATGCTCAGAACACTTATATGATTTTTTAATATAATTTTATTTTCCAAAAATCAAACATAGCACTCTATTAAAGTATCTTTTTCTATAGCAATGACTTTTGAAGACTTTTCCCTCTATAGCAAACTCGTATGTTCAGTTTCCTTTTTTAAGGATGTAGTTAATCTCATTAAAGTGTATTGATTACTATTTATACTATGTATTATTTTTATTAATTGTTATTATTGTTATTGTTATTAATTACAGTTTATTGTAATGCTTTATTATTTGATAAAATATTAGTAAAAATTATATTTAATTTAAAAAATATTTCTATCTTCAAATTGGCATGTTTTGTCTTTACAATAAAATTCGGGGTCAGATAATAAACAATTATAAAGAAAAAAGCCAATTTCCTGATGAAAACTTGATTTATGCCCCCAAAATCAATCAGAAATAGTAAAGACTTCTGTTCATGTGCTTTTTTGTTAGCCATGTATTCATAATTGTCACTTCAGTCATTATTGATTTGATTGACAAGATTAATGTTCAGTCAAGTCTGACTGTTATCATGGATAGCATCCAAGAATCTCAGGGTCACAATGTGTTTAAATATCATATAGATCTGTTATCAACACAGATACTGGTTCTATGCTGATATGCTTTATATAGATTAGTTTAAATTATTTGGAGGAAATAATAAATTTTCTCTGGTGTCATTTTTTTTTAATTTTACATCATCTGACAGATGAACTACCTGGTTCCCTTGACTATGGCCATTTCTTTTTCTTTTCTTGGAAAATTTTAGACTTACTAAAGATATATTTTAAAGATAATTTTTGTCATCATTATTTCATTAAAGTTGCCTGTAATAAAAATTTCATGAGTACCTGATGTGTATCAGTATGTTTCTTAAAATTCTGGGAGGCATAGAAGAATGGGATACTGTTCCTACAATTAAATTCCTACATATTATTTAAATTTCTTCATTTGTTTTGGCTTTTCTTGTGTTCTGGCCCTTGCTCAGAAGATCACAGATTGCATGGTTAATTTTATGAACTCTTAACTACATACAGTCCCCAATTTAAGATGGTTTGAGTTTTGATCTTTTTTATCTTACCATGGTGCGTAAGTGATACACATTCAGTGGAAACTGTAATTCACATTTTGAATTTTGATACTTTCCTGGGGTAGCAATATGTGAGAAGATACTCTCGTGATGCTGGGCAGCGTCAGTGTGCAGGAGCCCCCAGCCAACCATGTGGTAAGGGTAAGCGACTGATATCCTCACAGCCATTCTGCATCCATACAATCATGCTGTGTTTCACTTTCAATATGCTATTCAATAAATTACATGAGATAGTTCAACATTTCATTATAAAATAGGCTTTGTGTTACATGATTTTGCCCAATTGTGAGCTAATGTGTTTTGATTTGTGTTACATGATTTTGCCCAATTGTAAGCTAATGTGTTTTGAACACGTTTAAGGTAGACTATGCTAAGCTATGACATTTGGTGGGTTAGGTGTAATAAATGAATTTTTGATTCATAATATATTTTCAATTTACAATTGGTTTATCAGAATGTAACCCCACTGTAAGTTGAGAATGATCTGTACTCCTTTAATAGTGTCTCTCATGGCTCATTCTCTATTTTCTGGAGAGGAAATATATTCATGGTGTTCTGCTTTTCTTTTATTTAGATAATTTCTGCATAGTCCTTTTGTTGTTTTCGTTCCTTTTGGTTGAACTTGTTTGTCTAGAGCAGTAGTTCAAAATGTAATTCAAAGATCCCAGTAGTCCTCAAAACTCTTTCTGTAGGTCTCCAAGATCAAACTACTTTTGTGTTCATAGTTGACTCTTGAACAATGCAAGGGTTACGGGCACTGATCCCCTGGCAGTTCAAAATCTGTGTGTAACTTTTGACTCCCCAAAAGCTTTACTAATAGTCTACTGTTGGCCAGAAGCCTTCCTGAAACATAGAGTCAGCTAACACATATTATGCATGTTATATGTAGTGTATATATTAAGAAAATCATAAAGGAGGGGCTCCTGGGTGGCTCAGTTGGTTAAGCATCTGCTTTCAGCTCAGGTCATGGTCCTGGGGTCCTGGGATTGAGCCCTGTGTCAGGTTCCCTGTCTACCTTCTTTTTGAGGAGCCTGCTTCTCCCTCCCCCTACCCCCCATTCTCTCTCTTGCTCTCTCTCTCTCTCTTAATAAATAAATAAAGTCTTAAAAAATCATAAAGGAGAAAAATACATTTACAGTAGCATGCTGTATTTATTGAAGAAAATCTGTGTATAAGTAGATAAGGGCAGTTCAGACATGTGTTATTCCAAGATCAACCGTATTTGTCTTTTTTTTCACCGAGTATGTAAGGTGTGATGTTGCAACAGACTGTATACTTTATCAGATATGAGAATCCAGTTTTCTTTTATTAAGTCACATGCTAAAGAATTATGAGAAAATGTCAAAACAAGTCTACTATCCCTATATTTTTATTTGTTTGGAAAAGTTATTTTTCATAAAGATTCTGTTATTTATGTGAACAGATAATGGATTGATTATTCTTTTAAGATGAATTTATGAATATTTTTTAAAATTCTGTTTTCAGTTCTATAGTAAATACATATCTACCTAGATGTAGATCTAGGGGTTTATTGGAACTGGTTTGCACAGGCTTGTGCGAATTGATTTTGTGCATTTCTTTCCAATTGTCTGTTCAATGATACCACATTGGTAGCTCAAAATTGAACATGGTAGAAGTACTAACACCATGGAAATCAACAAACGTTGCAAATCAGGGTTTGCTCACACCATCCACTTCCCATGACTGAAAGTCTGTTATCATATCACTGGAATAAAACCCACATGATCAAAAGATTTTTGGGTTCTTAAAAAAAAAGATTGGAAGCCATGGCTCCATTGAACCCTTTAATACATTGCTACCTAAAATCAGTTTGGAAAATAAAAAATGTTTTAGTAAAAAAAATTCTGATTTCCAACTTCCAAACCTCTTTAACAATGTTGTAGACGTATATAGAGTACAAGCATGCACTGCTCCTGATTTTGCATCAATTTCTACATGTTCGATTGATCAGATACTGTGGAAATTTGACAACCGAAACTGTGGCTCTTTAAATAAAAGTTTTAGGTCCTTAATTCTTGATAGAACAAAAAAACAAAAAACATTAAACTATTACATATCACTTTTTTTTAAAGGAAACCTATCTTGTTTAACCTTTGCAAAGAATATGGAGATTGTATTTGTATTTTGTTTTATTTTGTTCCAATACAATGGTATGCTCTCAATCCATTATGTTAGTTTGACAGAGTGCTTCACTAGAAGTTAGAGAACTGTAAGTCTTAGTTGTGGTCCTATTGCCTATTAGAGATTTGAATTATTTGATGCTTAGTAGTTAAATGACCTTGTCCAATTTATCTTCACTGGTTGAAAGGTGGGATAATTGTATCAGTACTGTCCAAATTATAGAGCTATTTTAAATGTCAATAGAACAGCTCTCAGCAAATATAAAATTAAAAAAGCATATGTATAATATTTTAAAACATAATGGAAAAATAGAAATTATGTAAATATACCTTTAAAGATCTATGAAAGCAATATTATTCATAGCTGTTTATTAATACATGTAACGTCACTTTTTGTTAAAATAAAATTAATATATTCATCACGAAGCACCTCTTTTTCCTTTGCAAATAAAATATGAAATTCTGAATATTTCCTATTTTTATTACAAAATTCTTAAGTATAAGTGATTATATAGCTCTCTGTATCGGCAGGTATTAATAGAAAATAATTTATGGACATAAATTTATATATTTCATATGTAATTTACACATTTATAAACTTATAAAATATTTTTTCATTACAGAAGTAGTCAAAGTGTTAAGATAAAATTGCAATCAAATTGTCCTATTGTGCATTTTAATAAATAGTTTTCAAATATTCTATATTTAAATGGACATATAAACATAAGGTTTGAAATATTCTTTGAAACTAATTCAATTTTATTATCAGAAACTAGCACAGTGGGTATTGGGAAACTGGAAAATTGTAGATTCGGTTAATATTTGTTGAACTCAGGAATGGATTTGGTCATACTAACGTGTTATCATTTTTAAAATGAATATTTTGAAGTATGGAAACTATATTTTTAAGATGCCAAATAAACATGCATTTTGAAATGGGAAGCTAAGGCTTACAACACTTTCCATAATAAACCTCATTTTTCATGGGATGACAGGGGAGGAAATTGAAATCTGCTGCTCATTTTATAGCTGAGCAGACTTCTAAGAGGTAAACTTATTCATGTATTTCATGTGATTCTCTTTATAAATAACTTCTTTGAGACTTACGGGACTTAGCAATTTGTATCAATGACTATGCATCCTTTATGAAACTATTTTATTTTATTGTGATCCACTTAAATATTGCTTAACTTTAAACTTCGTTTTTCTTCTGTGTTTGTGTTATAGCTCATTTAGTTGATTTTTCTAGTTATTGATAAATACTTGGACAAATCATTAAATTGTCACCAAAATTATAGTTCCAATTATTTATTATTAAGTATCAAACACACAAATTGCCTTTACTTCATGAACATATCACATTTTGACAAAATATGTATTGATAATCTTTTTACCTTAGTCCGTTATCTTTGCTTTTATTTTTCTATGAGAACTAACTAATTTAATTTAAAGTGTCTTAGATGGGTGACTACTGGGTGCCTCCACAGGTTAAATGTCTGCCTTCAGCTCAGGTCATGTTCCTAGGGTTCTGAGATGGTGTCCTTTATTGGGCTCGTTGCACACCAGGGAGTCTGCTTTTCCCTCTGCCTGCTGTTCCCCCTGCTTGTGCTCTCACTCTCTCTGACAAATAAATAAATAAAACCTTAAAAAAAATAATAAAATAAAATAAATAAAATATGTTGGGAAAAATGTTTTGGAATTCAAATGATATGGAATTCCCATTATATAAATCAATTCTTTAGAACAATTTCAGTCTAACATAATTATATATACAAAATGTATATTTATAAACAGATATGAATACATATTAAAATCAAATTTATATTAATATTATAAAAATAACTTATTTGCTTACTTTTACTACCAATTTTCAAAAACAACTGGTTTCCTAAATTTAGTCTTTAATGTAAGATTATAACATTATCTTTTACTGGTGGTATTTAAATTGATTTTTTTTTACGTTAGGAAAATCACTGGTGAGAATAATACAAGTGAGCCACAACAACTTATTTGTCATAAATGGTTTACTTTTTATGAGTCAAATTTTCATTTTCATTTTAATTGATTTACACTCTCACATGTAAATCTTATAATAGTCAAAAACATTTACTTGAATCAGATTACAGCAGCACTTATCTCCCCACATATTTGTTATTTTTATTACAGTTTTACAGTCATCATTATTTATACTACATTGATTGTAGCCTCTGTCCTGCCACATTACTGCTGTCAATTACTCCTACACTTCAGTTTACTAATTAGTCTACTCAGCCCATTCATCTCTTTCTTACCTTCCTGTCCAATTGCTATTTTGTGGAGTGCACATTAATGATCTGTATCCATTATACATTGCACATCACTGTATTACTTTTTGTACTTGCTAATCTTGCTGCTGACTAAAGGACATAAACAAATTTATTAAAAATTATTGATCATCGATTTGTCTAATTTTTCTAACACAAATTTATCTGAAAGTGCAAAATGCCTGTAATTCTACATTTGTGTTTCAGTACTTCTCAAGTATTTGTTGGAAAGTAGGGTCCTTAACGGATTTGTGTGTGTGTGTGTGTATAGGTTCAGATCCAGACTCCTTCAATTTCTAAGTATATGGTCTTGGACAAATTAACCGATAAACTATGGTCCCTCTTTCTATTTTTTTTTTAAGATTTTATTTATTTCACAGAGGGAGAGAGAGAACACAAGTAGGGTGAGCGGCAGGCAGAGAGAGAGGAGGAATCAGGCTCCCTGCTGAGCAGAGAGTCCGATACGGGCCTCGATCCCAGGACCCTGAGATCACGACCTGAGCCAAAGGCAGGAGCCTAACCCACTGAGCCACCCAGGCACCCATGGTCCCTCTTCCTAATAACTGAACTCAATAATGCCACTTCTTTCACTGTTTCTAAGTGAAATAATATACTAAAGCTTTTTACTCTCCAGGTTGGCAAATTTCAAGTTCAAAATATGCTATTAATTATTTTTATTATAAATATAGTGAAAATAGCACAAGATTCTCACTATATATTATATTTTATATTAAAATATAATGCCTTTAGCTCTTAAGTGATTTTAGAAGTTTTTTGATAAAACATCTAAGGAAAATTTATACCTTTTTTCCTAAGTTAGATAACAAAACAAATCAAGTTAATATGCCTAATCTTTATGTATTCATTAATTTATTAACTTCAAAAACAATTATTGGACTTCTACCACATGTCAGATGTTATACTCTGTACTGTGAAGACAAAGACATCATTAGGGCCCTAAAAAATCTACTAGAAGGAGCTCATTTGGTTAAGCATCCAACTCTTGGTTTAGGTTCAGGTCATGATCTCAGGGTTGTGAGATTGAGCTCTAAACCAGCTAACAGTGAGGAAGCTGCTTGAGATACTCTCTCCCTCTTCCTCTGTCCCTCCTGCTTATGCACTCTCTCAGTCTCTCTCTCAAATAAATAAAGGCTTAAAAAAAGAAGAAGAAACCTACTAGAAAATTTATATTATAGCAAAGTAACACATTCCTTTAAAAAAAAAGCTTGTGTTTTCCATATTAATAAGAAATGACTAGTCCTAGGATAGGAATGATGGTCATCTGGAATCATGAGTCTACTGAAAATGTTTACTTTTATCTTTAACATAACCATTTCATACCAATAAAAGGATAGACAGAAGTAAACAAGTATTTGGGATATATCTCTGTTATTATTGACTTTCAATCTGAATGAAGATGTCCTAAAAATATTTCTAACATATCATCACATATAAAATACATTTTAGCTACCCCATGTTAATATATTCTGAACTGATATCCTATGCATTAATTTATACTTAAAATACTGTGCTTTCCTTTTAGAAAAAGCCTGATTCTATTGTAAGTAATTATACCCCTCTCTTTTTTTTTTAAATGGCATCATCTCTTGCATTGGTGACTAGTGTTTACTAAGTTCACATTTAGTTTGAAGGAATCCATGGTTAAATCCATAAAGTTTAATTACCATTTGGTGTAACATAGGTTAGCCTCTAATAATGTCCCCAAATTTTAATTATTTGAAATACTAGAGTTTCCTTATTGAAATTCTATTTTCTAGTAAAAATGTTCCCAAATGGTAACTGAAAACAAGTCATATTATTGTGTTTTTTATCCTGTTGATCAAAGATAACAAATTCATTGAACAGGGATGCACATTGTACTTCATTTTACATAGTAGTGAGTGAATTATCAGAGGCCATGAAAAGCCTGTGTTGGAGACCTATGAGTTAGACTCTAGAGTCAACAGCAACAACATTGCTCTGGGCCATCAGCACTGTTGGCCACATTGCTGACTATAACTTATAAAATAGATGTACAACTTTTGCCAATCCTGGCACACATCTCCCAATTCTTTATTACAAAAATTAAAACCAGACAGCACAGATTAATTAACCCCCATGTACTCATCATCCAGTTTCAACAATTATCAACTCAGGGCCAATCTTTTGAATCTTACTTCATCTCCTTTTCTCTGTATTTATTGGAGCAAATCCTAAATATAATTTCATTCCATTTCACCTAATATCTGAAAATGACTCATTTATTGTAACATAACCATAATTCCATTATCACTGGTAAAAAATAATAATTTCTTATTTGTATTAAATTGAATCAGTATTAAACCTTCTAAGTATTGGTCAATGTTACAGTGATAAGATTTTTAATCATAACCCAAATAAGGTCTGTATATTATAAGTGGTTGGTAAATATTTTTAAATTTCTCTAAATTTATGTCTCCATCTCTCTTTTTTTTTTTTTGACTCTTCCTGATGAATTTATTAATGAAGCTTAGTTTTGTTTTGTTTTTTTCCTATGGAGCTTGCCAAAGTCTGGTTTTGGAAATTGTATCGCCATGCTGCAGTTCTCTTGTTCTTTTTTCCATTTTATTTATTGTAAATTAGCAGTTAAAAGCAGAACTAATTAAGATTAGATTCTTTCTTAGAGAAAAAAGAGGTGAAACTACTTCATAGGTGTTGATTTCTTCCATCAGGAAGCAAATTGTCATTTTGATATCTCTGTTGTGATGTCAGCAGTCCTTTATGTTCAGTGGCTGGATCCATTAATTCATTTCAGGTTACAAAATAATGACATTCAAATTCTATTATTGGTTCTTAATTAATTAGCTAAGATTATCCTGTACAGAAAAAACTTCTTTCCTCTCATTAAATATTTGCATATCCAGTTATACAGATTTTATAGGAAACACAGGATACATGCTTATTTTCCTTTATTTATTTTTTCTTAGGAAGTTCGTTCACTAGCATGTTTTAAAATTGTTAAAATAGACTTTAATTTTTTTAAAGATTTATTTATTTTGAGGGAGAGAGAGCATGAATGGGGGAAGGGGCAGAGGGAGAGAATTTTCCAGCAGAATCCCCTCTGATCGTGGAGCTCCATCCCACTACCCATGAGATCATGTGCAAAGCTAAAACCAAGAGTCAGATGCTTAACCAAGTGAGCCACCCAGGCATCCCTAGATTTTAATTTTTTTTTAAATACCATTTTGAACTCACTTATGTAGATTTGATATATTTCAGTAGACTTCAGTTATGATCCCTATTAATGTCCCTGACAGGTACAGTTCTCTGGATGCAGATATTTAGATGGGGTTTGAGATGCAGATTACTCTTTAGGAATCAACACTTCCAAAAGAAAGTGGGAGAAAGAAAGATGAGGTGGAAGTCGAAGTAATCTACAATGTAGGCACATCAAAACTTGCTCAATGCAATTGGAAACTTTGAAGCAAATATTGCCTGTCAGAGTTGTCCCACATCATGGCAAATAGGCTGAGCTTGTGTATCATCTCATGCTGGCACATTATGCATGCAGTTCTAGGAAAGCATGATGTGACCTTGGACAAGGCATATCTATGCTGCTAAGGAAAACTCCAAAAGAGCTGACTGCTAGAGACTGCTATTTATACTCTTTGAAGTTGGGCATCAGGTCCTTCCTTGAAGGAAGATATGGGCAGTCAGCCCATAATGTGTATTTATTATTGAGCCACTATCTCTAAGTTGAAATTTTTTGTCAATTGTTTTTTTGAGGAATTGGAGGAAAATTTCTATCTTTTGTTTTTTTATTGTTTCCTTAAATCCAGATTATCTCAGAAAGAGTTCTGGTAAGAAAAATTAACAAGAGGATGCATTAAAGATCTTGGAACAGAAATATCCTTCGGTAAGTATATTTCATGATTCATTTGTTTCTCTATATCTCTGTACTACTGTGGTAATGAATTTTAACTTCTTGTTTAACTTTGCAGATAATATACCCACCCCCTATATTTTTTCTATTAGAAACTACTATAATTTTATTTATCCAAAATTTCAGAAGTATGGTACACATATGTTGAAGTACTTTGCTATACTTTGCATCTCTTTGGAACATGTAGTTGTCCTGTTACCTTTTGCATGAATGTATATACCTTATAGATTCTTTTTTTTTTTAATTAATATCTCCATCCAATGTGGGGCTCGAACTCATAGCCCTGAGATTCAAGATTCACATGACCTACCAACTGACCACACCAAGTGGCCCTGTACTTTATAGATTTGTAAGAGGTACTATTTCCTGGAGAGTCACAACCACACATCCCTGATATCCAATCCTATAACACCGCACAGTGCCATAAAACTTGGTCTCAGTGTTTTCCATACTAGTTACCTTAGATGTCTGCAAAACAGAAACCACAAAAGACACCACAGTTCAGTTAAATTAAGGATAACCATCAAACATACATCTAATGTTCTCCCATTTTTTACTGTAGTTGTCTGACTTTGTATATTTGTATAAATAAAAGCTAACTATGGTGTTAAATTTTTATGGAAGTATAACAACGTATAACAATATGTTTCAGTTCTATAACATAATGATTCAATATTTGTGTATATTACAAAATGATCACCACAGTAAATCTAGTAAATATTCATCACCACACATCAACTGTGTTTTTTCTACATTTTTTCTATACTGTTATTCACTCACAAAAATTATCACATACACACATGTACAAACATATACACAGACACACTATCACATGCATACACACTCCTTTTAATACTACAGATACTGTGTAGAACAGTAATAGAAACTATTAGATACTGTATCACATCAGATACTATGAAATTATAAAGCTAAAAAATTTATTAAAAAAAACTAAAACATTTCTTAGATTCCTCTGCTGCTGGAGCACTGGATGGGAGACAAAAGTGAGGCTGCTTTGGCTTTTTCCAGTCCTACTGACATCCATAGCCCCCTTTTTTTTCCCTGAAAGAATATTTTAATGTTCTGATGTCACCTCTATGAAGATCAAGATGATATTGTGGTAGTTTTAGTAGCTTTCTATATCCTGGATTTTTCTTGAAGTCATCAATGCTCAGGGTAGGCTTCTCTTTTGCTGGCCTCCTCACTGTGTGGTATGATTGGGAGTCAAAACCCAGCCCAAAGTCTACTCCTTGAAGCTTCTAAATCTCACTTGCTAAAAAAGCTCAGATGATTTATAACTTCCACAACTAAATCCTTACTGATCAGCAAACTGTTGTAAAGAAAACAAATAAACAAACTTCTAAGAAAACAGTACATGCTATATTACAGAACACACCTATTATATAGAAAACAATGCACTAAAAAAGTACAGTATTAAAAAACAAATTATAGACATTGGCTCTCAAGGATTTTAAAAACTTTTCTAAAACTTCTCTCCTTGAAGTTCTCTCTTCTCCACCCTCTATTTGAATGTGTTCCCGTTCCAGTTCTGATTTTCATTCTTCTAGTTGTATACAAAGTTTTATACATTTTTAGAGGTTTTCTTTTTTGGCTGAAAGTTTTTTTTTTTATTTTAATTCCAATATAGTTAAATGCAGTGTTATATTAGTTTCAGGTGTTAACAGTGATGGTGATCCAACAATTCCATACGTCACCCAGTGCTCATTTGACAAATACATTCTTTAATCTACATCACCGATTTCACCCATCCCTTCACCCGCCTCTCCTCTGGTAACCATCATTTTGTTCTCTAAAGTTAGGAGTCTCTTTCTTGGTTTGCCTCTGTACTTGATTGTTTTGTTTCTTGAATTCCACATATGAGTGAAATTGTGTGGTATTTGTCTTTTTTCTGACTTATTTCACTTAGCTTTATACTCTCCAGCTCCATCCGTGTCATTGCAAATGGCAAGAGTTCATTTTTTTTTATGGCTGAATAATATTCCTGTGTGTGTGTGCGTGTGTGTGTGTGTGTGTGTGTGTGTGTGTGTGTATCATATCTTTATTCATCTATCTATTGATGGAGACTTGGGCTGCTTCCATAATTTAGCTATTGTAGATAATACTGCTATAAACATTGAGGTGCATGTATCCCTTTGAATTAGAGTTTTTGTATTTTGGGGATAGATACCCAGTAGTGTGACTACTGGGTTGTAAGGTAGTTCTATTTTTAACTTTTTGAGAAGACTCCGTACTGTTTCCCACAGTGGCTGCACCAGTTTCCCTTCCGACCAACCGTGCATGAGCGTTCCTTTTCTTCCACATCCTTGCCAAGCACCTTTTGTTTTTGTGTTGCTGATTTTAGTCATTCTGACAGGTGTGAGGTGATATCTCATTGTGGTTTTGGTTTGCATTTCCCTAATGATGAGTGATGCTGAAATTCTTTTCATATGTCTGTTGGCCATCTGTATGTCTTTTCTGGAGAAATATCTGTTCATGTCTTCTGCCCATTTTTAAATAAGGTTATTTGGTTTTTGGGTGTTGACTTGCATCAGATCTTTATATATTTTGGATACTAACCCTTTACCAGATATGTCATTTGCAAATATCTTCTCCCATTTCATAAGTTGCCTTTAGTTTTGTTGATTGTTTCCTTTGCTGTGCAGAAGCTTTTTATTTTGATGTTGTCCCAATACTTTATTTTTGCAGTTATTTCCCTTGCATCAAGAGATATAGCTAGAAAAAATGTTGCTATGGCTGATCTCAAAGACATTATTGCCTGTGTGCTCTTCTAGGACTGTTAAAGATTTTAGGTTTCACATTTAGGTATTTAATCCATTTTGACTTTATTTTTGTGTATGGTATAATAGAAACTTTGAACAGACCAATTACCAGCAAGGAGATTGATCAGTAATCAAAAACTCCCAACAAACAAAAGTCCAGAACCAAATGGCTTCACAGGCTAGTTGTACCAAACATTTCAAGAAGTTAATACCTATTCTTCTCAAACTTTTACAAAAAATAGAAGGTGGAAAAAAATTTCTAGATTCATTCTACGAGGCAAGTATCACCTTGACACCAAAACCAGGTAGACACCAAAAAACAAAACAAAACAAACNTTCTAGATTCATTCTACGAGGCAAGTATCACCTTGACACCAAAACCAGGTAGACACCAAAAAACAAAACAAAACAAACAAACAAACAAACAAAAAAACCCCACACAAAACCAAAACCAAACAAACAAAAAACTACAGCCCAGTATTTCAGATGAACATAGATGCAAAAATCCTCAACAAAATACTTGCAAGCTGAATTCAACAATACATTTAAAAAACCATTCACCACAATCAAGTGGGATTTATTCCTAAGGTGCAAGTGTGGTTCAGTATTCTTAAATCAATCAATGTGATGTATCACATCAATAAGAGAAAGGATAAAAACCATATGATCATTTCTATAGACACAGGAAGACCATTTGACAACGTACAATATCCATTCATGATAAAACCCCTCAACAAAGGGTGCCTGGGTGGATCAGTGGGTTAAGCCTCTGCCTTTGGCTCAGGTCATGATCTCAAGGTCCTGGGATCAAGCCCTGAATCAGGCTCTCTGCTCAGCGGAGAGCTTGCTTCCCCCCCCCCCTACCTGTCTCTCTGCCTACTTGTGATCTCTCTCTCTGTCAAATAAATAAATAAAATATCTTAAAAAAAAAAAAAAAGAAAGCCCTCAACAAAGTACGTNTACTTGTGATCTCTCTCTCTGTCAAATAAATAAATAAAAAATCTTAAAAAAAAAAAAGAAAGCCCTCAACAAAGTACGNACGTTTTTTTTTCCCTTAATTTTTGCTAGAGATAGTCCAATTTTTAAAATTTAGTCATAGGAAATTTTTGTGTTAAGCCCCAAATTCTAAAAGGCATGGAGGTATATAGGCATTAAGTTTGTTTTGTGCCATTACAGTTACACAAAGTCAATCAAAATATTTCCAAATTAATACATGAAATTAGGCAAGGAATATATAAATGTTATAGTTTTAATACCACTCCAAAAATGTCTATAGTATATAGAGAAAACTGCCACACCTTCTATTTATTTTACCTTTTCTCCTATCAGCTGTATGATTCATCGACTAAACCCCACTAATTCATCTTACAGATGAGGAAGGAAAGTCCGTAATGGACAAGGACAGGAATGAAAGTGGATTCCTGCTGAAGTGGGGGTTGGGGGGAAAGAAAAAGAAAAAAGAAAGAAAGAAACAAAATGATACTGTTAATGTGCTATATCCCAAGGAGGATTTTTAACTTAACTTTAGGGATCTGAGGATTAGAAAGAGAAATGAAATAGACAAACACATTTTGATACCGTGCAAAGGACTTTTGGGACTTCAGTCATGAGAAACAGTACCTTTCAAAAAAGATATCTATGATGTAGTATAGAAAATAGTATTTGACATACTATTTGAACACTTGCAGATTTAAATGGGTTATATAGAGTATGCACACAAATACTTTGAAAATGATAAAAGAAATAAATATAAATGCTAGTTTAAGGAGAAATGTATGGTGTCTGTCATGGCTTCATTTTTTTCTTTTATCTGGGCATTTATTCATCTATTTTTCTTTGTTAGCAGACTATCAGTATATAATGTAGTGGTAAAATGCTTTTCTATTTCCTTTTTTTTTTCTT
This sequence comes from Ailurus styani, assembly GCA_002007465.1. Lineage (NCBI taxonomy): Eukaryota > Metazoa > Chordata > Mammalia > Carnivora > Ailuridae > Ailurus > Ailurus styani. The sequence continues at coordinate 66,207 of LNAC01000670.1, read as the reverse complement.
TTTTCCCTTTTTTTTCNTGGTGTCTGTCATGGCTTCATTTTTTTCTTTTATCTGGGCATTTATTCATCTATTTTTCTTTATTAGCAGACTATCAGTATATAATGTAGTGGTAAAATGCTTTTCTATTTCCTTTTTTTTCTTTTTTCCCTTTTTTTTCCCCTCAGATATCTGAAATTATCCTGTTACAGAAATAAACTAACTTGGTTTAAAGAATTTTTTTAGAATTTTTTATTTCTTTAGTTGAAGCAAACAACAAAAAAAGAAACAATGCTGATTTCTCTTTTTCTTCTAATACTCCTCACTGTCTCATTTTTTTCACCCCTTACGAGCTTGGGGAAGCAACAAGAGCAATAACAAAATCATTCCTTCCTTTTAAAAGACAGTTTGGCTCTCCTTCCCTTTGAGCTCTGGGAGGAAAGCTCAGTGTCCACGCAGTCCCCACCTACCACATGACATTCTTCTCACTACATTTGAATACAGAAACCAGTAAAACACAGAAGCTTTTTTTGCCAACCACATATATTAATTTTTATATCCTTTGATTGAAAGGACTTACTGGAAAGACAAACTTCCATGAATTGACTGATATTTTAAATGATCTAACACACCTTACATAATAACAGCATTGGCATGTACCTAAAAACAAAGCAGAATAAACTTTGCATAGATACATAAAATGAAAATCAATCAATATTTGATACACATATCATCAACCATCTAGCATTCACTATATAGAACCACAAAAGATTTCTGACAAAGGAATATTTTGGATCTTCCACTTTCTAAGTGAGAATGGAGGGAAATACATGCATATTTATTGCATGGGGCCATTTTTACTACCTACTGCATTTACTGTTTTGGTAGTTTTTAATTACGAATTTTCTAAATTTCACTAAATGATAAACAACAATGTCAGATTTAGAGAATATCCAACTTCCCTTGTAATCCTCGTGGGAATTAATATATGGCTGTATATGTCCTAAATCTGTTTGCTCTAAAGTAAGAATGTAAGGGAAGCTCTGGTTGTTGGAATGTTGGAAGCCAATGGAACAAAAAGTGACATTTGGTAATACAAAAGAGAGCATAAACTAAGTTCAGTGACTTCTGAACAGATGGTACTTCTCTCTATAACAGAATGACAAAAAAGCATGTAAAACCCCTTCTCCACAGCAGAATAGCACAGGTCACAGGCTGAAAGATGAAATCCCTAATCAGATGGGCAAAGCACCAAAGAATAGAAGTCATTATGGATAGAGTGAACTTATGTCAAACATATCTGCCCAAACAATAAGAGAATGACAATAATTATGCTTCAGATTTAGATCTCTATATTCATAAATCAAGAATAAGAGTTGTATAGTCTTAAAAAAATTCTTCAATGGGTATAAAATCACAGATTCAAAAAGCAATCCAATGAATCCATTCTATTGTAACTTGCCTGAAACTTTGAAGAACATAGAGATTATCAGGGAAACATAATGAGGTAAGAATAACTTTAGAATCACTCCATTTCCTCTTAAAAATTCCTTAGGCAAGGTTATCTGCAATTGTCTGGTAAAATCTGGAAGAAAATAGCTGAATGATTCCTACAGTATTTATAATTTTATACATACATGTGTGTGTGTTCCATATACAAGAGACAATTTTATATATTTTCACTAATATAATATTTAATAACAACATTTTATATTTACTTCCATTTTAGAAAAGTAAATGTGCCTAATTTAATTCAAATATGACTTTGGGTCACCTAAAAAATACTTTTCACAAGATGGTTCCTTGCAAGAATTATTACTATTCAAGTATACTAATATATACTTTGATAAAAGACATAGCAGAAAGCATTGGGTCAAACAGAGACTGAAGCATGTGTTTAATGAGTCAGTGGGTGAATGAATGAATAAAAAGGCAAAAGAAAACATGATTTGGCACAATAAAAAAATCATTGCATTGATTTCATTTATTCTTTCAGGAATATTTGAGTTCCCAATTATATACTTTAAAAAATCACCCCCAATATTTCAAGGTAAAATGGACATTTTAATAATGAATGTAAAGTCATAATTGTTCAAAGGAAACTCTGGCTAAAAAAAATGCTGTTGGGATACCTGGGTGACTTGGTTGGTTAAGCATCTGCCTTCGGCTCGGGTCATGATCCCAGGGTCCCGGGATTGAGTTTTGCTTCGGGCTCCTTGCTCAGTGGGGAGCCTACTTCTCCCTCTGCCTGCCTCTCCCCTTGCTTGGGCTTGTGCTCTCTCTGTCTCTCTGACAAATAAATGGATAAAGTTTAAAAAAAAAGGGGGGGGGCTGTTACCTTTAAAANGCTTGTGCTCTCTCTGTCTCTCTGACAAATAAATGGATAAAGTTTAAAAAAAAAGGGGGGGGCTGTTACCTTTAAAAAAGAAGAAGAAGTACTTGCGGGTGCCTGGGTGGCTCAGTCATTTAAGCCTCCAGCTCTTGGTTTTGGCCCAGGTTAGGATCCCAACTCAGGTCATGATCTCAGGGTCATTGGGATCAAGTCCCATGTCAGGCTCTACGCTGTTCAGTGTGGAGTTTGCTTGTCCCTTTCTTTCTGTTCTTCCTCCTCTCTCTCTCAAATAAATAAATAAAATCTTTAAACAAAAAAGATGTACTTAGGCCGCATCTCTATTGTTACATGATTTTGTAGAAACATATTTTTGCATATATAAAAAATTCAGTTGGAGACAGAAGTTTCTACCTCTTTTTTTTCCTTAACATACTGATTGACTATTTTTTTGGTGTGTAATTGAACCATTTGTTAAAAATATAAACATACTGTATCTTCTGACTATTTTTCAACAATAACTGATCAATGTTTAAGTGGATGGAAATTTGCTACTAAATTGTAACATAATTTTTCCATTACTGGTGGATATTATTGATAGGTAATTGTAAATGTCTATTATGACATTTGTAGCTAACAGGAGATTTCTTTTATATGGCTTTTATATTGTTCTCAGCCATGACATCCATTGAAACCATGTATTTAAACCAACTCAATAGACATTATTGTTCTTACTGCAATTATTATTCTGACTACAAATATTTTCTAGGATAAGCAAAGATAGGAATCTTGAATTATAAAATAAGAGTTTTTTGAAAATACATTTATTATTTATAATATTCTCTTCATTTAGTTTTTAGGAATGTTGTACAATGTGTATAATGTTTGTGTACATGTATATATATATATATTTTAGAATTACATAAATAAACATATATTTGGATTCATGCTAGAAAATGAATTTATTGATGGGGTAAGTAACCAAAAACTTTGGTGATTACAGGGCTAATATGTAACCCAAGTCTTTTTAGGAGTCATATTCATGTAAGTTGTATATTAATTCCTATACAGTGAAAAAGTGGGATATTTTCAACAACCATATATCCTAAGTACCTTCGATAAACTAATTGAGAAAACAGAATAGGAGGTCAAGTAAAATGCTTCAAGGACACTGTGTCAGCCAGCCTGCAGCAATGGGATATCAGGGCAGACAGCTGGGAAACAATGGTAGCTGACAGTACCAGCTGGCATTTAACAACCAGGAAAAGAATGGTTTATACATTCTAAGAAGGAAACAAACTGAAAGTATTAACATGGAGAGCAAATGAAAGGCATGTAAGCAAGGTCTGGCCTTTAATGGAGCCTCACTGAGTAGGGAAAAAATAAAAATTACATAGATTCCGTTTTTGCTGTTTAAACTCAGTTTAAATAAGAAACCTGTAATGTGTAATTATAGTTTTAATTTAACTTGCAGTAAGAGAAGAGTTCTCAATAGCTTCTTAGAAATATTGTCAAATAGTAATAAAATATAAATTAAATAAAACATTCCCTTGTTCCCTTTATATAAAAATACAGATTAATTTCCTATGTTGGCCAAATTCAATATTGCTTTATAGAAATCCATTTTGATAAAAAAAAATCAGTGACCATCAAATAGCATCAACAACTATTTGTCATCTTTTTTATCTGATGCTGCGTAGTTTGTGGAGTAAATACTTCAGGCGTTTTTTTCGATCCCAGGTGTGGATTATCTAAAAAGAAACATGATTTTATTACAATATGAAATAATAGAGATAATGGTAAATGCTAACCTTTCTAATCTCAATAGATTTCAAAAATAAGGTTTACGTATTGTGCATGCAAGAGTCCAGTGTGGGTATTCCTTGTTGGATGGTTCTGCTTCAAGTGATGATATGGGAACCCAGATTGCTGCCATTGGGGATTTACGACATTCAACACCTATTTCCAAATATTACTCAGGGAGGAGTAATCCATTAAGTCAGAAAGAAGTGAAAAAAAAATGGAGAAATGTGTTTGGAAAAGTTCCTGGGACATTTCTCTGGCTAGAAATCAATAATCTTACCATATCTAACATAAGGCAACTGGAACTTGTCTACATTATGCATAGGCAAAAAAAAAATGGACTTGTCTACCATTTAGCTCTCTTTTCTTCATATTTTTAAAATTTCCTATTTCAAACAGATTTATTTTTCTGTAACTTATTACATATTTTGATTCTTACTAAATAGTTAAATCTGTGGTAAGGACTCTGAAGATCCTGGGTTTTCTTATCCAGTGAGTCTTAATTTTTAATATTTGAATTGATGTGTTTTGCCATTTTAACCACAAACTTAATTTTTTTTACTCCATGAACTTATTTGTTTTTGCAAACTTATAAAATATATCTTAATAATCTTAAAATGTGTATTTCTTACATAACTTTTTATATTGAAACCATATATATATATATATATATATATATATATGGCTTTGGATTTTCACAAACCTAAAAAGTTCTTGTATTAGTCTATTTGAACTGGTTATCAAAATACCACAGACCAAGGTTTACACAACAGAAATTTATCATGTCACAGTTCTGGAGGGTAAATATCTATGACCAAGTTTCTGGCCAATTCAGTTTCTGATGAGAGTTCTCTTGCTGGCTTTTAGATGGCTGCTTTCTTCTAATGTCCTCACATGACCTTTCCTATGTATACAAAGAGGGTTAAAAGAGAGGGAGACAGAAGGGGTAGGGGGCATCCTCTCATAAAGACACTGGTCCTAATGGATAAGGGCCCCACTTCAGTTAACTAACTAATTCCCTATACCAAATGCCAGCCCCACTGGGAGCTAGGGCTTCAACACATGAATTTGGGGGAGACAGTCAATCATTCCATAACAATCTTGAATTCATATTAAATGACCTTCTTAAATACTTACATATATCCTTATTTTTCTTAAAAGGAACTTAAATGGGAAACCATTTTATATATCATTCGTAGTGTAAATTACTGGATGTTTTAAAATAAGCAAAACACATTATGCTTTTGATAATCTTATAACATTTACCTTTAACTTTTGTCATTATTTTATTATATCTTAATCATTTTCTATACTTAAAAATGTATAAATTATTCCTCATTTCTCTAGAATTACCAATGCATTATTTCTAATAAAAAAAGAAAGATTGTTGCTTTATTTTCAAATTTCCCTTAAAATGTACATTTACTTTTCTGCTTTTGGAAAAATGAAGAGCTTGAAAAGAATAGGCAAATATACTTAGGGTAATTTTTGTACCATGGTCACCACACCTTACTTAATCTTCTAGAAGCTGTATTTTTTTCATTTTAAAATTGGGATTTTGCTTACATGGTCTCTGATGCACCACCAACTCTTAAAATACTGGTTAAGAGCAATACTTTTTGTACCATAGTACCATATCCAACCAATATTAAAATTAAAATAAACAGAAATACTTTAAGGAGGTTTGTATAGATGATAAGGAAATTTATTGAAATACTTCAATTTAATATTAAGTCTCTAATTAAGCTTCTGAAAGTTTATAGTTTGATGCTAATGCATTGGCCTGTATCTTTTTCTGCAAGCAGGAGATGCATGTCTCTCCAAACAGGTTGGAGGCAGAGCTAATAGAAGAGGCAGAACATGTTTGTGTTATTATGCAAGGAGTACTTTCTCAGAACATTCTGGTAGATGTCCATGACAGAAATGCACCTCTTGTTTCTCCTTGAAAAGTTGGAGTAAGGGTGTTTCTTTTTTTCTCACCTGTAGTCCCTCTCCCCCCAAAAGTAACACTTACTTAGTTCTTTATAGAAATAAAACTGGGGCACCTGGGTGGCTCAGTCTGTTAAGCGTCTGACTCTTGATTCTGGCTCACATCATGATTTCAGGGTCCTGGGATAGAGCCCTGCATCAGACTGCGTCAGTCTTCTTAGGATCCTTTCCCTTTCCCTGTGCCTCACATCCCCTTTAAAATAAATAAATAGGGGCTCCTGGGTGGCTCAGTGGGTTAGGCCTCAACCTTCAGCTCAGGTCATGATGTCAGGGTCCTCTAATTGAGCCCCACATTGGGCTCTCTGCTCAGTAGGGAGCCTGCTTCCTCCTCTCTCTCTGCCTGCCTCTCTGCCTACTTGTGATCTCTCTGTCAAATAAATAAATAAAATCTTAAAAATAAATAAATAAATCTTAAAAAAAGCTAATACCTGCAGTTTATATAAAATTACCTTTCTTATGTAGTTGGTAAACACCAAGGTAAGAGAAGCATCAGAGCTTATGGGTAAATGAAGATTTAATGTAAAATATTAGTTAAACAAAGTCACAGTAAAACTATAGACAATTAACAGAAATATACTGTATAAGTGAATTTATTTAGGTTTCCAGTCTGAATTAAAAAACAAAGTGAAGAAAGTTTAAAATAATGTCCTTGTGAAGTAATGCCTAGTTTATTTAGAATAGTTTAACCACTAAAACCAAAGCTTTGATTAATTAAAAGACTTTTCCCATGAATTGTCTGAACAGTGACCCTAACTTTTTCTTCCATTTGACTGTGAGGAAAAAAAAAAAAAAGAACAAAGAAAGAGAAGAAAAGATAAAAAAGAACAAAAGTTTTATATTGTGATGGATATTTCCTAATGCCAAATTGGTTGCCTGGCGAAATACTGGAAGTATATTGCTTTTAACTAGAATGTGTTTCTGTCTATTTTTAGATGATTTTAGATTAATGAGAGTTTGTTCTCTGTAACAGTAACCATACGAGCTTTTGAGGTAAACATGATGGTCGCCTGTGAGCATTTGAGCAAGTTTTACCAACTGATCATTGAGGGGTTTAGCAGCTTTTGTTGGTAGCTGCCCTGATTGTTATGGATAGTGATATAGAGGCTTTTGAATTTCTAGAAAACTGTTAGTAAATCAGGATCCACATTACAGTGTTTGTGCGTGTTAATTCTGTCCTCAGCGATGTCAGAGCACCAGTGAAATTTAACTATGTGGTTGAAGACATAACTCCATTCTTAGATGCTTATCCAGGATCTATGCTGCTATATTCTCATCTTTAGAAAAGAGAAAGAAAAAAACATATGGTAAATTAAAAAATGGTTATTTCTTTTCTATAGAATATCCTATAACCTGTACATACCTATCATATTAAGGCTCAATTTCTGGTATGTCAACAGGCATATGACAAAAATAGAGTACTTAGATAAATAAGTTACCTGATAATTTTGTGTATAACAACATGAATTCTGCTTCCTAAATCTAACTTTTGTTACATAATTTCACTATCTAATTAAAAAAGAAATTATAATGCTGCTATCTCTATCACATCCAAGGATGTAACTTTTTCCCTACAAAGCCTTAATAAGCTGTCCCACACATTGACCTACATATACTATCCCTTTAGACAGAATAACAGTGGATTTTTATAATATCTGTTAGCATCAGGTTATGAACTATGGTTGATATAAGCCGAGTGAAGCCTTTATTTTCAAATATAATCAATAAGACAATCAGAAACAAAGAGTCATTTTAATAATATAAGTGTAATAATATGTAAAGTTTGAAAGGGGTTCAGTTTAATTCTAAAAAAGTAATCACATGAACTTAGATAAGTCTTCTATCATGTTTAAAATTGTGTTATCTATTTTTTATTGATTGTTGTCATTACTGTTTTTATTGTCATGATCTTTTATCATCACCGTCTTCATCATCATGGTCACTATCAAATATTTTATTGTGCTTTTTCTGTGAAATTAGAACAGACACAGGTGCTTTGTGTGTGGTAAGTCAAGAAATTATCCCAATTACTTTCAAATGTGTATTATTTCCAGGGTAGAGAACATCAAAATAATACTCATAAAAATGAATAATTTATTAAGTCATGGAAGACCTTGGATTTAAACTGTTTCTCAATCCAATATCAAATTACTTTTTACTACATCATGCTATAGGTTAATGGTATTGATATCTAATACTACTTGGAATTCTAAAGAAATGCAACATGTTAAAATTAAATTTAGTGTGTTTGTTTCTTTATGAGATTTTTACCTCTGTCAATTCTTTCAGCAGTTTCCTTATCCCCCTTGACTTCCCCATGCCACAGTCTATGTTGTACAATTTTGACCACACATCTTATCTGACTAAATTGTCCACAGAAAAGCTTTAAGGTCCAGGGGCGCCTGGGTGGCTCAGTTGGTTAAGTGTCTGACTCTTGATTTTGGCTCAGGACATGATCTCAGGGTTATGAGATCCAGCCCCACCTTGGGCATGGAGCCTGCTTAAGATTCTCTCTCTCCCTCTGCCTACCCTGCTTGCTCACTCTCTCTCAAATAAATAAATATATCTTAAAAAGAAAAAAAGAAAAGCTTTAAGGTCTAGTTTTTAATCTCATTACTTCTCTAATTGTTGTGTAATCTTGGGCAAATAATTAATGTTGCCAAGCTTTCGTTCCCTCATTATTAAAATGCTATCTGCTCTATACCACTCATAGCAGCCACAATTCCTTCTCTTGCTTCCCATTGGAGAGACTGAATTGCTAGGATGAAATTGAAGGAACTGTGAGGATACCTCTGCCTTCAGTTTCACCCTTGTACCTTCTCAAGAATTTTAGCTTTCTCCTTATCTAGTTAATTCTCTATGTCAAACCCATTTTGATGTTTAAGCGTGAAAACAGTAACTAAAATTCAAAAGCAATATAAATTCATTATTGACTAGGTACCTTGCAGGAGATGCAACTGATCGCTTCTTGATTGTACTAATGAAGTGAGTAGCGAATGAAATGGTATATATAAAAATATATATATATAATTTATAAATTAAAAAAATTATAAATCAAAAGGACTAGTGAAGGACAGAATGTTATGTTTTGTAATAGTATATATTAATAAAATCATTATATGATGTATTAATACATTGATATTTAATATACATTATACATTACCTATGTTATATATTAGGAACTTGGAGGATGTAGATTCCTTAGCTGAGCTTGGATATGATACATTAAAGTTTTTTTTTAATTTGTATTCAAATTCCAGTTAGTTAACATACAGTGTAATGTTAGTATCTAGTGTATAATATAGTGATTCAATACTTCCATACAACACCCAGTGCTCATCTTAACAACTGCACTCCTTAATCCCCATCACCTGTTTTTTTTTAAAGATTTGATTATTTATTTATTTATATTTGACAGAGAGAGACACAGCAAGAGAGGGAATACAAGCAGGGGGAGTGGGAGAGGGAGAAGCAGGCTTCCTGCTGAGCAGGGAGCCTGATGTGGGACTTGACCCCAGGACCCTGGGATCATGACCTGAGCTGAAGGCAGACACTTAATTACTGAGCCACCGAGACACCCGAGTTTATTTATTTATTGAGATTTGCTGCATGTTTGTTGAATTCTTAGAAAACACAAGTTCTCAGCAAATGCAGAGTTGGGGAGGGAGGATCAGCTGATCAGTGATGCAGGTTATAAATTATCCGTTTAGTAAAAAAAAAACAGTCATGCAGTGCTTGTACTGAGAAACCTTTCTAACTGCAGAAATTATTTTATTTCATTGTAAAGTAATAAAGTCACATTTCCTTTAAAAAATATTTCTTTGAGAGTGAGAGAGAGAGAGAGCAAGCGGGGGAGGAACAGCGGGAGCGGGACAAGCAGACTTCATGTAGAGTGCAGAGTCTAATTCAGGGCTCCATTTCACGACCCCAAGACATGAGCTAAGCTGAAATCAAGAGTTGGACACTTAACCAACTGAGCCACTCATGCGCCCCCACTCCTGTTCCATCTTTAAACCATCCCCAGTCTACCTCCCCTCTGGTAACCATTAGTTTGTTTTCTATATAGTTAAGAGTCTTTTTCTCAGTTTACCTTTATCTCCTTTTTTTTTATTTGCTCATTTATTTTGTTTCTTAAATTGTATCACATGAATGAAATCATAAGGTATTTGTCTTTCTCTGACTTATTTCACTTAGCATAATACTCTCCAGCTCCATCCATGTCGATGCAACTGGCAAGATTTAATTCTTTTTGATGGCTGAGTAGTAATATTCCGTCTTCTGTATCTATTCATCAATCAGTGGACGCCTGAATTGTTTTCATAATTTGGCTATGCAGATAATGTTATAAACATTGGGGTGCATGTATGCCTTTAAATTAGTATTTTTGTATTTTGGGGTAAATACCTAAGTAGTGCAACTGCTGGCTGGTAGAATAGTTCTATTTTTAACTCTTTGAAGAAACTCTATACTGTCTTCCACAGTGGCTACATGGGTTTGCATTCCCACCAACAGCACAGGAGGATTCCCTTTTCTCCATATCCTTACCAACAGCTGTTGTTTCTTGTGTTACTGATTTTAGTCATTCTGACATTAAAGTTTTGATCAGTTAGATTCCATTTGGGTAAATTTTGCAAATTGATTAAAATTGTGAATTTATTTAATATCAGAAGTAATATGAACATTTAGGAGTGCCTGGATGAGGGCGCCTGGGTGGCTCAGTGGGTTAAAGCCTCTGCTTTCGGCTCAGGTCATGATCTCAGGGTCCTGGGATCGAAGCCCGCATCGGGCTCTCTGCTCAGCAGGGAGCCTGCTTCCTCCTCTCCCTGTCTCTCTGCCTGCCTCTCTGCCTACTTGTAATCTCTCTCTCTGTGTCAAATAAATAAATAAAATCTTAAAAAAAAAAAAAAAAAGGAGTGCCTGGATGACTCAGTCAGTTAAGCAGACTGCTCTTGATTTCAGCGCAGCTCATGATCTCAGGGTCATGAGATGGAGCCCCTGGCAGGCTCCATGCTCAGCAGGGAGTCTGCTTTAGATTCTTTCTCCCTCTTCTTCTGCCCCTCTTCCCACTCTCACATGCTCTCTTCTCTCTAAAATAAATAAATAAATCTGAATAAGTAGTAATATGAATATTTTGAGAAAGTACTTTAAGAACATAATGGGGAAAAAAACCCATAATTTACATGAATCAAAAATCCAGATCTTTAGAGAAGTCTGGAAAATTCAAGTTAAAGTATGATAGAGGTTTAGATTTTATCAAAGGAGCTCAGACACAAAATGTAGCTAATGGCATTATTTGCAGGCTATGTCCATCTTGCAATAGGANTAAAATAAAATAAAATAAAATAAATAAATAAATCTGAATAAGTAGTAATATGAATATTTTGAGAAAGTACTTTAAGAACATAATGGGGAAAAAAACCCATAATTTACATGAATCAAAAATCCAGATCTTTAGAGAAGTCTGGAAAATTCAAGTTAAAGTATGATAGAGGTTTAGATTTTATCAAAGGAGCTCAGACACAAAATGTAGCTAATGGCATTATTTGCAGGCTATGTCCATCTTGCAATAGGATGCTATATTTATATACTTGTGCTTACACTATTTTATATTACCACCAACAGTATAAAGGTTCTAATTTCTCCAGAATTTTTGCCCATTTTTAAATTGGGTTATGAGTTTCTTTGCTATTGGATTTTAGGTGTTCTTTGTGTATTTTGGATATTAATTTGGTCTTAGTTTGGGCTACTGTAACAGAATAGACTAGATTGGGTGGTTTATAAACAACAGAAATTTACTTCTCATAGTTCTAGAGGCTGTCCAATATCAGATTGATAGGATGATCTGGTTCTGGTGAACTATGGATTATGTAATGCCCACTTCTCATTGTATCTTTCCATGGTAGACTGCAGAAAGGGTCAAGCTCTCTGGACTCCTAAAAGCATCAAATCCATTAATAAGGACGCCCCCCTCATGAACTCATCTAATTCTATTTACCTCTCAAAGGCCCCACCTCCTAGTACTAGCACATTGGGGGTAGGTTTTTGACATATAAATTTTGTGGGGATACAGTCAGTTTGTAACAAGTCCCTTAACAGATACATGGTTTGCAAATATTTTTTCTCATTCTGTAGGTCGTTTTTTTCACTCTGAGGATTATGTCCTTTGCTGTGCAGAAACTTTTTAGTTTATTGAGGTCCTACTTGCCTATTTTTTCCTTTTTTGCCTATGTTTTTGGTGTCCTATCCAAGAAATTATTACCAAGTCCAATGTCATGAATCTTGTCACCTGTTTTCCTCTAAGAGATTCACAGTACCAGGTCTTGCTTTGAAATATTTAATTCATTTTTAAGTTGACTTTTATGTATGGTGTAAGAAAAAGGTTCTCATTTCATTATTTTGCAGGTGGATATCTAGTTTTCCCAACACCATTTGTTGAAGGGACTATCCTTTTCCTGTTGTCTTCTTGATTCCTTCTTCAAAAGTCAATTGACTATATGTGTGGGGATTTATTTTTAGGCTCTCTATTCTGCCCTGATGGTCTATATGTCTGTTTTTATGCCAGAACCATGCTGTTTTACTTACAATGGTTATGTATTATATTTTGAAACCAAGAAATGTGAGAAATGCGATGCTTCCAGCTTTGTTATTCTTTCTTAAGATTGCCTTGGCTATTTGTGGTCTTTCGAAATTCCATATTAATTTTAGGGGGTTTTTTTCTATTGTTTTTTAAGATTTTATTTATTTATTTGACAGAGACACAGTGAGAGAAGAAATATAGCAGGGGGAGCAGGAGAGGTTGAACCAGGCTTCCCACTGAGCAGAGAGCCCAATGTGGGACTCGATCCCAGGATCCTGGGATCATGACCTGAACCAAAGGTGGATGCTTAATGACTGAGCCATCCAGGTGCCCTTTTTTTTTTTCTTTTTTTGTAAAATGTTATTGGGATTTTGATAGGGATTGCATTGACTCTGTAGATTATTTTGTGTAATATAGACATTTTAGCAAAGTTAAGCCTCCTAGTTCATGAATATAGAATGTCTTTTCATTTACTTTTGTCATTAATTTCTTTCATTGATGATTTATTGTTATCAGTGTGCAAGACTTTCATCTCCTTGGTTAAATTTATTACTGAGTATTTTATTCTTTGTGATGCTTTTGTAAATGGGGTTGTTTTCCTAATTTCCTTCTCAGGGAGTGTATTACTAGTATATAGAAATATAACTGATTTTTATATGTTATTGTATCATACCAATTTACTGTATTTGTTTATTAGTTTTAATGGCTTTTCTTCCGATGTCTAAATTAATCTTACATTGAGAAAATACCCAGGGTGGAATAGGTTTTATATTTTGTCCAATTATATTTTTTCAGAATTGATTTTTTTAAAGGACAAGATAGTTCTGTGTTTTCTAAATTGCATTATTTTCTGAAGCTGGTTGTGTTTGGCTGATTGATACAACTGGGCTTCCACCTCAGTAATCTAATTGAATTTCAGATCTGAATCATAGCTGAGTTAGTTCTAAATCAGAGCTCTTTTTATTACAATGCTAATACACAGACTAAATCTTTACAATCCCCACTTCGCTGACTTCAGTCCTGTTCTACATGGATAAGCATTGTACAAACAATACATGGTGATCTGTCTGAAGCAAAGACCTGCCATTGTCTGGAAAGTGCTTTTTGAATATCCATCTATTGAACATGAAAGTTGTATTTGAATGTCAACATTGAATCTACCGGCTACCCCTTCCTCCAAGCACATACCTAAATTTCAGCATTTCTAAAACCTGAGTTCCCTGACCATGGTTTCCTTCCCTATCCAAGTATTGCTGCATCCCAATTTGCTCTGTATTTGGGCCTCAATACCCAGGTTCAATAGGTATAAAATGATTCTCTTTCATATTTAATTTTACATTATATGTATATTTATTACATACATAAATTTTAAAATAGTATATCAAAGGGATCAACAGAATTTTAATATGACTGAAATATTATTTTGATATTTATTGAACATATTTAAAGATAATGTAGTATAGCTACTCTTTAATAGTCAATATTTGAAAAAATTTTAATGGGCAAAAAGGACAGCATTTTTTGAAAACCATAGCAATTTAAGAAAGTCTTGCTACACTGTATGGTGTAAAGGATATTTATTCCTGTTCTGAGAAGCCAACTTATTAAGATTAGGAAATAGTATTTATAATTAGGAATGGAAATTTCACTTGAGTAGTTGTCGTTAAACATTTTGACCATAACCATCATCATATTTAATAAATGTTACTGTTGAACATATGGCATTATACAGTGGCTCAAATTGAATCACTGTTTTATATGTCTATTCTGTCAATAGTCATTTTTCCCCCAAATGCTCTGCGTAAAACACCAGGCTTAGGTGCTATTGGAAACAAAGACAAATAGGAGTAAACATGTAAGACCAGTTATTATCTAAGTTTACTCATAATACCATGCAAAAATATAAGCTCAAAACTGAAACACAAAGTACGATGGGGAATGGGAAGAAAAAGAACTCATTTCCATCCCTGGAATCGGGAAAGGCTCTGTGCAGGATAGGACACTGAAGATGCCTTAAGAAGTAGATACGGTTTGAATATGCAGAGATCATAGGAAGTCATGGTAATTATCCTCAATAAGAAGAGATGAGTGGGGCGCCTGGGTGGTTCAGTTGGTTAAGCAGCTGCTTTCCTCTCAGGTCATGATCCCTGAGTCCTGGGATCGAGCCCCGGGATGGAGTCCCAGCCTGGAGCCCTGGGATGGAATCCCACATCGGGCCCCCAGCTCTGTGGGGAGTCTGCTTCTCCCTCCGACTTTCTCCCCTCTCACCCTCTCCCTCTCTCTCTCTTTCTCTCAAATAAATAAATAAAGTCTTTAAAAAAGAGAGAGAGAGAGATGAGCAAAGACAGTAAGTGTAGGGTACGCATATTGAAAATAATTCATTTTGGCAGAAGCATGAGATAAAAGTTACTATATATATATATATGTATATGTATATGTATATATATATAACATTGGTAAAATAACGTGAGACTATTCCATGGAAAACTTAATGTGCAGTTTCATAGATTATTTTTTGTAAAAGCAGTAATCATAAACCTTAACAGTGTTTTTCTATTTTTTTCATCATAAATGCACAAATGGCAGATTATTCAAATTCTTGGATATGCTCCTTCCTTTACTGTTTTGTTTTGTTTTAACTTAACTTCTCCCCTCAGTGCTAACCTTCCCTGGTTCTACTTTTTTGTTTGTTTATTCTATGGTTCCTGTGGCTGAGCCAGGAGCTCTCAAAGCTTATGTATGATTCCCTGGGTGGAAATAAGCATATCTCTCTCAGTTCTGGCTATGGCAAGAAGAAATTTAAAGTGAGGAAAATATGTATAGTAAAAGTAACCATTTCTTTGGTAAGAAGTAAAGAAAATATTTGTAAAGAAAAATTTGTTTGGTAAAGAAGGTGAAAGGGGGAAAAATCTTTCCAGTAGCACTTTTCCAGGAAACCAGGAATATGCATGTGCATTAGTGAAATTTCAAATGCATAGTTTCCTAGTCCCTCGTCATGCACAGAGGTTTGGTTATGCAGAGATCATAGGTTGACAGTTATGACCCTGCTATTAGGAACCTATATTATTACAGCCTGGGTAGAGACACCAGGAATTCCTGAGGCTCCTATCAGGCAAATGAACATGGTATATATAGTTTTAGCTCCTAAGAAGGACCCAATGAAGGGTCAGGGAAAATAAAGGTGATATAATATGAGTGAGTTCAATGTGATCAGGAGTAGAAGCAATGGAGTGATAAGTATATCACATAATATTGCTGAAGAGAAATGCATAGGTATAAGACAATGTATAAAACCAAGAGTGAGTGATCTTATAAGAATTTATAATCAGGATAAGAATAATTTTAGTAATATAACAAAACAACTAAGTATTGAATGCATACAACTTACAATGAGGGTGAGAACATGTAATCAAAAAAGCAATTTGCAATGTCCTTGCTTTTCTGCCTTTTTTCCCTCCTCTCCAGGTAAAGAAATATTAAATTTAGATCAGTCCTAAAATCAAATCCACACAGTTAAAACATATCAGTAATTAGTCAGTCATTTACATTAAACTTAATAAATATATTTTGATATATCTGCTAAAGGATGAGATTAGGAGTGAAATGACCTTAGATTTCCATAGTATGCACCAAATTTATATATAGTGTTTACAGGAGTTTTATTAAAATTATTTATGATTATTTATTAAAATTATTTATTTGTTCTCACAAGTATATAAAGGAAATAAAAGAGTGATTATAATTCTTACTTTCCAGACGAAATTCAGGAGACAGAACGAGCACATTAGCATTGGCATTTGGGACTCCAATGCTGACAGTATGCTCATAATCTATGGTTAGATTATTCTTTAAAAAAACATTCTCACCTATCCCATGCAACTGTTTTTGTATTTCTTAAATTTAGGCACCTCAGTAGAATTTTGATTATGTAAACATTCCAGGTAAATTTTATAAGCCATTTGACCAGGAGCTGAATCAGAAGTAAATAATCGACCCAGAGATCCTTGGGAGGGCATACTGATAGAGAAAGGATTTGAAATAGATTGATAAAGCATGAGTTGCTTTATTTTATTGGCAGGTTGTCAGAGTTCTTTACTCACTGAACTCAACCTGTATCTTTTGCCATTCTTATGAAACAAAGTAGATGGAGATATTTGTTAACAAAAGGATCTACAGTTGTAACCACAATTTTAACTCAAGAGGATATAGCTCTTAATATCAGGAATGGATACACAAACAAGTCACCAAAAGAAAAGAAAATCTGTATAAAAATGTTTTCTAGTTTATGAATTTTTTATATGAAATAATTTATTTTTGGTTTTAATGTTAGCATTAAAATTATCTGTAATATATTTTCAGTATAGTAATGACAAGGTCCATTTGTTATTAAAATAAGCAAATATAAGTTTCATATGTTCTTGATCCTAAAATGTCATCTCCTATAAAAAAATACCATAAATTTAATTGTAACTCTTCAAGAAAATAAAAGCTATCTTAAATGTACACATCCAATTTTAGAAATTAAAATGTGAGGAAATGAGAATATAATACTTGAAGAAATAAAATAATTTTCTGCAACAATTATGAATCTTTTTTAAAAATTCAAATTGCCAGCAAGACATAGTTTTATTTTTTGTCTCTAAGAATTTGAACTCTGAAGATATACTTTTTGTTCCTTATTATTTACTTCTACCATTTTTTCGTCTATAGCCCTCAGAAATTATTTATGCCTTCTCTACCTTTGTTTCCTCATCTATAAAATGAAAGTCTTAATAATATCTCTTTCATTAGGATAGTTTGGGGGAAAATTAGGTCAATACTTATTGAGTTATGAAAGAATACTTAACATATAGTAAGAATTAGTGTTAATTGGCTTCCATTATTATTATCTTTCTTATTTTGTGTCAGTTATTGTTCAGTTACTATGTTTTAGGATAAAGAAATCAATATATTAACTAAAATTAATGGTAGAGTTTAAGTTAATCCAATATGCTAAATTTAACAAAAAAATTTATTCTCTTTCAGAAAATATCTTATGTGTTGAAATTTTCAAATGTGCATTTTTGCCAGAATTGACATCTTTGATTTTAATGCTTAAGAAACTTGTTTTTCTCCTAATATTCATTTACTCTTTATTTTATTTTATTTTTTTAGCTTAAGGTTTCTTTGTGCTTAGAAAAATAAGATCTTGCTTCTGGACACGATTCTTCTTCCCTTGCTCTAAAAGAAGCAAAGGTCATGAGTTTACCATTTCTTCTCTTCTATCTCAATTCTCAACCCCTCTCCCCTCTCCCCCCCAAATTTATCTGGTTTTATTACAGAGTCAATTTATCTCTATTTGTTTTGGAAAAATTTCATCTCCTTATAAATATTTGTACTAAATTTTAGGGAATGTTTTGGATGAAATATGGGTGATTATGATAATTTCTAAAAGCCACCTATTTTACTTATAGGTGACATTTAATCCATCACTAAATATTAAAAGTTCTAACTCTGAAATGTATTAGAAATCATCTACTCTTCTCTGTCCATCTCCATTGTATTACCCTTATGTGCATATACACATCACCTTCACCTCTCATTTTGATTCCTTTGGTAACACTCATTGGTCTCCTGTATTTCACTCTTTCTTCATTGATTTTTCAGATAGCAGCCACACATTACATTTTAAAATACAAATCAATCATACCATTATATTTATTTATTTTTATTATTATTTTTAAAGATTTTATTTATTAATTTGACACAGAGAGAGAGATTACAAGTAGGCAGAGAGGCAGGCAGAGAGAGAGGAGGAAGCAGGCTCCCTGCCGAGCAGAGAGCCTGATGTGGGCCTCGATCCCAGGACCCTGGGATCATGACCTGAGCCGAAGGCAGCGGCCTTAACCCACTGTGCCACCCAGGCGCCCATACCATTATATTTATTAAGCTTGGAAGGGAATACCTATTATAGTACAATAAAGATAAACTTTTTAAAATTATGAAAAAAACCTCTCAGAAAAATGTATAAAATATATAATAAAATTAATAATGATATAATATTACCAGCACTTAATTTTGGGGTTAATTAAGCTTAAGATAAAGCTTAAAATGGCACTTAGTTTCAAATAGTATGTTTGGAAGCTCTTAGGGGGCAGACCAAGAGAACAGAAAGAGAGAAGAAAAAAGGCCAATAGGGGGATGCTCTATTGAGGTTGCTCCTGTAAAAAAAATAAAATACACCAAAATCAAGAATGGCTCCCGTGGTTGTTTTTAAAAAGAGAAGTGGGGCATTTATTTTTGACCAAATTTTATCCACATTATTTGAAGATTACCCCAGGGGGAATCAACTTACCCAAAGTTATAGATTGCTCTTCTCTCCAAGCTTAGTGGATCCCCAGTGCGTGGCAGAAGTCTGAAATCCGTGAAGAACAATTGAACTAAGATGCTATGTTAGTTCATGCTCTCATGGAACTGTCTAATATATTAAGGCCAAAATTATTGGTAGTCAAAAGGATACAATGCTGAGTAGCCAGAAACATCAACCACAATCCAACCCATTTATCACTCAGACTTTTTTGAGCCCCAATTTAAATCTACTAGGAAATTTTTTTGAGCCCCAATTTAAATCTACTAGGAAATTTTAAAACAATGGCCAGGCACAATGTGTGTATTTCATTCTTTTACTACCTTCACTAGCTTCCCTTCACCCTCAGCCAATACCTCAGCTGATGTAGGATGCTGATCAGAAGAGGTGACCCAGACCATCATCCCTGAAAGGTCTGAGCCTTTCATTGCATTGTCTCTGTTGCTTCTTGTTGTTGCTACAGATAGCCATTTAGGATGATTATAGGCCATGAAGTAAGACATGCCACAGTGAATCCTCTGAGTTTAAGACATACGCTATTCATTTCCTCTATTCTGTTGCAGAAACCATATTTCTTCATGGTAATTAGGATCAAATACATTCTCCATTATGGTATTTTCTGGTGCACTGGGCTGCTGGATTTCTAAAAGGAAAAGTAATCCGTCAGAGAAGTAACTTCTGTCAGGAAAAGTGGCAGCGTTGCTGGTTGAAGTGGTTTATCTTCGGTGGTTTGGCATTGAGGTTTATCTTCAATGCTGTAGAGGTACATACTTCAGAAGATATAGCATATACTACTCTATTTTCTATTCAGTACAGAATAGCAATATATAAATAATAAAAGACCAATGTGCAAGGCTAAGGAATAGTAACACGATCAAAGACCCCTAGAATTATATTATGTCTGAAAACGTAGGAGTCACCATGTTTCTGAAGCAAAGATGGTAAAAATGTACTGCAGTTTTTCCCACATAAAAGTGAATTATTTTGGGGGCGCCTGGGTGGCTTAGTACGTTAAAGCCTCTGCCTTCGGCTCGGGTCGCGATCTCAGGGTGTTGGGATCGAGGCCCGCATCAGGCTCTCTGCTCGGCAGGGAGCCTGCTTCCTCCTCTCTCTCTACCTGCCTCTCTGCCTGCTTGTGATCTGATCTCTCTCTCTGTCAAGTAAATAAATGAAAAAAATAATCTTTTAAAAAATGAATTATTTTTGAACTTCTTTGATGATGGAAATTTAAAAGTACATGTTTTCTGGTTCAGTAGCTATATACTAAGTGCCAGAAGGCTTCTTGACGTTTTACTAAAGACAGTGTATGGGCACAAGTTCAAGGAGTTCACCTCATCCACCATGACGTACTGTATTTGTGCAGGGACTGAACGTGTGAATTAATTGTGGAAATACTGGAATCATCTCTCCTGTATCCTTTGTCTTTGAAGAAAGTGCTAATCTATATAACTCCAGCAAGAACATAATACTGTTTCCAATTTAAAAGCTGGTCTAGGGACAGAGAGGTAGTTATAGGGATTTCTACTTGGCCTCCTCTACCAAAAAGCTATTGTGTGGGCTCTGTCCAACCTGCTAAGTCACTCATTTCAGTTGAGGTTCAGGGAAATAACAAGGGGCAGAACCATAGACCTGGTGGATGTACTGTGGGATCAGAATTTGGCTTCCCTAAGTTTATAATCTAACAAAGGGGAACATGTGGGAATATTGGGTAACCAAATATACTATATGTAACAGACTTCAGAATGTCTTAGTATTGCCTTTTTTCCAGTCTGCAGTTTCCAGTGATGGCAAGTTTTTTGGAAATAATTACGTGAATATCTGTTGTATTTATTTGAGATGGTTTTGCAGTATCCAACAAATAGATCTAGTCTCCATTTCAAGTGGGTGGACTCTGGGTCTCAGAGTCCTCAGGTACGGAAACTGTGAGGAGATGTCATTTCAAATTACAAAACTGGCATAGGACTTTTATTCCTATTTTGGCTGTTCCATCTACCAGAATTCTGTAAAATATGTATGTACATGTGCACAGACACCCAATGTTACTAAGATGCACTTCACATAGAATTCACCCTTTTAATGTATGAAATTCACTGGTTTTTAGTATAGTCACAAAGTCGATCATTACCCGTATCTAATTTCCCAAACTTTTTGTCACCCCCAAAAGGAACGCTATACCCATTAGCAGTTTTTCTTTTTCCTCCTTTTCCCTCCCTCATTCCATGGCAATCACTAATCTACTTTCTGTGTCTGTGGAATTACTGATCCTGAATATTCCATAGAATATTCCATATAAATACGATCACATTGTATGTGGCCTGTTGTGACTGGCTTCTTTCACATAGCATCATGTGAGCACAATAAGCATAATTTAGTAAAGAAAACAAAAGATAATTTTATGCCAGAAAATTAAGGATGAAAATGACTTTTTATTTGGATAAAATGGGAGGCTGGCCAAGATGAAAGTTGTAAAGTAATAGATCCTTGAGATAAGGAGAAAAGATACAAATCCACTAAATTTAGAAGTAAAGATTTGAAATGAAATACATTAAGCTGGTGAAATCAAAGGAAAAATATTCCCATTTCTAAAAATGCAGTGAGTGTGCCAGGTGCCCCATGTTTGCTTTCTTTTGTTAACAATTTCTAGTATTATTACTTTATTACAGGACAACTTTATACTATTTCTTTTTTCTGAAACGTGTGTGTGTATGTGTGTGTATGCATGTGACCTGTATGTGATCAATTTTCTTAAATATTCTATGCACATTTATAGGTATTTTGCCCATTATTACAGTTTTAAAATTTGATATGTATGGCAGTAGGTGTAGGTTATTGGTTTTGGTATTCACTCTCGTTTTTTCTTTAATTAATCTTTCTAGGCCAGCGAGTAGTATGTTTAATCTCATTACTTCTGTATTCCTTCTATTTTACCTTTCATCTATATGAAGATGGTAGCTGTGTAATAACCAAGAAAGTACCATAAATGTTATAAGTTCCCCCTATGAATTTCCATCTTCAGAGACATAATTTTTTTAAATACTTTTTTTTAAAATCAGTTTTAGGTTTACAAAAATTGGGAGAAAAGTACAGAGATTTCCCACATACACCCACTGCTTCCTCCATTATCAGCATCACTTATCAGAATGAGACTTCTTACCAGGAATGGACCTGCACTGACACATCATAATCATCCAGAGTCCATAGTTTATGTTAGAGTTCACTCTTGGTATTGTATATTCTATGTGTTTGGAGAAATGTATAATGACATATATCCATCACTGCAGTATCATAGAGAGTATTTTTCACTGCCCTAAAATTCCTTTGTGCTCTGCCTATTCATCTCTCTTCCTACATCCCACCATCCTGAATAAACCTCTGGCAACCACTGATTTTTTTTTTAATTGTCTCCATAGTTTTTGCTTTTCTAAATGTCATATATTTGGAATCATACAGTATATGGCTTTTTCATATTGACTTCTTTCATTTAGTAATATGCATTGAAGGATCTTTTATGCCTTTTCATGACTTGGTAGCTCATTTCTTTGTAATGCTGAATAATATTCATTTGGATATACTAGCATTTATTTAACTGTTCACCTACTGAACTGAAGGACATGTGTTGCTTCCAACCTCCGGTAATCATCAACAAAGCTGCTACAACATCCATGCATAGGTTTTTATGCAGACATAAGTTTTCAGCTTCTTTGGGTAAATGCAAAGGAGCAAAATTGTTGGATCAGATAGTAAGAGTATTTTTAGTGCCAGAAAAAACCACCAGTTTTCAAAAATGGCTGCTCTATTTTGCATTCCCACCAGCAACATATGAGATTCCTTGTTGCTCCACATCCTTGCCAGTGTTTTGTTTGTCACTGTTCTGGATATCAGCTATTCTAATAGGTGCAGAGTGGTATCTTGTTGTAATTTGCATTTCCCTGATGACCTAAGATATGGAGCACGTTTTCATATGCTTATTTGCCACCTATAGCTCGTCTTCGGTGAGGTGTCAGAGTCAGCCTCCCATAGCCTCTGCGTGTCCTCTCTGTTCTGGCTGCAACACCATAGGGCCCTGAGTGCCATCTTTGTTCTTAATAGTCTGGGAGTAAATGTGATGAATAAACTGCTGTTGGATTTATCTGTTTAGTATTAGACTGTGTGTCTGGCCATCCCCATATCCCTAGATCAGTAATCCCTCCTTCATCAAAGGGGTGATTAATACCATATGTTTGTATACTAAACAGCTGTGAATGATAATGTGTCCGTTTCTGGAAAAAAAGACTGGTGGGTTTACTGTCTAGTATAATGAGTACGTCTCTTTACAAGGCAAAGGATAGACAGGTTTGCTTGCAGCTCATGGTAACAGTCTCAGATTCCTAAATTCAGGGTTCATTGGCTGTCATCCACAGCCACTGCACATGTAGCACCGCCCTCGGTTGCTTTACCAAACCTCTGTGGGTCAGGAAATCTGTGTCAAGTTAACTTTGTGCTGCCTGCTGACTTGTGAATACTAATGTCCTTTGTCTGTGACCCAGGGTTATCACATCTTCTTCCTGCATGCATGCGACTGGCAAAATAATTTAACTTTCAAGTAGAGTAAAATTGAATTCTTCATATTTCTTCACAACCTTGCTTTTTAAAATTTGCATTTGCTGGTATATGTTTGCCTATCCCTTTGTTTTCAGCCTTTCTCAATAACTTTGTTCGATTTGTTTGTGTACCTTGTATATAGCCTTGAGTTGTTTTGCTTTGTGGTGTTTTAAAATTGTTTTAGTAAGTGATTATATCTATTTATTGATGTGATTACTATGTTTGGGCTTAGTTCTGTGTTATTATTTTAGATTATACTTACTGTATAGGTTATAGTATCAGTCTGACTCTGGTTTGTTGATTTTTAAAATTACTTTTATATTGCTTTTCTCATTACTTTCCATTCCACTTTTCTAGTGATTTCCTTAATAATAATACTTTTTATGATTTTTATAGTAATTTATTTCTTTAGTTAGGTTTCTCTTTATTAGCTTTAAATGTTAACAATTTATTTCTTGTCCCACTTATTTTCTTAGCATTTTATCAATTTGTCCATTCTCCCTTTTACAATTTATTTAATTGTGTCATTTCTACTTCGGCAGAGCAAAAAATCTTGACATACTATTCTTGCACTTATTTTTACTTTTGATTTAGTTTTAGTTGTACAATTAAATATATCTAATGCTCATTATATGAGTCCTTCTGTAAAAGTCTTCAGCGGCATATTTTATTTGGGTGAAGTTTTCTAGTAGATTTTTCTAGAAGATCTATATATATGATACCCTGAATTCTTAAGTTTTTATAATTCTAGTACAATAGCTTTTGCACCTAAGGATAGCTTTACTTGATATAAAATTCTTGGCTCAAAATTTATTTCCCTGAGATTTTTTAAATCTCAAATTGTTCTACTGTTATCTCACTTATACGCTGTTTTTGAGCATTTGGGAGCACTGTGTTTTTCTCTCCATTTCAATTTCTTGATCTTTTTGCCCAGGTCCAAGAAATTTTATAAGAATATATCTTATTGTTGGTATTTAGGATCAAGATTTTCAGTTTCACCAAGTCTGTTTTATTGGTAGATTCAGGTGTTATATGTATTTCTGAAAATTTATCATGTTATAATTTAAATACCATTTCTGTCTTATTTTCTTTTCCAGAGATATTAACTGTACATATATTGGAATTTCTTCATCAATCATTTTTTTTTTAAAGATTTTATTTATTTATTTGACACACAGAGAGAGATTACAAGCAGGCAGAGAGGCAGGCAGAGAGAGGAGGAAGCAGGCTCCCTGCTGAGCAGAGAGCCCGATGCGGGCCTCGATCCCAGGACCCTGAGATCATGACCTGAGCTGAAGGCAGAGGCTTTAACCCACTGAGCCACCCAGGCGCCCCTTCATCAATCATTTAAATCCACCATTAATTCTCTAATTTCTTATACTTCTTAATTCCAGTATTTCTGACATTTTCGTTTTTGGTTTTTGGCTATTTTCTTTCATCAGTACCCTTTATTACGTTTTTAGTGGGAACCCTTCTCCCTTATGCACTTTGAATTTAATCTCATTACTGGGCGAGTTTCTTCTGCTTTCCATGCCCCAATTTCTTTTATGAATTTTGTCAACTCTTGTTGTTTTCATATATTGCTGTATTTTGTCCATTCCTACCTTGATATTGAGTCTCTGTTTTTTATTCTGTAAATTGTGATCTTGATTACTTCGAGATCCTTAATTATCACTTGTTTCTTCCTTTTCATCTTTTATCAGCAAGTCTCCAGAGGATGCCAATCTCCTTCCCAGTCATCTCCCTTCTGTCCAGAAGGTAGTGCTTTTCTTAACATTAGTATTCCTTCTTACAGCATTTGGTGTTTTAACAATGTTTTTAACAATTTTCCAGTCAGGAAAATTTGGGGGTTATTTTCATGTGTGTTCTGCATTTTTGATCCCTCTGTTCTTTCCTCTTTTTTATGAAACCTACACAAGGCTGTTTGCTGCAGTAATGCCCTTTGAATGGCTCTGCCTTGTTTCCAATGTTCTATTACCTATGAATTGAAGGTAATAATGATTTCTGTCTGCTCTTTAATTTGTAGAAATGGGCAGTCGTGGTTCATTTACCCTCCTTTATTGTATGTGTGATGTTTATAGGATGTGTGTAGTAACTGAGATTGAGACAAAAAAGAGTTCATTATTGTATCATTCTATACTATTTTCTCAAAAAATACATTACCAGAATTGATTTAATGACTTTAAAGAAAACAAACCTAATAGAACAATAATTATGGGAGAAATTAGAGAAAATGTTTTAAAAAGCTAGTATGTTGTATCCATATTTAGATGAATTTTTGATTCTCTAAAATTCTAAAAGAACTGTTACTGAAAATTATTACTCATCACTGATAGTGATGGAAAATTTCTCCATGCATTTTGTACTATTGGCCTAACATTGAAACCCAAAGATTAAAAAATTTAATATAAAAATTTTATAAACCAATGACATAGGAATATGAATGTAAAAATTTCTTAAATCTAAGAGTAGGAAGTATACTCTAGAAATACTGTGTTGCAATAGATCTTAGAAAAGCAAGGTTTAATTCAAGAATACAGGAATATGACAAGACTAAGAAATGACATGAATGTGTCAAGCAGAAATCAATATAAACAATTCAGTATGTGTTTAAAATGTGGTATTCACATGTGGATTTAAGAAACAAAACAGATGAACATGGTGGGGGCAATAAAAAAGAGAGAGGCAAACCATAAAGCAGACTCTTAACTATAGAGAAGAATCTGAGGGTTGATAGTGGGGAGGTGGCTGGGGAGATGGGATAAATGGGTGATGGGTATTAAGGAGGGCACTTGTTGTGATGAGCACTGGGTGTTGTATGTAAGTGATGAATCATCAAATCCTACACCTGAAACAACAACAACAAACACAAACAAACAAAAAAGGCGGTAGATAAAATACATCTGTATCTGTCCTTTAAGGCTATTAATATTTTTAAAATATTTTATTTTCATCCCTTTGAACTGCCTTAACAAAATACCATGCATTGGGTCGTTTATAAACACCAAAAATTTATTTCTCTACAATTCTAGAAACTGGCAAGTCCAAAATAATGGTGCCAGAAGATTCAGAGTTTGATATGGTCCATCTCCTAGATGGCACCATTTCACTGGGTGCTTCCATGGTGGAAGGGATTAGCAAGCTCTGTAGGGTCTCTTTTATAAGGGCACTAGTCCCATTCCCGAGGGCTCTACCATCGTAAACTAAGTACCTTTTAAAGTCCTCACTTCCTAATCCTATTACCTTGGGCACCCAGATTTTAACATATGACTTTTGCAGGGATGCAAAAATACAGACAAATAGAGTCACCTCTGTAAACTTGAATATGAAATTTTTCTCAACATCAAAATTAATGCAGGGAAGAAAATTCAACCTCATATTAAAGAATGGATTTCTAGTTTTAAGAAAGGTTGTAGCCCTCTTAGAAAATCTGCTATTTTAGGATTGTTGAAGCATCATTCTAACCTCTTTTATTGTCAAAATTCACAGTAGCATGATTAGAATGCTAGAGTATCAATTTCCAATTTTATAATAAATATTGAGGAAAATAAGTGCATGTTCCCTGGTGAAGACACATCATCACTAGTATTAAGATAACTCTGAAAATGCAGCATAGTTCCCAAGGTTTGAGTGAAGGTATTGGGATAGAGTTAGGCAATATTTTCTTTAAATTCTAGATCTTTTCTTTTTGTGGAAAATTAAGAAACTCAGTCATTATTCAATAGATTCTCTAAAGGGAAAGATCATATTTTTTTTCCAAATTAGTCCAGAATATAAACAATAAATTCAGGCAGTACCTACACGAGAAATCTTTCCTGATTCCTAGTCTACTCCTCTGTTCATGACAGAGTAAAACTCTCTTCTTGGTTCTGTCAAAGAAAAATTGCATTGGACAAGTTAAACAGGCAAGGAAGACTCCTGCAATTGCAATCAAAGAGGGAGATTAAACACAGTGCTACTGAAACAAAAGATAGGAATTATTTTAGTGCTGAGGAGAACAGTGAAAAAGTACCAGAGGAAGTTAAGGGGAAGGAAGGTTGGTTAATGTCCTTAGGTCATTTGTGTTATGCTAATTGGTGCTTATGGAATTTAGGCTCCTATCCTGCCATAGAGACCAGAAGATAGGAGCATTTTTTTTAAATGATTACATTTCAAAGGGATGTCCTTGAGAAAGACATTTATGTGTTGTAAAACTGGCAAGAAACTGAGAGAAGATTGATATCTGAAAGGATCAGAGAAAGAATTTACAACGGCAAGTTTTCTAAAGTAAATGCTCTAACGAAAGGGAGGTCAAGAGCCCATAGTCAGAAAGAAACCTATCTAAAGTTTAGTCAATCTAAGGAGAATGATATGGCCATCTTGGTCAGTTTCAATAATTTTCCTATGACATAACTTTTGAAAGTTATGTTTTGTTCATGTCTCTTTCCCTTCCACTAAACTGTGAGCTTCTTAAGAAAGGTATTTTTTTGAATTATATAGTATGGTATTTTATAATATTTTATTCCCTTCTTGTTATTCATCCCCTTTAGCCAAACCATCTCACACTGATGCTGGGCTGGCTTTGTGATTTGTTTTATTCTATAGAACATTAGCAATTATGACATAAGTTGAGGCTTGAAAAGTCTATATGAATTGGGACTTTCTCTCTTGCTTTTTGGAACATTGATACTACCAAGTAAAGAGCATGGATTATATATTATATGCAATATGCAATATATATTGTTTACCTGAAATTAACATAACACTGTGTATTAATTATACTCAAAAAATAAATTTAAAAAACCTATTATAGTTAGCAATATAGATATGTACTCGAAAAAATATTGATATATTCAAAAAGTTAACATTCAAAAGTTATACTCTTCACAGTATTATGTACACAGTTTTCTGACTTTTCTTATCTATCCTTTCTAGTCTTTATGAAAAAAAAAACTATTCTGTTATTTTAATAAAATGTATATGATTTTGGGGTGCCCGGCTGGCTCAGTTGGTTAAGCATTTGACTTGATTTTAGCTTGGGTCATGATCTCAGGGTCATGAGATTGAGCCCCATGTTGGGCTTTGTGCTGGACATGGATCCTGCTTAAAATTAAATCTCTCTCCCCCTCTCCCAATGCCCCTTCCTGCATGCTCTCTCTCTCTAAAATAAAAAAAAAAGAAAGAAAAAAGAAAAAGAATAAAAGAAATGAAATGTATTATGATCTTAAACTTCTTTGAGTAATGAAGCTTTTCATTAAACTCAGTTTTTGAAATATGTAATATTAAATTAAAATTACCTTGAATGGCTATTACTTAGTTTTTAAAATACTTGAGTGATAAAACAAAATTATAGCAGATGCAATCAGTGTTGTACCAGTAGCATCTAACTACTTGCATGTATGTCAGCCTGACTTCCAAGAGCCAGCATCTACAGCTTTTCCATTGATCTGTCCTTAGGATGCTGGATGTGTTTGGAAACGTTCCCAATGTGAAGCCTTAATCACTGAGCAGTCAGTGAATGGATATAAATACACCAGCTTCCTTACCTCTTGGTTAGTAATTCTGAGGCTTGTATCTGTGGCAGTATTCTCCATATTCCACTATGGAGCCAACCATTATCACTGCCTTTCCTTCCCTGCATTTTGGTTCCTCACATACTCTGGCACCTTCTATAAATTGCTTGAACTGAACCTTGATTTTGAGTCTAGTTCTGAAGGTACGCAAACTAACAAAAGGTATTTAAAAATCTTATCAATATGAATAACGTCTGTTTGCCCTCGAATTACTCCCAGGTGGAATATATATCAAATAAAACAATTTTGTTGTGAATTGCTTCACTAGTATAAAAAAATACATATTTGTCTATTCTAAATAAAATTTTATTTTTTTCTTTCTGAATAAAATTTTCAATTGAAGAATAAATAATTAAAATAATTTAATGAGATATTAAGAACACTTTATTTTCAGAACTAAAGGAAAATTCTGTGCATCAGTTCTATTAGACTGCAAATTATAGATTAGAATTCTAAAAGATGTTTCTTGAGTAAATGAATGTTAATACAGAAATGGAAGAAAAACTGGCAGTTAATGAGCAGACATCGTCAGAGACACAATTACCTTATTTAATATTTCCAACAGCTTTATAATAAGATATAGGTGGATACTGAGACTTAACGATGGATTACAGGATTAGATCTTCAGCTATTTGTCTTGAAATTTTACCCTTATCCTGTTATATGCTGTTCTACATAAACTGAAATTAGAATGAAACCATGCTGAGAATATTCTATATATCTATAAAATTCACATTCTAGTTATTTAAAGGTATATCTATATATGTAAACACATATAAAATTGTAGAAAAATTATATGTATATGAAAATTTAGAGAAACATAGCATCAAACCTTTTTCCTTTTATATGAGCTAGTTATTCAAATACAACTTATAAGTTCTTTAAACAGTAATGCCTAAAAGTGTCTTCCTTCAAAGAATTTATCCTTAGATATCTAATGTTTTAATTACTTTTTTATACATTATAAATCATAAATACAAAATCACTACTTTTTTTGTCGTTGTTATATCCAAAAGTAAAGTTATCCAGGTAACATTTTAGATGGTTTTATAACAAAGTAGAGTTTATTTCAGTTATAAAATAGGAAGAACAGGTGCTATCAAAACGTTGTATATCTTTACACACCATAAAAGCTCTATTCCATGAATAAAACTTTAGTTTTATTTTCAAACATTAAAATAGTGGAGAATTTTTAGAATGATATTTTCAAAGCTTAAGAAGGCATGACATTTTACTAGAAAAAGAGGTAAAAGTTATCATCAATTACTAAATGAAAAAAGAAATGCAAAGTTTTGTTTTTATTCTTTCAACTTAGGGACTATTAAAAGGTGACATCAATATGATTAACACATTGATTTGCAAAACTACAGCTAAAATGTTACTCTGATGTTTAAATTAGATTTTAAAAAACACCTCACATATATTAGACATATTATGCAATTTGAGCTGAAC
Organism: Ailurus styani; assembly: GCA_002007465.1. Lineage (NCBI taxonomy): Eukaryota > Metazoa > Chordata > Mammalia > Carnivora > Ailuridae > Ailurus > Ailurus styani. The sequence goes on along the minus strand of LNAC01000670.1, from coordinate 35,605 downwards.
TATAGTATATCCTTTCCTTACACATGGCTCTGATTTTCTGCTTTAATGGAGGATTTTTATGAGTCTTGTGATGAAGAACCTAATATTAATTCAAAAAACATGGTTCTTCAGAACCCTTGATAGAAATGTAAAAGTCATGTGTCTTAAGTTTGAGCACTTTATTCGTCACTACAGAAAATGCTATTGTTGATTAAAATTTAAAAATAGCAATATAATTTAGCAATTCCTAATTCTGGGAAATTTTGGTTTCTTTTGAGAACTTTTCTTTTATTAAGTAAGACAAATTAAAAAAGAATTTTAAAGAATTTTAGANAACCCTTGATAGAAATGTAAAAGTCATGTGTCTTAAGTTTGAGCACTTTATTCGTCACTACAGAAAATGCTATTGTTGATTAAAATTTAAAAATAGCAATATAATTTAGCAATTCCTAATTCTGGGAAATTTTGGTTTCTTTTGAGAACTTTTCTTTTATTAAGTAAGACAAATTAAAAAAGAATTTTAAAGAATTTTAGAAGAATTTTTTAAAGTAAAGAAACAACCAATCAAGCAATCTAAATAAAATCCTAACACAGAAACAGACTGGATTTATAGTTCATAAAAGCATAAAGCCAAGTATCAATTTGATTGGGGGTGGAGGGAAGCCTAGCTACTATAGCACTACCTTGCTTCTTATATAAATTTCACTTTAGTGATAAGGACACTGAGGACCCTAATTTTTCATTTAATACTTCCAATTTCTATACAACTTCTGCCCCCTTTTTCATGCCACTCATAACCCTCCATTTCTCAAGACAATGTATTTAAGGAGTTAAGGTCTTATGACACATGATGATTCTTTAGATTGCATTGTTTGACCCAAAGATAGGCACTTTATTGCACAAGCAAGGATAACTATGTGCTGTAGCCTCAAGGTTTAATTTAAGATGATATTTCAAATCTAGGTCATTTTAACTTTAAATATCTGAGAAATAGAAATCTCTTTACACAAAAGCCTTTCTCTTGATAAGTGTATTTATACTCTCAGTCATAGTCCCTCAGTCCTTCAGTGAGTTTCTGCTAGTATGATTGAAATCAGGGTCTCCATAACATTGTGAGTGTGCATTGTATGGGGACTACTTCTTAAATTTTTTTTGTTGTCAGTGTTCTATAACAAAAAAGGGTGAGGAATATATAACTTCTTCATTAAGTTTCTTTCTCTTAAAAATTTATTAGAATTTGGCTTAGAGTAAGCATACAAACACTTTCATTACACACACCATACAAAGTGCATTCTCAAAATCATAAAAAATGATGCTTACATTTGAATAAAGCATTCTTATTAAATGACAAATTTAATTCTGAGTTTACTCACTTGGAATTTTAATTCTGGAGGGTACTCAGTAAATTTGGAAACTGAAATTTAAAAAAATAAAGGAAAACTACTTTCATATGTATCTCTTCCATATTACAAAAGTGATAGCAGGTAGTTCAAGCCACAAAAATATTCATTTAAAATCAAGTAAACTTAAAAATAGGTTAAAAAATAAGACAAAAGGATGCCAGAAAGCATTATAAACCTATCAAAATTAGGTTAACATGAATACATGTTTTCAGGCCTTTTATACTTTCTATATCTGGGGACAAAATTTTGTATTGTGTTTGCATTAGCCAATGGGAAATGGGAAATAAAGTCAGTTATAGATTCCATAAGGTTCATAAGACAAAAAAATAAGATGATCAAGAGAACAATTATTCTCAGGATTGAAGCCAGGGCAATGTTCATTCAAAGGTCCTAAACATGAGGAGTGCCTAACTGGCTCAGTCAGAGGAAATGTGACTTGATCCCAAGGTTGTGAGTTCAAGTCCCACATTGGGTGTAGAAATTACTTAAAAAAAAAAAAGTCCTAAACGTGAAAATACTATGTAATGTATTGAATGGTTTCCCTCAAAATAACCTATCCAGTAAAAATAACAGGGGGGGTTTTAGGGCTATTTCTTTTTTTTTTTTTTAAGATTTTATTTATTTGAGAGAGAGAGAGAGAGAAAGCGTGAGAGAGGAGAGGTCAGAGGGAGAAGCAGACTCCCCGCTGAGCAGGGAGCCTGATGTGGGACTTGATCCTGGGACTCCAGGATCATGACTTGAGCCAAAGGCAGTTGCTTAACCAATTGAGCTACCCAGGTGCCCTATAGGGCTATTTCTTGTTGTAAAATAAATAGTTTGTCCTGCAAAATCTGTCAGAGTGAGTGAACAGTTTTATAATTAGAACCATACTCAGTTTTGAGAGCAAGTGGATTCTTTTTTTTTTTTTTTTTTTTAAGATAGAGACAGTTTGCGCAAAAGTCGGGGGTGGGGCAGAGGGAGAGAGAAGCAGATGCCCCACTCTTCGGGGAGCCCTGTGTGGGGCTCAGTCCCAGGATCCCTGGGATCATGACCTGAGCCAAAGGCAGAGGGATGCTTACCTGACTAAGCCACCCAGGTCCCCTGAGAGCAAGTGCATTCTTCAAGTTATGATTCCCTATACTCCTCAAGAGTTTAGTTGTTTAGGTTATTCAGGGTTAAGCATTCATTAGTAGAATAGTGTTTTCCCCCCTTCTGTTTGCATTATTGCCCCCCATTGAAAGTATTAATTACACAGATGTGCTGTATATCTCTTTATGTACTATATGTATATCTCTGATTTATATGTAAAATAGTAAGTTGTTGTTGTTTGTTTTGTTTTTTTGGTTTTTGTTTTTTGGGGTTTTTTTTGCCTCTCTTCCCCCAAAACAAATTTTCACCCCTTTCAGGACAATAGCACTTCCATTGTGAAATCGTATATTAGACAAATAGAATTTCCTCCTGCCAAAGTTAATGATTCCTACTACTATAATTTGTATGCTGTATTAGCTCTAGTCCCAGATCTATATAATCTAAAGCTCAGGAGGTAAAAGGTGCTCCCTTCTACCATAACTAGGGACAAATTTCCAAAACATAGTTTGGTAAAGATTATCTAACAGCTGACCAACAAAGCATCAATTTTCCTTGTACACATTTCTCTGATTTATTCTGGAAGGATATTTTAGAATATGTAAAAACAAAACAAAAAGAGCAACCCCACATTCTTCTCAGCTAGCTTTTGAAATATATTAGTGATAGTTTTCAATATTGTGCTAATAGATTATTGGTGTACAACTGAATATTCTGTATTACACTAAAATCCAGAGATTTTGTGCACAGTTATTAAAAGTGAAAAAGCAAGGCAGAACGTTTTTTGTTTGTGTTTTGCATGAAAACTGAGAATGTAACAATAGGACCCATGGAAAGGACCCAGGGCTTCTGCCAAACTTTCTTGATTCTTAAATGTGAAACATCTAAAAGGGAAGGTCCTACTGAAGCCACTTGTTTCTTGTACAATGAATATATCCTCTAAATGAAATGGCAAAGTCCATTTTATACCTTCCACAAAGTTTTGTCTTTGAAATAAAGGATAACCGCATATGCCACATACACACAGACTCTGTATTTATGGGCATTTTACATTTTACTACTTAATTTTATATATTAAATTTAAAGAGACAATATAAACCAACTTTTTTCAAAATTAATTTTGTCTTATACTTCCATTTCTGAGGATTTTATACTTTAATGCTTAATTCTATGAGTTAAAAGTCAAAGCAAATAAACCCTCAGGTTGTCTGCCTATTCTTCGTGATGGCCATGGACTAGATGACCATTTTGTTCAGAAGAAATTAATTCTCCCTTAAGTTTTGAATATAGAAAGTGGCCCAGGAACTGAATTCAGAAGGAAAGATTAGAAGGGAGTAAACTGATATGAACATTAGTAGTTCTCTGGGTAATTGCATTTTGGACAATGGTTGGGGACTAAGAAAGAGGGAGAAAAAGTCTCAAGATTTACAGATGGGGGCACCTGGTTAGCTCAGTCCATTGAGCATGTGACTCTAAATCTCAGGTCCGTGAGTTTAAGGCCCATGTTGGACATAGAGCCTACTTTAAAAAAAAAAAAAGATTTAGAAATGGACAAAGATACTACAATATATAAATAGCATGTATAGCTCATATTTCACATATGCACAAAATCATTCATGTTGTTTACTTCAATTTTGAAAGTTGGGAAAATTGATATGGATCTTACCTGACTGAAGTATAAACACAGGGAATTGCTGTGTTCAGTGTATCAGTCAAAATAATGGAAACCGTTCGAGACAAGTTACTAATCTCTCCATATGCCAAATGATGTTCAGAAAGCTCATGTTTTAAAACTGAATTGATATCTTTGGCCAATATGAATGTCTCCCAGTAAATGTGTCACATATTTTTCAAGGACCAATAGGTCTGATTTCTTCAGCAAATACAAGATGAAGCATAACATGTTGACATGATATCAATTTAATCTCTTCCTATAAGCACATAACCCATCATTCAGTAGATTATGAGCCTGAAGCAAACATTTTTTAAAAAAAATTCTGTACCTCGGAAGCAACCTGTCTCAAGTTATAGCTATATCGCAGAGTGTAAAAATTATATTCTTCCTATGACTTGATTACTCCTGAGGAAAAAAAGAACAATAATTTTATAATATTAAAATTAAAACTAAGAAAATTATATTTAAATATTTTAGAGTACATGAAAAGTTAGGTGAAAGTGTAAAGTATATGGGCACTTTTTTTATTTATTTTTTTTTAAAGATTTTTTTTTTTTTTATTCATTTGACACAGAGAGAGAGATTACAAGTAGGCAGAGAGGCAGGCAGAGAGAGAGGAGAGGAGGAAGCAGGCTCCCTGCTGAGCAGAGAGCCCGATGTGGGCCTCGATCCCAGGACCCTGGGATCATGACCTGAGCCGAAAGCAGCGGCTTTAACCCACTGAGCCACCCAGGCGCCCATATATGGGCACTTTTAAGTTGTCATTGTTTTGTAAGAACTGAAGAAAATGAGCTTATTAATCAGTGCTTATCACTACTTAATGTTATTTTTATGCTTGACTGGATTCTGTAATAAATGTAAAGCTCAATTATGTATTTTTTTTTAAATTTTATTTATTCGTCAGAGAGAGAGAGGGAACGTAAGCAGGGGGAGCAGCAGGCAGAGGGAGAAGCAGGTTTCCCCACTGAGCAAGGACTCAATGTGGACTTGATCCCAGGACGCTGGGATCATGACCTGAACAGACCTGAACAGAAGGCAGACACTCAAATGACTGAGCCACCCAGGCATCCCTCAATTATATTTTTTATATAAATTTCTGAGTAATGAAACTTTCAGTGTGTTTCTAATATAGTGTTTTATTGTAGATTCTTCATAAGCACAAACAAATTGAATTGTGCACCTGGACAGGCAAGATCATTTATGACTTTGAAAACATAGGGTTTGACTGTTATATTTTCTGAAACTCAGTTTGTTGAACTGAGTTTCTATTTCACTTACTGTGTTAAAAAAAAGACTAAGTTATAATCATCCATAAACTTTAGAATATAATAATACCCTGATTCTAAAATAATGTTAGATAATGATCTCATGTAGAATTATTTTTTGTTGTATATAATTCATCATCACCGTGGACTGCATTTTTATTTTTGACCCATTGTGCTAATACTACCGACATTAATCATCTTTATTGGAAATTATAGACATGCTTTGATTTCATACATGTTGCTTTTTTTTTTTAAGATTTTATTTATTTATTTGACAGGGAGAGACACAGTGAGAGAGGGAACACAGGCAGCGGGGGTGGGAGAGGGAGAAGCAGGCTTCCCGCTGCGCAGGTATCCTGATGTGGGACTCCATCCCAGGACCCTGGGATCATGACCTGAGCCAAAGGCAGACTCTTAAGGACTGAGCCACCCAGGTACCCAACATGTTGCTATTATTTACCTGCAAATATATTGAGTGTGCTTAGAACCAAATGTTAACATAGTTTTCTCTATGTTCTGTTGCACATGTATCAAGACAAATATAGCCATAGCAACTGCTTTAGATTTTAAATAGAGATTTTGAGAGAAATTAAACATTTTTTTCAGGTATTGTTATTTTTTCCAGTCACCAGGAGCTTTTTTGCTTACCTGAAATAAGTAAGGTAACTTGCAAGCTGAAGGTTTCCACAGAGAATAAAAATTCAATTATTTTTGAAAATGAAAACTCTCACTGACCACACTAGCCAATTTAAAAGCACTAACAACTGAGAAAGTAAGCTTAACTGGAAGTATAAAGCAAACACTGGGACTATCAGGAAACAACACTGACTTGCATATTTGCTCTTTTCATAGAAGAGAAAACTGCATTATTTTTAATAAATTGGAAATAAAGATTTTTTTGTTAATTTTAACAGCATGAGGAACCTTATGAGAAATTTGCGGATACACCATATCCTCTATTATCTCCTGCATCAGAATCAGTGTCCAGTAACAGGTGTACTGCAAGTCAACTTTAGGTTCTTTTTTAGTATGCCTGAGTATGACTTAACTTCTGCCCGAGCAATAATATGAAAATATGACGGCATTGGTTTGAATGCATGGAAATGATTCTAGATGAATTATTAGCTCCCTTTTCACATATTCGTGGTCAAATATGAAGTTCGTGGAGTTCACAATAAAAGAATTTATCCCATTTGTTCCAAATAATCAACTATTGCTTTATGAAGGAAATTAGGACCCTATACAATGTCTATATCTCCTAACAAATTATGACCATAATAACCAAGAATCTTACATATTTTGGTGTATGGATAGAAGAAAGAGGATTAGAAAAAAAATGACATAAGTGAACAGTAAAAGAGAAAAGAAAGAAAAGAGAGGTGAAAGATAGAAATGAAAATCTGAAGGGGATTAAAATGATTTTTTCTTCATCTCAATAGTAAAGAACAATATTAAAACTACTAAATGAAAATTCAATGTGCTCTGAATTGATTCTTGAATCAGTTCATCAATTTTACTCCCCTTAGTAATGTGTTCATGTATTATCTAATTTCTTCTTTGATTATTAGTTACTCAGTAATGAGCTATCAAATTCCTGACTTATGCATTTGCTAATCTATTAAGATGGAGAGGTAAATTTGGTAAAATGTAGAATTAGGGATATGGGGGGGGAGAGAGTAATGTAGCAAAGAGATTAGTTAGAAACTAACAATCCAGAATCTGAGAAGAGAGAGACTTAACATAGTGTTCTGAAAGCTAAAGCTAGAGAGAGGTTTAAAGAGCAGTGAGGTTATTTGGGGGTAAAAATGTATACCAATAATTTACATTTTTACCTGAATTACCAGGACCTATCTCTGGAGTATCTATGGCTCTTAGTATCTCAGGAACTTGAGCAAATAAAAACCTTTTGGATAAAAAAACTTTAGATTTAGTTAAATATAGGGTATTATCTACTCTGTGGAAAATAAGCAATAGCAAGGAAATGACTCTGGGTACAAACATGTGTCCATATCTTTTAAGTTCCAGTATTACATTGTTGACATGGTATTAAAGATGGTCCCTATTATTAATATAGCAACAGACATAGCACAATTTGTGTTTTTGTTGTAATTTTCTACAAGTTCCTGAAGTCCATCACTGATATTCCTTTTTTTCTTAATTAGAAGTTTTGTCCTTATCCTAAAAATATGGAAATACAGGGGATTGGTTTTGTTGTTGTTGTTGTTGTTATTTTTGACAGAGAGAGAGAGATCACAAGTAGGCTGAGAGGCAGGCAGAGAGAGAGGAGGAAGTAGGCTCCACACTGAGCAGGGAGCCCCATGTGGGCCTCGATCCCAGGACCCTGAGATCATGACCTGAGCTGAAGGCAGAGGCTTTAACCCACTGAGCCACCCAGACGCCCAGGGGATTGTTTTTTTAACTGTTAGTAGGAACAATGCAAAGAAGAAAGGATTAACAGGCAAAATATTAAGTAAACTAAAGCCTGTTTAAAGTCATTCACAAAGATTTAGAGAATAAAATGAGGGATAAATTCAAGTGTTCTATCTCAGCTGAACTCACTCTAATTCAACCTGAAGTAAGCTTTTAAACATTAAGTCTTCAATCTAAAGCAACTTATTTATTTGTTTGAGAGGGTAAGAGCACGTGTGGAGGAGGGCAGTGGGGGAAGGGGCAGAGGGAGAGAGAGAATCTTAAACAGATTCCATGCTTAATGCAGAGCCCACCTGGGGCTCAATCTAGGACCCTAAAATCATGATCTGAGCCAAAATTAAGAGTGGGACACTTAAATGACTAAGCCAACCAGGCACCCTGCTTCAGCAACTAATTTATGTGATCAACTGCAGAAAATAAATAAAAATAAATTTTAGTGATGCTATAAATTTCAGATTTCTTTCCAAAAATCAGATAAGTTTAGGGTTTTTGTTTGGTATCTATTTAACTAACACCGTAAGAAAGTGTATTTAAAGAATATATATTTTATTCTCAATTTATATCAATTATAACACACTCAATAAAAGACTACCTGATAAAGTAGGCTATCTGAAAGCTTTTTATTTTTTTATTTTATTTTTTTTCTGAAATCTTTTTAACAGAAAGACTTTTGTCTAAAGATCTATAAACGTAAGTGAAGACCAGTAAATTGAAAATAAGCAAAAGCTATTTATTCAGAGCTTGCTGTAGCAAGGGAGTTAGTCACCATCACTTGAGTTTTGTAGAGACTCAAAAGTAAGGCAGAGGAGTGAGAAAACTTTGTAGTAGAAAAAAGGGAAGCTTTCAGCTATGTCTGGATTAGAGGATGTTGACATGGACAAGTTTGAGTCAGACTAACTAGAAGTGGGGCATTACATGTGATTAGCTTTCTCTAGTTGATCCTAAGTTTGAAGTGGAGGCAAAAATTAGGGAAGCTGACAATTAATTAAGCACTGGTCATTTTGAGTTATTGTTTGTATTCCTAGGTTGGTTCCTTGAGGTAATAGTCTGACTTCTTGACTTGGTTACTATAAATAATAGGTTGACTTCCTGAGATGTTGCCTTCCTGGGCTGGTCGTTGCAGGTTATATTCCATTTTTATATATCATCTAGCAATCGTTCATTTGTATATTCTGTCAGTTCTTAGATATTTATCTGAAATCCTAATTTTTTAATTACATTGTATTTTTCTACAGGAAAAGTAAAACCATTAGACTGTGAAATTAATATAATCCTAAAATATTCCTAATATAATTATAAACATAAGATGCTTCCCTATGAGCTTCCAAACTATCCCAAATAATATATATTCTGTCAATAGTTATAACTGAAAAAATCTAATACAAATTTAATTTCCATAGTTTATTCAGGCTTTGAAAGAGTTGAGCAGTGTCTCCATTCTTTTTTTTTTTTTTAAGATTTTTATTTATTTATTTGAGAGAGAGAGCAAGCAAGAGAGAGAACACAAGTAGGGGCAGTGGTCGAGGAAGGGAGAGAAGCAGGCTCCCCACTGAGCAGGGATCCTGACCTGGGACTTGATCCCAGGAGCCCAGGATCATGACCTGAGCTGAAGGCAGGCGCTTAACCAACTGAGCCACCCAAACACTCCAGTGTCCCCATTCTTAATAATAATTTAAAAAATGGTTATGAATTCCTTGGAAAAATGGTAAAGTATTTTAAAAATTGTTTGATTAACTTGAATGTTTCTAACTTTGTAAAATCACTTAAGACATTAAGCATCTATTCATTTTATTGGATTCATTCACTCGGTCTTCCACACATCTTCATCACCATTGTCATCTCATCATAAATAACAGATACATTGTGAGTAGCTACAAAGTATTAGGCACTTAACTGAAAGCAAAGATGGAAGAATGAGAGATAGTTCATGTAATAGTTAAGAGCTCGGATCCTGGAACCAGATTGGTCTGACTAATTACTAGTTAAATGTCCTGGGCAATATTTAAAAAGGAAAATAAAACAAAACAACCTTATACCTCAGTTTTACTGTGAAATGGGGATACCTCATTGTGTCGCCTTGTTAATTAGAAAATTTATACTAGGGGTGTGCCTAGGTAGCTCAGTTGGGTAAGCATCTGCCTTCGGCTCAGTTCATGATCTCAGGGTCTGGCAATCAAGCCCTGTGTTTGGTTCCCAGCTCAGCAAGGAGTCTGCTTCTCCCTCTCCCTCTCTCCTACGCCCTCCCCAGCTCATGCTCTCAATCTCTCTCTCAAATAAATAAAATCTTTTTTTTTAAGAAAGTATAACTTACATTAGGTGTTAGGTATTATTACTCTATTTAATCTTTACAAAACCCTATGAGGAATATAATACATTATTAAGAATTAACTTCTTAATGTAGAATTTTTGTTAAATATCTTGACCAAGATCACATTGTTAGGAAGTAGTACTATAAATACTGAGTATACGTTGTTACAGCATGAGTAAGTACAAAATCTGGGTTAATTGTTGAGTAATTCAGGACCTATGAATTGAAGGTAAGTTTGATTAGAATAAAGTTTAGCAAAAGAAAGTGGTCATAATATTAGGAATACTTCTTGAAGCTAAAGTATTAAAAAAACTCAGAGATATTGAAACCTAAGGTTTAAGTATTTTTCAGTGTCCCAGAAAGCCAGTGAATGACATTATGTATTAAAAGATATTTTACAAAGTTTGAAGGATATCAGTCTTCCTTAAAAAATAGATTTTGGAAGAGCCTGATGGGAGATGAGATTCCTGAATAAAACAGTTGAAATACTGGATGCCTGGGTGGCTCAGTTGCCAGCAGCTGCCTTCGGCCCAGGTCATAATCCCAGGGGCCTGGGATCGAGTCCCACATTTGGGCTCCCTGCTTGGCGGAGAGCCTGCTTCTCCCTCTCCCTCTGCCTGCCACTCTGCCTACTTGTGCTATCTCTCTGTCAAATAAATAAATAAAATCTTAAAAAAATAAAAACAGCTGAAATACTAATTTAAAAGAAACATTTCAATGGAAGTAAAAAATGAAGGAGAGAAAAGAAGCTGAGAGATAAAAAATAGAAGGAATTGATAAGATTTGCAATCTAAGTTAAATGAATACATTCATGTTGGGGTGCCTGGGTGGCTCAGTCGTTAAGCATCTCCCTGATCTGGGATCAGCTCAGGTCATGATCCCAGGGTCCTGGGATTGAGCCCCGCATCGGTCTCCCTGCTCAATGGAGAACCTGCTTCTCCCTCTCCCACTCTCCTGCCTGTGTTCCCTCTCTCACTGTCTTTCTCTGTCAAGTAAATAAATAAAAAATCTTTAAAAAAAAAAGAATACATTCATCTATATATATAGTTATGAAAAAAGACTACATTTTTATCTTAATGAACTCGGAAATGATGTATCAGTATTCAAATTTAGAGTAATTTCTTTCAATTAATATTACATTTTCTTTATGTAGATTTTTTTAAATATTTACTTATTCACTTTACACAGAGATTTACTATTCTATCTCACTAAATTAAAGGCTTGTTCAACATTCAAAAATCAATTAATGTAATCTGTCACATCAACAGTTTAAAAAGAAACATCACATGATCATCATATGGTTCATGTTAACCTCAAAAGGGGAGTGTTTGGATCTCTATTGCTTTTCTCTTAGAACATTGCTTTGCCCCTCTACCAAACTATGCTACTCTTTGGAGAGAACAGCTTTTAAATTTTAAATGAAAGTTTCCCTCATTAGGGAAAAAAAGAAGGATGGTGGTAAGACAGAATTAAAGGAAATAAATCCGTAGAACTTGAGCAGAAAGCAGATGGATGGGTTGTGCATACCACATAGTATCTTCATTATATTGAATTAACATTCAATATATGTTGATATGCATTGATATGACAATATATGCATATGTCATATGCATTATGAATATAGGGGAAGATTTTCACATGAATTTTGTTGTTGTTGTTTTAGAAACTTACATCCAGAAAATATGTGAAAGTTATCAAGGGAAACTCCTGAAGTTTATGATTATGGTATGGGAAGATTAATATCTAAACTTCAAGATAGCACACCAAGAAAGAAGGCTAGCTTGGAAAAGAGAAACACTATAATTATGTGTATATAGTTACATCTCCTTCTATTCAAGGAAGACATTTTAGGTAATGTCATTCATTATCAGATAATTGAGCAGTAACTTCATGTATTTAAGTTACTCAGGAAAAAAAAAGAAAGAAAGAAAGCAAAATGTTTAACAAGTATATACCTGATAAATTTTTTGGTTATTCTAGCATATCAAGGAAATCATTAGAATACTTTTGTTTAACATGGTAGGTCATAAACAGAATACACACTCTGTGTATATTAAATTATGATCTAATATCCATAACATTGAAGTCAAGTAAGAATCATAAAGTATTCTGAATTTTACAGTTGAAAATAATCATATGTTTGCTTAACTAAGACCTATTTTTTATAATCCTGGCTATTATTAAATTAAGGTATTCTCTTATTTCCTAAGCATATTGAAATTTTATGTTTTACTTATATTTTATGGTTCTACTTACATTTCTCACCAGGAACAAGCTCAGTCAAGGTTTTGATATAGTGATGCATATAATTAAAGCAAAAATCATACTGTATAAGACTAAAATTTAGCATATCAAGATAATTTAAAAATAAAATATCTAGTAATTATTTGCCAAGATAAATTAAAATTTTACACTAAGCATTCATATTCTGGGGTTGTAGCACTCTATCTGTGCCTATTTAAATATAATGATCTGGAGTAATTGGTGACTATTTCTATAAAATAAATGAAACGCTTGTAGCTTCATAACCTTGGCGATTTATTCAAGTCAGTAGTTGCTGTTAAATAAAGTTAGCTTAAGCTTTTCTTCAGCATTTGATTAGACTTTCCACAGCTGTTTTTCAGTCAAATATGAAATTTCATTACTATAAATCTTTGGTTCAATGACTTTCATTTATTTAAACCACTATTTTCTGTCAAAGAAATTTTACATCAATGGAGGGACATTTCTGATTTTAGGTTGCAGTTATTGCTTTGAAAGAATGTTTAAATGTTTATGTTATTATACCGTTTTTCAAAAATAAAATATAATTCACCCATAGGAAATTCAATTTTAGGAGTGAATCTTCAACTATTTTAGTAGTATAAAATTTACATCTAAGATATTTTTAAAATGTTTGGCTTATACTAAAACAATGTTTCAAAATAGACATTTTTGCAAGTCTCTTGTAAATATGTCCTTTTAAAAAAAGTCAGTGTTAATGTTATTAACAATGGATAAACTGGGATGCTAAGAGCAGCTGCAGTTCTGGTGATTTTCTCTCCTTGTTCCTTCTTCTTAATTTAACTCACAGAATTTTGGGAAAAAAGTCAAACTCAAATTTTTATTAAAAATGCATCATTTCAGTGTAAAGGTTAGGGATGTTGATGGACCTGGGTTCGGGTTCTGATTCTCCCATTGACATAGGGCAAAACAATTAAGCTCATTCATGATTGTTCCTCATCATTTATAAATGGTGTATTAAATTAGTATATTCATTAAAAAAACTCTTCAAATAAAAGTCTAAAATACTGTTATTGTAAACATAGATCTTTTGTATTTTCTGAAGCATTGATTTTTTTTATCCTAAGTATTTTCTACATATAAATAAATACTATTTAGTATTTTTTCTTCCTCATCTTTTAATCAATTAATCATATTAATAGATTTAGAAAAAAAAGTTTTTTAAGAGTAGTTTTAGATTCATAATAAAATTGATTTTTTCATGCACACATATGCACATACACATATACAATCAATTACCATGTATTTGGATACCACAATTATTGTCAGTAACACCAACAATAGTATTACTATATGGCCCTTTGAGGACAAGTAACTTGAAACCTCGGTGAAAAGCGAAGTGAAGTTTGTTGTTTTTTTTTTTAACCAACCAAAGCCTTTCTCTTTATTTTTAAATTATGATAATTGTACTTTTTAATCTCCATTCCCTATTTCCCTCAACCCCCACCCACCTTTTTTCTGGTAACTATCAGTTTAATCTCTCTAGTGGAGTCTTTTTCTTGGTTTCTTTCTCTCTCTTTTCTCCTCTTTGCTCACTTGTTTTTCTCTTAAATTCCACATATGAGTGAGATCATATGGTGTTTGTCTTTCTCTGACTGACTTACTTTGTATATGCTCTACCTCTCTCCATGTTATTGCAAATGACAAGATTTCAGTCATATAACATAATATTCCATTGTATATATATTCCATTGATATATATATTCCATGTATATATACACATATATGTATATATATATATGCCACCTCTTCTTTATCCACTCATCTACTGATGGACACTTGGGCTGCTTCAATAGTTTGACTTTTCTAAATAATGCTACAGTAAATGAAAGGGTGCTTGTATCCATATGAATCAGTGTTTTTATATTCTTTGTTTTTATATTCATTCTACCCAGTAGCGTGATTCCTGGATCATAGGGTAGTTCTATTTTTAAACTTTTTTGATGAACCTCCGTACTGTTTACCACAGTGGCTGCACCAGTTTGCCTTCCCATCAACAGTGGCACGAGAGTTCCTTTTTCTCTACAGCTTTGCCAACACCTATTTTTTCTTGTGTTGTTCATTTTAGTCATTCTAACAGGTGTGAGATGATAGCTCATTGTAGTTTTGACTTGCATTTCCCTGATGATGAGTGATATTGATCATGTTTTCATGTGTCTGTTGGCCATCTGTATGTCTTCTTTGGAGAAATGTCTGTTCATGTCTTCTGCCCATTTTTTAAATAGGATCATTTATGTTTTGGGTATTGAGTTGTATCAGTTCATCATATACTTTGGATACTAACCCTTTATCAGATATATCATTTTCAAAAATCGTCTCTCATTCAGTAGTTTGTCTTTTAGTTTTGTTGATTGTTTCCTTTGCTGTACAGAAACTGTTTATTTTGGTGCAGTCCCTATAGCTTACTTTTGCTTAATTTCTCTTCCTTCAGGAGAAATATTTTGAAAAATATTAGAGCGGATGTCAGAGAGATTACTAACTATGCTCTTTGCAAGGATTTTTATAGTTTCAGGTCTAACATATAGGTCTTTAATCTATTTTGAGTTTATTTTTGTGTATAGTGAAAGAAAATGGTCCCGAGGGGCCTGGGTGGCTAAGCTGGTTAAACATCTAAGTCTTGGTTTCATCTCAGGTCACAATCTCAGTGTGGTGGGATCAAGCCCCTTGTGCTTCAGATTCTCTCTCCCTCTCCTTCCTGCTCTCTCTCTCAAATAAATAAAATCTTTTAAAAAAGAAAGAAAGAAAACGGTCTAGTTTGGGGGCAATGAATTCACAGATTGAAGCCCTAAACTCAGTCACAATTTAAAAATATTTCATGTAGGGTGCCTGAGTGGCTCAGGTCATGATCTGTATCCCACAAAATTTCATGATGTACTTACTCATTTAAAGATTACTTTTATAGATTTTTTTTAAAACAGTTTCTACATATATAATTATATCACCTATATATATATTAAAGTTTCACTTCTCGGGCGCCTGGGTGGCTCAGTGGGTTAAAGCCTCTGCCTTCAGCTCAGGTCCTGATCTCAGGGTCCTGGGATCAAGGCCCGCATTGAGCTCCCTGCTCGGTGGGGAGCCTGCTTCCTCCTCTCTCTCTGCCTGCCTCTCTGCCTACTTGTGCTCTCTCTCTCTCTCTCTGTGTGTCAAATAAATAAATAAAATCTTAAAATAAATAAATAAAGTTTCACTTCTGTTTTTCCCAAATCCTTTGCCTTTTATTTATTTTCATTACCTTATTGCTGTGCTTGGGATCTATAGTTAAACAGTAAATAGAAATGATGATGGCAGAAACTCACTTGGGTGCTAAGCTGTGAGGGGAATTTTAATATTTTATGATTCCGAATGATATTAGTTATAGGATGTTTTAGATAGTCTTTATAAGATTCAAGAAGTTCCCTTTAATATCTCGATTGCTGGTGTTTGTTTTTTTTGGTCTTGAATATATTTATTTAAAAAAATGTCGTTAACGGTATGTGAGTGAGTGATGTGTTTACCTCTATTGAGCTGGTCATAGGATTATTCTTTTCCTTTTAATCTGTTAATATGATGAATTAAATTGACAGTTTTTCCTGACTTCTCTCACTTTAGATTAAACTTTCCTGTAATTGGACATCATATAAGTAGAATCATGTGAACCATGACTTCAACTACCTCCATTTCGACCTCAGTCTGTACTTTCTAATTGATTAAGGTCTTCTTTGCCGCTATCTCTTAACTCAGATGAAAGACCCTGTGGGCAGAGCACTTCCTGAGAGGAACCAAAACTACCTCCCTATAGCAAAACAGACTGGCCTGAGCCAGCAAGACCCACGTGAGTGACCCAAAGACAATGATCAGCATGACTTTGACTGCCCAGTTGCATTTGCCCGTGGACCTTTGTCCCATGTTTTCTTTATATAAACCTAGGAGTATTTTCAGCACTTTGGAGACAGACTTCGATACATTAGTCCACTGTCTTCCTGGTGTTGACCTTGCTGAAATAAATTCCATTCTAATTTCACCACCATTTGTCTCTCTGCCTTCAGCTTTTGTCAGTGGCGAGTAGCCAAACCCGATCTGATTGGGATCCCAGGAACCAGGTGCTCCTGCACTCCTGGCCCCCAGTTACAGTAGCAAATACTCTTTTATTTCTTTTCTTTTTTTTTTCAGATTTTTTATTTATTTGAGAGAGAGAGTGAGAGAAAGCATGAGAGGGGAGAAAGTCAGAGGGAGAAGCAGACTCCCCATGGAGCTGGGAGCCTGATATGGGACTCGATCCCGAGACCCTGGGATCATGGCCTGAGCTGAAGGCAGTCACCCAACCAACTGAGCCACCCAGGTGCCCAAATACTCTTTTATTTCTGCTTTAATTCCTGAACATATGGTGCGACATTCTTCCTTATTTTTGTGGTTATCAGTAGTTTGTTTCATTTGGTTGCTATTTAGTGTACTATTGTATGAATATTTCACATCCCTCCCTAATATTTTATGGATATATATATAGGCTTATGCTAGCTTAGGGATATTAAGACTAAAGCTGCCCTAAACATTCTTTAATGTGTCTTTTTTGTAACATTTCACAAATAACTAAAGATGTTGATGATATTTACATGTGCTTGTGAGACCTTTACATATGCTTTTTTGATGCAGCTGTTTGTCTTTATGTTACTAATTTTAAGAGGTTTTTGTTTGTTTGCATTTTGAATATGATGGCATTGTTAAATGTATTTGTTACAAATAGTTTCTCCCAGTCTGTGGTTTCCCTTTTCCTTTTCCTCTTTGTGTAGTGGCATAACATATACATTTTTGTATTTGAGTATATTATAAAATATAAATCTCTTTCTCAGTTACACTAATTGTTGATACTGGCCAGGCCACAACATTGTTCCTAGGCCCCAGACCTGGCTAGAATGGGTTCCTTGGCTTTGATTATAAGTATTTTCACTTTGGCCTATAATTTCTTAGCTTCTGCCATTTTTAATCTGTATGAAAGATTGCCTAATGTGGAAAAAGGAGAATATGGAATTCAGCAGATTAAAGGAACCGTGGGGACCCGAAGTGTGCTCCCTCATTACAAGCTGTGGGAGTTATAACATCGGTACATTTTATATTATATCCTATTTTAAATTATCCATCCTTTTGGAAGTTTGATTTTTAAAAAAGTGATGATCAATTCCAAACACCCAGTGTATAGATCTTTTTTTTCTATCCCTAAATTGTTCTCAGATCCAAGACTTAAGGTGACACCTTAAAATAAGTTGCCTTTTGGTCTGCTTAAAACCAGTTTCTAAAATCTCAGAAGGATAATAGGTTATAAGATCCCTACCAAGAAAATTTGCTAAGTCTAAGTCCAAAGGTAATAGAGCACTCATGCACTTTATACTATTAGAAAATTTCATATTCTACTACATAATTTTTAATAAAAAATTCTGCTAAACATAAAATTTCTTATTTAAAATTATATCTTTGAATTGATGGGAAGAAAAGAAAAAAGCTGATGGAAATTCTTTCCTGGGGAGAATTGGTAATAATATCCATTCTCGATTCAATTTCAAATGAGCACAGACTTCTGATGTCAGTCAAGATAGAGTAAGATCAGTATAACCTGTCTTCCCAGCTTACAACTACAACACCAAACAAAATACAAAAAGCAACTACATGAAGACTCTTTTGAAAAGTAAATGGAATTTGGCAGATTTGGAGATGAGGCAGGAGAGCTAGTTTGTTGTCTCACGGCGCGAAAGAATGAATCTCAAGGACAGAGGAGAGTGAGTAAATTCACCAATAAGAGTGTATCAAGGAAACCCTGGGCACCCCATCTTCTGCCATTTATCCAAGATGGCACTGCCTCCCTCTCTCTGCAGAGATCTCTCCGGCTTGCCCTGTACCCTCCAGGAGTTTTGAGTAATAAACCCTTTCTTTCAAAGTTCCGTAATCATTGTTGCTGAAGTGGGTCTTAAAATCAGAAAGAACCACAAGGGCTGCTGGTTCAACCACAATATTGGCTGTGTCGGGGGAAATGTCTGTGGGAAGTCACTGCAAGTATTATGAGCCCAGGGGAGTGCCTCAGCATTTTTAGCTGACACTGTCACTGTGAATAAGCTGAGACCAAGAAAACACCCATCTTATTTTTTTTTTTTAAAGATTTTTTTTATTTATTCATTTGACACAGAGAGAGAGATTACAAGTAGGCAGAGAGGCAGGCAGAGAGAGAGGAGAGAGGAGGAAGCAGGCTCCCCGCTGAGCAGAGAGCCCAATGTGGGCCTCGATCCCAGGACCCTGGGATCATGACCTGAGCCGAAGGCAGCGGCTTTAACCCACTGAGCCACCCAGGCGCCCTGAAAACACCCATCTTAAATAAAGAATTAAATAGGTAAAATCAATTCTGAAATTATAGCTAAAAAGGAGTATAAAAGTATACTATAAAAAATGATATGCTAACAAACCAGATAACCTAGGTAAAATTGACAGATTTCTTGATTTCTAGAAAGTCATATGCTTCCAGGACTCAAGATTCAGGAACATATAATAAAGCCAAAAAGATCAATAAGAGGTAAAGAGATTTAAATAATAATAATAATAATTAACAATAATAAATTCCCCCATAAAAATCCAACATTAGATGGCTTCACTGGTGAATGTTACTAAAAATTTAAAGAAAAATTGAGATCAGTCCTTCATAAACTCTTCCAAAAAATGGAAGATGAGGGAATTTTTAATGTATCCTATGAAAATAGGCTTATCCTGACACCAAAACTAGACAGACAGTGTAAGAAGATAATAAATAAATAAACTAAATTCAATAAATAAAAACTATCTTTTTTGAATATAGATAAAAAAATCCTTAAAATATTACTTTGTAAGAGGTGATAGTGTATCAATTATCTATATGAAAAACAATGAAACTTGACTTATAGTTCACATCAAATACAAGAATCAGTTCCAGGGAATTTCAAATCTAAATGTAAAAAGTGTAACAGTAACATAGGGGAATATTTTCGCAAATTTTTGTTAGAAAAATGTTCAACAGATAGTATTAGAAGTCCTAGCCTCAGCAATCAGACAACAAAAAGAAATAAAAGGCATCTGAATTGGCAATGAAGTCAAACCCTCACTCTTTGCAGGTGACATGATACTCTATATGGAAAACTGAAAAGACTCTACCCCAAAATTACAAGAACTCATACAGAAACTCAGCAAAGTGACAGGATATAAAATCAATGCACAGAAATCAGTTGCATTTCTATACACTAACAATGAGACAGAAGGAAGAGAAATTAAGGAGCTGATCCCATTTACAGTTGCACCCAAAACCAGAAGATACCTAGGAATAAATCTAACAAAAGAGACAAAGTATCTATACTCAGAAAACTATAGAATATTCATGAAAGAAATTGAGGAAGACACAAAAAAATGGAAAAATGTTACATGCTCATGGATTGGAAGAACAAATAATGTTAAAATGTCTATGCTATCTAGAGCAATCTACGCATTCAGTGCAATCCCTATCAAACTACCACCAACTTTTTTCACAGAGCTGAAACAAATAATCCAAAATTTGTAGAGAATCAGAAAAGACCCCGAATAGCCAACAGAATGTTGAAAAAGAAAACCAAAGCTGATGGCATCACAATTCCAGACTTCAAGATCTACTACAAAGCTGTAATCATCAAGACAGTATGTTACTGGCACAAAAACAGACACCTAAATCAATGGAACAGAATAGAGAACTCAGAAATGGGCCCTCAACTCTATGGTCAACTAATCTTCGACAAAGCAGGAAAGAATATCCAATGGAAAAAATACAGTTTTTTCAACAAATGGGAAAGTTGGATAGCTGAATGCAGAAGAATGAAACTGGACTATTACACTGTACACAAAAATATACTCAAAATGGATGAAAAACCTAAATGTGAGACTGGAATCCATCAAAATCCTAGCGTCACTCTCTGACCCCCCAGCCACAGCAACTTCTTGCTAGACATGTCTCCAAAGACAAGGGAAACAAAGGCAAAAATGAACTATTAAGACTTCATCAAGATAAAAAGCTTTTGCACAGCAAAGGAAGTCAAAGGACAGGCAACAGAATGGGAGAAAATATTGGCACATGACATATCAGATAAAGAGCTGGTATCCAAAATCTATAAAGAACTTCTCAAATTCAGCAAACCAAAGAACAAATAATCCAATCAAGAAATGAGCAGAAAACATGATTTTCTACAAAGAAGACATCCAGAAGGCCAACAGACTCATGAAAAAGTGCTCAACATCACTTGGCATCAGGGAAATACAAATCAAAACCACAATGTGATGCCATCTCACACCAGTCAGAATGGCTAAAATTAACAAGTTAGGAAATGACAGATGTTGGCGAGGATGCAAAGAAAGGGGAACCCTCCTACACTGTTGGTGGGAATGCAAGCTGGTGCAGCCACTCTGGAAAACACTATGGAGTTTCCTCAGAAAGCTGAAAATAAAATAGAGGTACCCACTGACCCAGCAATTGCACTACTAGGTATTTACCCCAAAGATACAAATATAGTGACCCAAAAGGGCAACTGCACCCCAATATTTATATCAGCAATGTCCACAATAGCCAAGCTATGGAAAGAGCAGAGATGTCCATTGACAGATAAATGGATAAAGATGTGCGTGTGTGTGTCTGTGTGTGTGTGTGTGTATACATATATATGATGGAATACTACTCAGCCATCAAAAAAGGATATCTTGCCATTTGCAACAATGTGGATGGAACTAGAGTGTATTATGTAAGTGAAATAAGTTAATCAGAGAAAGACAATTATCATATGATCTCACTCATATGTGGAATTGAAGAAACAAAACAGAAGATCATAGGGGAGGAGAGGAAAAATAAAACAAGATGAAACCTGACAGGACAACAAGCTGTAAGGAACTCTTAATCTCAGGAAAGAAACTGAGTGTTGCTGGAGGGGAGAGAGGTGGGGAATGGGGCAACTGGGTGATAGACATTAAGGAGGACATATGACATAATGAGTATTGGATATTTAAGACTAATGAATCACTGACCTCTACCTCTGAAACCAATAATACATTATATGTTAATTAATTGAATTTTCATTTTAAAAGTGGAAAAAAAAGAAAAATGTTCAACAGGACCAAAAATTGCTAGCATAAAGTAAATGGTTAATAAATTGTACTCTGATATGTGCTAGAGTACTCTTTTTCCCTCAAAGACACTATTAAGTAAGTATAAAGTAAAGCCACAGTGTACGTGAAGATATTTGCAGCAAAAACCAAGAAAAGTATTATATCCTGAATAGATAAATAATTCTTAATAAATGCCCCTATCATTAAGACCATATGTGAGTTAATGGACAAAAAGATCAATAAATAAATTGTCCAAATCTTCAAAGAACTTAATTCAACCTGAATGATGAACAAAATCAACTATCGCATCAATTAGAAAATTGTTCATTATTAGTAGAGATTAAGAGGAGCAGGACCTTACCTGAATCCAAGAATCTTTGTTTCCTTGAAGTCTTCTATTCAGTTTCTTTAACCTCATTTTGTATTTTTCTTTGCCGCTGTGTGAATCATAACATTATTTATTCATTCAATAACTGCTTATTGAGTACCTTCTGTATGCTAACACTATGCGAGGAAATTGAGGTACATAATGACTAAATGATACTGAATCCTTTGTCTATACAGAGCCTACATTCCATAAACATATAAATACATGTGTTTAAATTTAAAAATTAAAAAAAAAGTTCAATGACAAAAATGAAATACTATAATGTGGTGTTTTGATAACCTCATTAGCTGGCATTTTTGGATTCCTATTCCTCTGTCAATCCTCATTTTCTTTCCTTTCAGCTAATCTCTGAATTTGGAGAGGCTCTTATTCACCCTAACCACAGGATTCTCTAAATATTAACATTATCCAACCTGAAGGTTGTTAAATCCCTACAAGTCTACTCCAGTTAGGATAGTCCTTTTAATTCCGTTTCTCTTGTCAGTGAATGACATAGCTTTTTGACATAATTTTCTCATGGGGAAGGAGGTCACAGAAGTTTACAAGTTTATTCGGTGGCTTTGGAAAATGTTTTGGTTTATCGGTTTACTTGTGATTTTTCTTATTAAATGATACACACATTGGAAAATGCCTCTTTTATTTTTGTAAACATTATATTTGCACATGCACTCTTAGAAGAGGGCAACTTTCTGGGGAGAGGCCTAAGGGCAAAATTAGTACACTGAGGCAAGATTGGGAAGATAAAAAGAATAAGGGGCACTAATAATGTGGGGGAGCAGCTAGACTTATCAATTTAGATATACTCAGGAATCAAGGTTTCTTTTTAAGAGAAATAATATTTTTCTCCATAGCAGTGTTTATGCCAGCTCCGTTGAGGCTTATAATATTTAATTGAATGATGCAATTAAAATGCATCATTTTATGATTTTAATTTTAATGATTTTAAGGCAATGATGCATTAAAAATGCAATCAATTTTTTATTTTCTTAAATAGCACTAATTTCTCTGGAAGTAAAAAGTTCTTTGCAAACATAAACTTTCAAATAAACTAAATTTTTTGAAATGTAGAATTCTGATGGAGAACAAAAGCAAATATTAAAATGATTTATGTACGGGCGCCTGGGTGGCTCAGTGGGTTAAGCCTCTGCCTTCAGCTCAAGTCATGGTCTCAGGGTCCTGGGATTGAGGCCTGCATTGGGCTCTCGGCTCAGCAGGGAGCCTGCTTCCCCCTCTCCTTCTGCCTGCCTCTCTGCCTACTTGTGATCTCTCTCTCTCTGTCAAATAAATAATTAAAATCTTTAAAAATAAAAAAACGTGATTTATGAAACAATAAAAAAAATCATGGATGATTACCTCAAACTTGAAATAGAAGAAATTTAATATGATAAATCAAAATTAGTCTCTACAATTGATTTCAAACGTAAAGATATGATTTAAAGCAAAAGAAAGGCACTATCGATGGAGAAATAATTATTCATAATATAGGATTAAAATCTTTGGTAGTTAAGAGAAAATTAGTTTGGAACTATTCTTCATATACAACAAGCTAAAATCTAGAGAGACTAGAGTTAATTATCTTTAAAGAGTTAAAGATGCACCTAGAAGAAAATAGAGATTGATATTATCAGATATCTGAAATGAACATGTGTCCATATATAAGCCAGGAAACAGCAGAAGGAAAGGGACTGAAAGGATGAGTCTAGGTATATAAAGAACTTAACCTGGAAAGGTGTGGTACATCAGCTTCTGTGAGTCATTTAGGAGGGTGTTTATAGTACCAAAACATAGAGCTGTGCTGGAAAGAAAAAAGTATCAAACAAAAATATTAATATATTGGGCGCCTGGGTGGCGCAGTGGGTTAAAGCCTCTGCTTTCGGCTCAGGTCATGATCTCAGGGTCCTGGGATCGAGGCCCGCATCGGGCTCCCTGCTCGGCGGGGAGCCTGCTTCCCCCTCTCTCTCTCTGCCTGCCTCTCTGCCTCCTTGTGATCTCTCTCCCTCTGTGAAATAAATAAATAAAATCTTTAAAAAAATTAATATATTATTAAAAATTTTAAATGATATGAAATATTTTAAAAGACAATAGAGAAATATATTTGCAATGCATCTTTATATCAAATACTTAAACTATGCAAAAAATCATTATATAAATCAAATTATACCATATATCCTTTACCCAAAAACTTCCTTTGTGTTCCTTTCTAGTCAATATGCCAATTAAGATCCCAGTAACTAGTCAACAGAAGGTAATGATTACCAATTAAATTATTGTATTTCAAGTAAGAGTATATTTTAAATGCATTAGAAAATATCATTATAAAGCTAAATGGAAGTATGGATGTCCATTATTTGTTAATTTTGAGTAAGCGCTTGGTATTCATTGAAAACAACTGAAAGAGAACATATACTCTGCATACACAAGCACAAGTTAGTATTTGTGTGTAAGTGTTATGATCAATCCATCAATTCGTTGGGAAATGAATGGATAAACCAGGGCATGCTGCTGCTGCCAACTTCTCTATCCAGGGAACCCTGAGGGGGCTGGACAAATCAAAAGCATAGTTCTTGGTTTAGTCTGCCAATGCTGTTGTGGAATAAACTCGGATAAACTCATTGACAGAGAAGCATTTGGAAAAGAGAAAAGGATAAATTTATTTTGGGTATGGGCAGCAAGGGAAGGTGGCAGACACGAGACTTAACAACTGACCTTTCCATTGACAAGATGGACACCTAGAGTTTTATGAAGAGACATTGGGTGAAGTGGTTGGGGGGGGTTACATGCAACAGAGCAGGCAGAGAGCACATCACGGGTCAGTGCTGGTATGTGATCAGCCAGTGATCATGGGCAAAGAAAGGGACGTATGGAGTGTCGTCTTCTAGGCATTCCATAGCTATGAGGGTTTTTGTGGTCTGATAGTTGAGATATTCCATTCATTGCAAGGCACCTTCATCAGTGCCTCAAGGAAGTGTGCTAAGAAATAAGTACAGTGGGTTTTAGTTACATGAGGAGTTAAGTGGTCTCTATTTCTGGTTTTGATGTTGCGGACTATAGTTGAGCAAGTGGGCTCACTTTCAAGGTTTATAGGATTATAGATTGATCATTTTCTTCCTTCATTCCTCCCTCCTCTTTCTTCCCCCTCCTCCTCCTTCTTCTCTCCTAACTTTCTGATATCTTGTTACATTATTTTATTAAAATATGCGTAATGATTCTCAAAAATGATATGTACACATCCATCAATACTATGTAATCCATAGTTCCCTATATAAAAATTGAAAGCAGAAACACATTTATATTTATCATATACTATCTTCATTTCAGTTAAAGGTCAATGATGATTTTTAACTGTTTATTTTCCTTGAATACCTAAAAAATGTTTAAAATATTTAGTGAAATAATTTCAAAATTTCCACAATAATTTTCCACTTTAATTTACTTAACTTGACATGTCTCTGTGAATGACAATTTCTGGTTACTACATAGACAAGAAAAGTTCCCCTAAATTTGTACTGATACTTACATGTAGTGAAATTGCACCAAACTACCACATGATCCCTCTGCTAGTACACTCCTCTTTTTTTAACTGTTCCTGTGACAGGGTAATTGATGAGAAATCATCTGAATATATGACATAAATGCCTATGTTGAATATTTTTAAACTGTGACCAAGTTTAGGGCTTCAGTCTGTGAATGCATTACTTTATCCCCACAACAAAAGTACTCAGTGTAATCTTGGATCAACTTATATTCTAACCTACCCCAATCCCTGTGAAATGGTAAAAATTTACAATTCTCATTAGAATGTGCATGGAAATATTTGTGATCCAGCTAAAAGAAGTTGAGCTGGGAGAATATTCAGTTGGATTTAATGGGCTATATTTATGAGTTTTGTAAATCACTGTTGTGTAAAAAATTATCATTAGCTATCCTATTAGAGAAATATTCATGCAGATAGACCAATTTGACCTTAATAATGTGAATGTCCATGATTTTATTTACTGCCTAAGGGTACTGCTTTTTTCTAGAAAAACCAATAGACAATATATTTATCATATTATAACTTCTTAGAACTCATTCCTGAAAGATGATGGAGATTGGAGTCTATTGTATTTATGCAGATTGTGTTTATTTTTCTTTTATTTGCTATAAGCAATAAAGTAGAATATTTGTATCATTTCTTGTTAGTGTTCATAATCATAATGTATTTCAATAATCTGTCCTATTAAATGGGAAGAATGTAAAGGAGGTGGATGGTATTGTTTTTTCTTACATTAGTATTTTGAGGTAGAAATTATATAATGTCAGTCTCTAAGATCTGAAGTGTCCACTTCAATGAGTAGTTTTGACTATGGTACATAGTCATAAAATTACCATGTAAATCAAGATATATATATCCCCATTACCCAGAAACTTGCCCCATGTCTTTTCCTAGGCAATGTACTACCTCACCTACCCCCACCATTACTAAGAACTTTTTTTTAAAATTTTTACTATCCTAGATAGATTATTACTGCCTATTCTTAGAAGTAGAACCATGATGAACATTCTCTTTGCAACTTTTTTCTTGCTTTTAACATGTCTGTGAGATCAAAGCTTGATAGTATTTTGTCCATTTTTTGTTCCTGATTAGTAGTCTGTTGTATGAATGTAAAACAGTTTGTTTATCCATTCTCCTCTTGATGGTTTTTGGCTCTTTTACATGGGGCTGAAGTGACTTAACAGTATTTTCTGGGGGAGGTGGCAGGGCAGGTAGGAATACCTAGGGTTGAAATTCATAGACATTTGAGTTGTTCCCACTGTGGTGTTATTATGAATAAAGTTTCTATGAATATCTTGAACTAGTATTTTGTGGCTATAAGTGTGTTGTTGTTATCTCGGTAAATACCTAGGAGTGGAATCGTTCATCATAGTATAAGTAGGTATATCTTTAATTTTATAAGAAATTGCCAAACAGTTATCCAAGCCAACTGTAACATTATACACTTTTACCAGCAAGGCATCAGAATTCCAGTTTCTCCACAACTGCACAAATACTTGCTTGTACTAATTTTAATTTTAACAATTGTAGTGGATATATGGTAGTGTTTAATTTGTATGTTTCTGAAGAGTAAATGTATTTTGATCATTTTTTCATATGATCATAGTTATCCCAATATCTTCTGTGCAGTATCGAAGTCTTTTGTTTCATTTTAATTATAAAATTTTTTATCCTACTCTTGTTAAAGTATTTCATAAATGTCAGTTAAGTGGCTTGAAAGTGTTCCTTCAATCCTCCAAACACTTACCATGTTTCTGTTTAATTCCTTTATCAGTTATGGACAGAAGAATGTGAAAATTTCTAACTATAACTACATATTTCTTACTTCTTTCCCATTTTCTGTCAATTTTGAACCTCTATTATGTATTACATGTATATTTAAGATTTTTACATCTTCTTGATAAATTGAAACATTTTTTTAATAAAAGTCTAGTATACTGGTATTCAGAGAATTTATTTTTTCTTAAAGTTTACTTTTTTTATTTGAATATACACTACTTCATGTTTCTTTGTATTAGTGTTTTCTTAAAATAACTTTTCCTGCTTCTGTTTTTGTTTTTCTTAACTTTTAACATATCTATGAGTTTATTTATTTTTCTTTTTAAAGATTTTACTTATATATGAGAGAGAGAGAGCATGCACAAAGGAGAGGGAGAGAAAGAATTTGAAGCAGACTCCATGCTGAGTGCAGAGAACGACATGGGGCTCAATCTCATCTCCACAAGATCATTACCTGACCTGAAAGCAACAGTTGGATGCTCAGTGACTGAGCCACTCAGGCACCCCCATATCTATGATTTTACATGTAACTGTTTTAAACAGGAAATTTGGGGGTCTTATTTTTTAATCTAATCTACAGTTTCTTCCCTTTTTTCCCCTAGAAAATTTAAGCAAATCATATATAATTAATTATTAAAAATAATGGATTTGATTAATGTCCTCAATATTTGTCTTATAATTGTTGCATCTATTGTTTTTGTCATTTTCTTTTTCTGCCTATTTTAGTATTAAAGTGTTCTTCATTATTTTTCCTTTTTAAATTTCATCTTATTAACATGAATATTTTTATTTTTAACTATATATCTATATTTAAGTTTTTAACTGTTGTGATAAGAATATAATATACATTTTCAAATTGTCACAAATACCTGTGACTTACTACCGTTTCATGTATAACATAAGAACATTGCAACAGGGCACTTAAGTGGCTCAGATGGTTAAGCATCTGCCTTTGGCTCAGGTCATGATCTCCAGGTCTTGGGATTGGCTCCCTGCTCAGCGGGGAATCTGTTTTATCCTCTGCCTCTGCCACTGCCCTCCCCCCAACCCCTGCTCATGCTCTATCTCTCTAAATAAAATCTTAAAAAAAAAAAAATAAAAAGAACATTGCAACAGTATGCACCCATTTACCCTTTTTGTTCTTTATGCAATGTTGTTTATTTCACTCTGTGTGAGTTCTCAGTTCCATAAGATACTGTTATTTTTTGCTTTGCATGCTAATTGTTCCTTAAATAAATTGAAAAAAAGGTAAATGATTTGTTTTCTATACTACTTCATATATACATATACTAGTTCATATACATCATTTATAATATTCTTCATTCCTTCCTAGATAAAGTTGACATGTGCTATTATTTCTTTAGCTTAACGAAAAATTTTAAAGCTGTTTCTGTAGTATGAATCCACTGGTGACAAATTCACTGACTTTAATTTATGATTCATTTATTTTCTTTCTTACTGAGGGTATTTTATTGGCAATAGACTAATAGGTGCTTGTTGTTTTCCTTTCAGTATTTAGACATTTAATTTTATTATCCACAATGTTATCTTCTGGCTAACATTATTCTTAATATTTGTTTATTATTGCACACAAAAATGGTCACAGGATACTATCACATTTTAGAGGTAGAAAAATAGACTCCTCTTGATAGGAGATGCTGCAAAATATTGTGGCCATGATTTCCAGTCTAAAAAAGTCTATACACCCTCGATGTAATTGTTTATATTAATCCCATGCACAGATGTGCTCACTGTCTTCTCCAAAAGTTTTATCACAATACTGCATGAGAACATGATTAAAGTTCCGTATCTTGTTATCTAAAACACTTCCAAAAGTGGATGAGGCAACTCAAGTTTTGTTCAAGATTTACAGTTTCTCAGTAAGCCTCATAACTCAGAGGCTTATAAAATACAAATACCACCACATTCCAAAATTTTAAGGATGGGGCAGGGACAAGATAATAGCAAGAGCCATTTTCATTCAATAAAGAGAAGAATGAGAGCACATAGTAGTCATTCTTCCTCAGAAATTTTGAAATTTGGGCAGAATTCTCTGGAGCTCAAGGAATACAGAATAGGTCTTACTGGTACCCAGTTTGGCAACCTGGGATCGTCCATCCTCTTTGCTCTTGGGTCATGATTTGAGTCATCTGTACTTCTTTTCCATAAACTATGTTTCATGTTTGCAGCTGGAAAGATTTATCACTCTGATTCCTGCTTGAAGGTATTTGGTGAATTTGGGTAAAAGTTTCCTGTTTGTTTGAAATGAATATATGTTGTAGTTTAAGTTGAAGTGTGATTAAGTTTTCATTGTATTGTTCAAAATGTTTACATACTTACTAATTTTGCTTTTGAGTTTGTATGTGTGTCTGTCTGCAGTTACTTAAAAGGGTAACTTTTACTTAAAAAGACATTTTTAAATTACTTTAAAATCACTAACTATAGTTAAAGTTTTTTCTATAGCTAATGTTAATTTCCTCAACATTTTGTTCAAGAAATCTGTAGTCTATGTTACTAGGCAGTAGTGTCATGATGGTTATATTTCCTGTTAAATTGCTTGTTTTATACTTACAAACTGCCCCTTCTCATCTCTACTAGTATTTCTTGTCTTAAATATAGACTTTTTATGACATCAGTGTTTCTTTTAGTTAGAATTTGATTAGAATTTTATTTCCATCCTTTTTCTTAGCAACGCATTTGTCAGTAGAGTCAGTGTTTCTTGTGTGCAGCAAGTTTTTAAAGGTCAGTTCTGACATTCTCTTAATTATAATTGGAATATTATTTTATGTACATTGAATACGGTTACTTATATCTATGGGTTTAATAATACCAACTTACTCTTGTTTTTTTGTTTTGGTTTATCTCATTGACCTTTTTTCTTATTAGCCTATTTTTTAATTTATTTTTCCTTTCACTAGCTCATTAGTATACATCCTTTTATTATTTATTTGATGGTTACTCTAGAATTTTATGTGTGTACACAGTAAAAAACATACCTTCCTAATTTATTATTTTTGCCACTTCCTAGGTGATGCAAAAAAGTTTTCCACTTCACGTCCTTTTCACTCTTAACTTCTGTGAAGTTGTTGTCATGTTTTTCAAATCTACATAGACTTTTTACCTCACCACTTTATTGATAAGGCTTGACAAAGCCAATAATCATTTCAGGTTACGAGCATGCTTTTATTTTTTTCTGAGCTACCACAATTTCTCATAGAATAATTATCATTCTACCTGAATAGTCCCTTTTATAATTTTCTTATAATACATGTACACTGATGTTAAATTCTCTCATTATTGTGAAAAAACATACATTATCTTTTTATCCTTTTTTT